>SJYA01001197.1:711155-883260 GCA_006410615.1 Neotragus moschatus
ATGAAAATATGGTTGATCATTTCAGTAGAAAGGAAATTAAAAATATAATATAAATGGATCCCACTTTTATTCATAACATCAAAAACTAACATCCAGTGGTGGTGAGGAAATGGGGCTATGGTAGAGAAATGAATTACTTTATAAAAGTAATCTATACATATACATTAAAATTTAGAATGTTCACACACTTGAGCTAGAAATCTCAATTTTGAGGCTATAAAAAAATAAAAACAAGAGTATGTAAATTTGAAAGAACATGTATAATGAAGCACTATTTGAAGCAGCAAAAATCATTAAAACAACCTATAAGAACATAACTGAAAAATGCTTAAGTTATAATAAACATAGTGACAAGTATGCAGCATTTTAAAAATTGGCTCTATGAATATTTAACTAGAGTTAGCTATATGATATAGTACTTAATTCAAAAAACAAGTTACAAGTACTATGTAATCACCTTTAAAAAATAAATTCAAGACATGTGAATAGGAGTATATATATCTGTGTGTGTGTGTGTGTGTGTGTGTGTGTGTGTGTGTTTATTCTGTGAAGAAAGGTATGGAAGGATACACAATAGAGGAACAGGAATGAAAATTGTTAACATTTTACTTCTACAATTCGATATTGTTGGACTTGTTAAAATAAGTGTGCATTATTTTGCAATTAAACTGTAACTAAATAAAAGGGAAAAGGGAAATTAATTTTGGCTCTACAATTTATAGGTATATCAGAGTTCTCTAAAGAAAAAGTCCCAATCAAATGGGTGGTGTGCATGTGTTTGTTGAAACAGAGATTTGTATACAAATATTTATATTTATATATAATATATAAGAGCAGACTCTACACATGGACATCACCAGATGGTCAATGCCATCTGATTATTTTCTTTGCAGCTGAAGAAGGAGAAGCTCTACACAGTCAGCAAAAGCAAGACCAGGAGCTGACTGTGGCTCAGATCATGAATTCCTTATTGCAATATTCAGAATTAAATTGAAAAAAAGTAGGGAAAATGATTAGACCATTTCTAAATCAAATCCTTTATGATTATATAGTGGAAGTGACAAAACAATTCAAGATATTAGATCTGATAGACTGCCTAAAGAACTATGGATGGAGGTTTGTAACACTGTGAGAGGAGGCAGTGATCAAAACCATCCCCAAGAAGAAGAAATGAAAAAAGGCAAATGGTTGTCTGAGAAGGCCTTACAAATAGCCAAGAAAAAAAGAGAAGCTAAAGGCAAAGGAGAAAGAAAAGATACACCAATCTGAATGCAGAGTTCCAAAGAATAGCAAGGAGAGATAAGAAAACCTTCCTCAGTGATCAAAGAAATAGAGAAAAGAAATAGAAAGGGAAAGACTAAGTCTTTCCCAGAATATTAGATCTCCAGAAAATTAGAGATACCAAGGTAACATTTCATGCAAAGAAGGGCACAATAAAGGACAGAAATGGAATGGACCTAACAGAAGCAGAAGATATTAAGAAGAGGTGGTAAGAATACACAGAAGAACTATACAGAAAAGATTTTCATGAACCAGATAACCATGATGGTGTGATCACTCACCTAGAGCCAGACATCCTGGCGTCTGAAGTCAAGTGGGCCTTAGGAAGCATCACTACAAAGCTACTGGAGGTGATGGAATTCCAGTTGAGCTATTTCAAATCCTGAAAAATGATGCTGTGAAAGTGCTGCACTCAACATGCCAGCAATTTTGGAAAACTCAGCAGAGGCCAGGACTGGAAAAGGTCAGTTTTTATTCTAACCCCAAAGAAAGGCAATGCCAAAGAATGCTCAAACTACTGAACAGTTGCATTCATCTCATAAGATAGCAAAGTAACGCTCAAAATTCTCCAAGCAAGGCTTCAATAGTATGTCAACAGAGAACTTCCAGATGTCCAGGCTGGGTTTAGAAAAGGCAGAGGAACCAGAGATCAAATTGCCACTGGATCACAGAAAAAGCAAGAGAATTAAAAAAAAAAAATCTACTTCTGCTTCATTGACTACAAGAAAGCCTTTGACTGTGTGGATCACCACAAACTGTGGAAAATTCTTAAAGAGATGGAAATACCAGACCACCTAACCTGCCTCCTGAACAATCTGTATGCAGGTCAGGAAGCAACACTTAGAACTGGACATTGAAAAATGGACTGGTTCCAAATTGGGAAAGGGATACATCAAGGCTGTATATTGTCACCTTGCTTATTTAACTTATATGCAGAGTACATCATGCAAAATGTCAGCCTGGATAAAGCACAAGCTAGAATCAAGATTGCCAGGACAAATATCAATAACCTCAGATATGCAGATGACACCACCCTTATGGCAGAAAGTGAAGAAGAACTAAAGAGACTCTTGACGAAAGTAAAAGAGGAAAGTTAAGAAGTTGGCTTAAAGCTCAACATTCAAAAAATGAAGATCATGGCATCTGGTTCCATCACTTCATGGCCAATAGATGGGGAAACAATGGAAACAGTGACAGACTTTATTTTCTTGGGCTCCAAAATCACTGCAGATGGTGACTGCAGCCATGAAATTAAAAAATACACTTGCTCCTTGGAAGTAAACTATGACAAACTTAGACTGCATATTAAAAAGCAGAGACATTACTTTTCCAACAAAGCTCCATCTAGTTAAAGCTATGGTTTTTCCAGTGGTCATGTATGGATGTGAGAGTTGGACTATAAAGAAGGCTTAGTGCCAAAGAATTGATGCTTTCAAACTATGGTGCTGGAGAAGACTCTTGAGAATCCCTTGGACAGCAAAGCTATCAAACCAGTTAGTCCTAAAGGAAATCAGTCCTGAATATTCATTGGAAGGATAGATGTTGAAGTTGAAGCTCCAATACTTTGGCCACCTGATGCGAAGAACTGACTCATTCAAAAAGACACTGATAATGGGAAAGATCAAAGGCAGGAGGAGAAGGGAATGACAAAGGATGAGATGGTTGGATGACATCACCAAATGATGGATGTGAGTTTAAGCAAGGAAGGACAAGGAAGCTTGGTGGGCTGCAGTCCATGAGGTCACAAAGAATTGGACACAACTGAGTGACTGAATTGACTGATAATATGTAAGATGTATAAATACAGATATGAAGAGAAAGAGATATATAGCTACATAGATACACACATTTATTTTAGGGCACTTAATGTTGGGGAGGACAAGTTCAAAATCTGTAGGTTAGGCTGCTTGAATTAAGCTGTAATTTTCCTTCAACTTTAATCACAGGGAATGGTACTAGTAAGATGTGCCATAAGGGAGTTCCTGTATTCCAGATACACTCTTCTTTACCTCCACTGTGGATTAGTATCTCAATTTCTCCTTAGGAATCAGCTACAATCCCTCAGACATTACTTTAACAGATATATTTCTTAGCCTGTTGACTCAGAGGAACGAGGACCCCAGAGAGGACAATGTGAGTCTTAACTTTGAGTCCAGTGGATTCATTGTTCTATTTCCTGGTGGAATCACTTTTCCCTTTGGACCTAAGATCTTTAGGCCAACACAGAATAAGATCACATGGACACTGAAGCAAACATTTTGCTAGTGTATCACTGGGAATAATAGTCAATGGTGCCACTCTGATTTGTACCCCTAAATTCCTGGGACTTATAAAGCCTGGATGTGGGAGAAACAGCACCATATACAGTGATTCAGAAGAAATGAATCCAGAGGACAATGGCCCAGCCTTGCAGGGTATCATCAAGTATCCAGCATTGTGACTGAGTTTTCAAAAGGCCACTCCACCACTCTATCTAGGCAGCTGCTTCAGGCATGATAGGGAACTTGGTAAGATCCCCAAATTTCACGAGGATGGGCCCACTGCTACATCTCATTTGCTGTGAAGTGGTTTCCTTGATTTGAAGCAATGATACATAGAATGCCAAGACGGTGGATAAGACATTCTGTAAGCTCATGGATGGTAGTTTTGGCAAAAGCACTGAATGCAGGGAAGGCAAATCTATGTTTGGATTTATTACAACAGCCAAGACACAGAAGCAACCTAAATGTCCACTGACAGGTGGATGGATAAAGAGTATGTGATGCATGTATAAAATGGAACGTTACTCAGCCATAAAAAGGATGAAATAATGCCATCTGCAACCACATGGATGGACGCAGACATTATCTTATTAAGTGAAAATTAGAGAAAGACAAATATCATGTGATATCACTTATACGTAGAATCTTAAAAAGTGATACAAAGGAACTTATTTATAAATCAGAAATAGACTCACAGACACAGAAAACAATCTCATGGCTACCGTAGGGGACAGCAGGGTGAGGAGAAGAAGAAATAAATTAGGAATCTGACATTACCATATGCACACTGCTACTGCTGCTGCTGCTGCTAAGTCGCTTCAGTCATGTCCGACTCTGGGCAACCACATAGACGGCAGCCCAGCAGGCTCCGCTGTCCCTGGGATTCTATAAAACAGGTAAACAGGACCTACTGGGGAGCACAGGGAACTATACTCAATATCCTGTACCTATTATGGGAAAGAATCTGAAAAAGAATATATAACTGAATCACTTGGCCGTTCATTTTAACACATCTTTGTAAATTAACTCTATTTCAATTTAAAAAAAGAATACAGTGCTTGACTCCAAAGAATAAAATAAATAAAATAAAATAAAATGAAATAAAAATAATGTACATGAAATACAGTCACTAATGGTTACCCCTGAGAATAGGAATATAACTCATGTTCATACATAATGCCAAATATTAGACATGGGGTTTTTGTCTTTAACATCAACTTTGATCTTCTGTACTTATGTCATGCTTGATTTTTCTCATGTATTTTGGCATTTGGTATTTTAATTAAATAATGCCTTTCTTCATTCAACATGAAAAAAAGTTTGACTATGTAAAAAAAAAAAAGCATGTGGTGGATTCATGTTGATGTATGGCAAAACCAATACAATACTGTGAAGTAATTAACCTCCAATTAAAATAAATAAATTTATACTAAAAAAGAAAAAAATAAAATAAAAAAAATAAAAAAAGAATACAGTGCTTGACTCCGGTCCAGAGTGAACTTTCCTGAAATAGAACTGACAGACTGAAAAACGCCTCATCTCAGTCCAACTTGGATACTTCAGGGGGGATCCAAACTGGGTTGCATATCAAATCTCAAGAAGTAAAAAATGAAAGTAAGAGGTCACCCAGGTTTCTGCACTTATTTGGTGGCTGAGCAGCTAATGCAGGTTTGCTTCCATCAACATATGCCCATCACTGCTGTAGACTCTAACCCTTCCTGGCCACGAAGGGGCGCAGAGAATGTTTGGACTCACGTTCTAGCTCAGCCATCCTCCCCAGGCAAGTTACTTTATTTGGAAGAGCCTCATCTGCAACATCTCAGAGTTAGGCTTTCAGGTATGCATTTCTATGTTATTCAAAATGTAATATTAAAATGTTTTTTTAAAAAACCACTTAAATCATAATACAACTCTATGGAGCTACTAAAAATGTTGCTTTGTTGCCAAAGACTTTACTTGTTTTCATGCAACAGGCTTCAAAAACATGAACTTGAACAAGACTTTATATTCCCATTGGAAGCAAGTGGATGGGATTTTTCTGGAGCAGTGCTGTGCATTCTAAATCAGAGGTCATCCTAATGGGTTACATGCTCCCTTGAGCTGATGTGGGTGGCCATGACATTTGGTATAGAAAATGTTGCCTTTGCTAAATGAAAATAAAACTGTTTGACCTACTGGCTACAGAACTTGGACTCAGAATTTTGTTCCCAGGAGTACATAGCCTAAACTCATTTCCTATTTCTTGCAGTAACCTAAGAAACAAATTTATAAGCTGCCTGAAGAGTAGCCTGCTGCTCTTTGAACAGAGGTTTTCTTGGTGAAAAGAAAATGAACTCTTCTAGACACTAAGTGTTTGGCTCTAATGCTTTCAATGACTGGCTTTGGAACCATTAGAGCACTTGCTGTAAGTACTTCTGGAGGCCATGATACAAAACAGCTTTATACTTGAAAAGAATGTCGCAAAATATCTCAAAATATAACCTCCTTACCTCTTATAGTAAATAAGTTTCTGTAAGAAAACAAAAAAGTGGGATATGGCCATGAATATGAGAACTACGGCATCACTTCTAGGTGTAGAACACTGCAGAGTTACCTCAGTCCCTAAGTCTCAATTGTCTTGTATAACAATAGTAATGATAATGTCTGTCTTAAGTATTCTTGAGATAATCAATAGCTAACAGTGTACATGACAGAGATCTGTGAACCTCTCAATTCTGTAAAATAAGAACAATTTATAAAAGAAGCAGATGCTATTTGAGAGGACTTAATCATATCTCCTTAAAATGAAATCAGAATTTCTTAGGCATAGCAGCATCAATCCACAATGTTTATGTCTAGAACCAGGGATATGGGAAAGGATGATCAGTCCACTGTACAAAGAATATATCCCATACAAGTTCAGAATAGTGCTAAAATATGGGTTTTACATGTCTGTTCTTCCTAGACAAAGAGACTGGCCAGGAGAAAGAAGATTTAGTGCTCAAGAGGACGGAACTAACATTTGTGGAGAAAGCCTGGCAACAGATTCTTCTGGAGAGACCCTGACGATGGGAGCGCAGCAGACCATTCTAATAGAACGTGAGTAAATGTCAAGACTTGAATAGAAACCTCTTAGTACAGACAGCATCTGTTTCTCCAGCTGGTTCTCAGCCTGAAATGGAGAGGAAAACAACATCGAGGCAGGAAAGGACCAGTTTGGGAAAGACTAGATTCTACTCTGGAAGCCACAGAATCAACAGGAAGTTCCTGTATGTGAACCTTACTCAAAACTAGAAGGGGAATCCAGGAGAGAACATCTGCTATGAATTTTTTTTAGGATGGCTCAGACTACTTACCCAACCTCTCAAAGGATCTAACTAAACAGTGATTTCTAGGTACAGTATCTCAAACTTTCTGGCAAATAAAGATGAGAACCTAGACATCATTCTTTTTCTTTTTATTTATTTTTAATTATCAGATTATTTATTTATTTACCAGAGAATAACTCTTTTACAATTTTGTGTTGGTTTCTGACATACATCAACATGAATCAGCCACAGATATACATACAGACATCGTTCTTGATACTTATTCTCAAATAGTTCTCAATATGCCCCTCTCTCTTCATTTCCATCTCTGGCCCTCACCAAGCCCTTCACTGGACAACTCCCTTGTAACTAGAAGGCTTGGTCACCTCTTCATGGCACACAGAATCATCCTGCTAAAGCCTGAATACAAAGGAGTATGTCAAGGCTATGTATTGTCACCCTGCTTATTTAACTTACATGAAGGGTACCTCATGCAAAATGCAAGGCTAAATGACCACAAGGTGGAATTAAGATTGCTGGGAGAAGTATCAACAACCTCAGATATGTAGATGATACCATCCTAATATCTGAAAGCAAAGAGGAACTAAAGAGACTCTTGATGAAGGTGAAAGAGGAGAGTGAAAAGTTGGCTTAAAACTCAGCATTCAAAAATGAAGATCATGGCATCTGGTCCCATCACTTCATGGTGAATAGATGGGGAAAAAAATGAAAACAGTGACAGACTTTAGGCTCCAAAATCACTGCAAATGGTGACTGCAGCCATGAAATTAAAAGACACTTGCTCCTTGGAAGAAAACTCATAACAAACCTAGATAGTGTATAAAAAGTTTACTTAAAGGTGGAGACACAACTTTGCCAACAAAGGTCCATACAGTCAAAGTTATGACTTTTCCAGTAGTCATATATGGATGCTAGAGTTGGACCATAAAGAAGGCTGAATGCCAAAGAATTGATGCTTTCAAATTGTGGTGTTGGAGAAGACTCTTGAGCGTCCCTTGGACTGCAAGCAAATCACACCAGTCAATCCTAAAGGAAATCAATCCTGAATATTCATTGGAAGGACTGATGCTGAAGCTGAAGCTCCAATACTTTTGCCACTTGATGCAAAGAGCCGCCTCATTGGAAAAGACCCTGATGCTGGGAAAGATTGAGGCGTGAGGAGAAGGGGACAACAAAGGACAAGATGGTTGGATGGCATCATTGACTCAATGGACATTGAGCAAACTCCAGGAGATGGTGAAGAGCAGGGAAGCCTGGCATGCTACAGTCCATGACTCACAAAGAGTCAGACATGACTGAGCAATAGAACAATAACAACATCCCTGCTTCAAACTGTGGTTTCCCACAGTCCATAAAAGCCATGCCTCTTCCAAGTCACAAGGCCCTATATTTCAAACTCTTCTTCCCCTCTGACCTCATCTCTGGCCACTGAGTCGACATGGACCCTGGCTTTCCTTGAGGGACCAAGTTCCTTAAGGCATCAGCAACCTTCTTACATTTCCTTCAATGTGGAACATTGTACCCTTGGCTCCTTCTTTTTAGGGAACAGATTGAGAAGCAGTTCCTAGAGAACTGATGCCTCCCACATATTTATGGCCCCTCTGATATTCTCTATCTCTGCCCTCGGCTGCCCTCCTTAGTAGCAATTCTCATAGCATGTTCAATTATAAAGTCATCTGTGTTTTTATGTAACGTCATCTTCCTCTAAGATAAGTGCCATGAAGCNGATGTTTCCTTAGAAGCATCCAGCAAAGATGAAATGGTGTTAGACTGGGAAAACTGGATAATATACAGTAAATTTAAAATATGGGGAAAAAAATCTATCAGTTCGCTCAACTGCATAGAAATACACAGGTGTTACAGTATTTTTTTTTTTCCTGCTGATTCAGAATAAGTCATTACTTGATAATGTAGGTAAGTGACTGTTTTAGTAAGTAACATAAAAATAATTCTGTTCCTCTAAGTGTGAGAATGAAAGACCTTTTATTTTACAAAATTTTAATAGAAACTATCAGCAACTCAAAGAAAAAGCATACTGAAAACAAATTGGATTTCACATTTAATAAAGGAAACATTTTGAAGGCCCTTTTAAAAATGCGAGCTGTTTGTTTAGATTCATTTATTATTGTCTCTGTTAAATATTATTGACTACACTTCCTCACATACATGAAACAATAGTAGTCTCTCTATAAAGCAAATTAAACAGGTCCCTGTCTATAAGGACCATACACATTCTGCAACAGACATCGTTGAAAATACGCCCGTAGTGGGATATAAACACCCAATGGAAGTATCTTAAGACAGAATATGAATAACTTGGCTGTCCCTGTATTTAGCTGTCTTGGTATTTAAGGAACGCCTAGTGACTGTTGTCATCGAAATGGATTTATCACTTAGTACTTTTACTTTGTTGCCATTCGACCTGGAAAAGCTTTATGTCTAAAAAGGATATTCAAGAGGATCCTGAGAGAAAATATATCTTTTCCAAGGAAAACTGCTTGGAAACCAAAATACAAAATGGAGGCAGCTAGACACAAAGTGAAAACAAGACATATGTAAGAAAGAGAAAACCTAAAAGAATCTCATCTTCACGTCGTATCTTATCATGCCAGTAGCTCTACCCTCACTTATCTATCTCCCAGACTTTCAGAGTTTGGCATGTGCTTGTTTGCTTAGCATCTCCATTTAGACATCCAGAAGTGCTCTCAAACGTACATGTTCAAAATAAAACTCTTGCTCCTGCCCTCATGTCCTAACCTGTTACTTCCCCAATGTTCCTCATGTCAATAAATGGCATTACCTTTCACCCAAATGTAAGTTCTCTGGAATCTGACTCCAAAATGTGTCTGGACCCCTTTCGTTTCTCTTCCTCTATGCCTCCCCCATTTGTTGTTCAAGCCACCTCTCTTGCCCAGTCTACTTCCATAGCCGGCCAACAGCCTGCATCCTTCAGTAGCTGTCATTACATTTTCCAGCTTAACGCAGATTGCAGCACAACTCTACTTAAAATTCCCCAATGACTTCCAAGTTAAGGAGAATTCTGAACAAGACTGCAAGGACTGACATGATCTACTTCCTGACTATTTCTTCTACCTCATTTTCTACCATTTTCTAATTCAAATTCAGCCTCAAAAGTTTCATTAAAAAAAAATTTAAAGTTTCTTTGCACATAGCAAAGAAAATTTACCATTCTATTCTTTTTCCTGATCTTTGTTTGGCTTCCTCCTTCTAGTCATTCAAGTGATAGCTCAAAAAGATCTTATGTGCCCAGCATAACCTTCTCTCACCAACCAATCTACAATAATCCCCTCCCCAGTGACAGAAAGTCTCTTTCTAGAACATCAACTTGTTTTATTTTCTTCATGGCACNCTATTCTTTTTCCTGATCTTTGTTTGGCTTCCTCCTTCTAGTCATTCAAGTGATAGCTCAAAAAGATCTTATGTGCCCAGCATAACCTTCTCTCACCAACCAATCTACAATAATCCCCTCCCCAGTGACAGAAAGTCTCTTTCTAGAACATCAACTTGTTTTATTTTCTTCATGGCACTTAACACTATCGGAAATCACTGTAGATACAGTGATTTATCAATAAAGTGATTATCAATGAATCAATATTTATCAATAAAGTGATCGATCACTTTATTAGTCCTTTGCAAAACCTAACTAGTTTGTAAGCCACTTCACTGTAGGTTCTTGAGCCACTTATTTACTTCTGTATCACCTGCATTGAAAACAACTCCTAGCCCTTGATGGAGCCTCAATGAATGGCTTTCCGATAAATAAAAAAGCAACTCAGAGAGTCACTTTCTAGGAGCTAGAATTCAAAAAGGAGTTTGGTAGCTTTGATGTCCAAGGGTATAGGGTCTTAAAACATGGAGAGAAATATGAGACCATCTGTGCATGAAGTGGGATAAAAGTGTCTGTATGCACAAACTGACTAGATTCAATTTATGACTGACAAAGGAACTCACATAATTGTCTTCTCTAAATAATATTAATAAAGAAGTAAAAATTCTTTTTTTAGTGAGCATTTTCATTTTTTAAAATTTATTTTAATTGGAGGTTAATTAGTTTACAATATTGTATTAGTTTTGCCATACATCATCATGTATCCGCCACAGGTATACACGTGTTCCCCATCCTGAAGCCCCCTCCCTCCTCCCTCCCCGTGCCATCCCTCTGAGTCGTCCCAGTGCACCAGCCCCAAGCATCCAGTATCATGCATCGAACCTGGACTGGCGATTCGTTTCTTATATGATATTATACATGTTTCAATGCCCTTCACCCAAATCATCCCACCTTCTCCCTCTCCCACAGAGTCCAAAAGTCTGTTCTGTACATCTGTGTCTCTTATATGTAGTTTTTGCAAAGCAAAAATGGAGCTTCAGAATTGCTGCCTGGATTTTTCTGCTCTCTTGTACAATTTATAAAAACTAAGTGAAGCTCCAGGGTAGCATGCTACTTGTACTCAGTCAAGGGACAAACATATCATTATCACTCAGTTAAGTTGTGTCTTAAGTTCCATTGTCTTTGCAATTACTTCAGAGATGAGAGCATAAAATGAAATTTTTAAAGTAAGCCAGCTACAGCTGGAGACCATTAACAGCAATACTGGGCATGCAAAAAACAGAAGCCACATGGAGGTTAAAAAACTGCTGAATCCCGACCCACGAAGAATACCAACAATGCTTTCTGATATTAGTCTTTCTCCCACCAGGCTTCACAAAGCACTCCATTTATTATTTCATTTATTCTAAGAGGTCTTGTGTGTGTGTGTGTGTATGAGAGAGAGAGAGAGAGAGAGCTGGAAAATATAAGTCAAAACAGTGGGTCCCCTTGGAGTGGGAGCCAAGATTTTTAAAACATTTCTAAAATTGAAGTCAATGAACATACCACACAATTGGCGAAGATGAGCCTTACACAGACTTAGAAATGTTTTGCTGCTAGGTCTAAGGTATCACCTAAATTTTATCAACATTGGAGGGTTTAATAACTCCCTCTGGGAAATATTAAGGCCAAATAAGATATGCTCTAACAAAAGCCATGTAATATCTATAAGAGGATATTTTCAGGACAGGAAGTCCCCGCATGGTGTGGCACAGTGGGGGTAGGGGGGTGGTTAGTGAACATGTGTGGCTGTGTCAGCTTTCCTCAAAAATGAACACTGACCAGGTGCCCAGCAGCCAGTCTCTCCATCACGCTCCCCCTACCTGCAAAGTCCCATCAGAGATCACACTCTGTTTGCCTCCTCTGACTTATTTCACTTAGCATAATGCATTCACGGTCCACCCATGCTGTCACAGATGCAGGATGTCCTTCTGTCTCAGGGCAGCAATCATATTACAATAGAAAAATGTATCAAACTAGCATGGTGTACACCTTAATTTACACAAAGTTATATATAATGTAGATTTCAAAAAGTTTATTTTTAAAACAATCCCTTGTGAGAGCTGTGTACCTGTCTCTATCCTTACAAGTTAGGAGCTAAAATCTTATTCCCTAAAAACAGAGAACACCATTCCAGTCACGACTACACAACATCCCCTTTTGGACACATCCTTGATAAAACAGTAACAAGAACAATGACAATAATAAAAGGTACTTAGCCCGTCCGTGGGGCTTTCATTGATTTATATTTCTTCACATGTTCTTTTAATTGAACACTAAAACCCTGGAGTAAACAACCCACTGTCCCCTGCTCACAGAAGATACACTGACGTACTTTGTTCCTGGGTGCTGGCACTATCAAGACAGAACTTACAAATGGTGAGGCAAGTCAGATGCTTAGGATTTCCCACCCAGCTTTCCCATAACCAGTCATCACTGGCCACTAAAATCTTTACTATCTAGTTGAAATGTATCTTCTCCAGAAAGAATGTTGCATCTGGTGCTTGGAAACCAAACTACAGCTGACCTTTTACACTATATGATTATGAAATATGATGAAATTACTATCCAAATTATCATAGATATTATTAAATTATTATCCAAAATGGAATAATACTTTACTTATTTATGTAGGTAAATAGGATATTTTGTCAGCAATAACTTTAGTCAAGAAGCGTTTAATTGCTTGGAATTAAAGCAATTAATTCTGTCCACTTCTGTCCAACCGCTTCCCTCTACCACTCTGCTCTCCTATGGTATCATTTTATGTAAATTGGACCCATTTAACCTCTGTAGAAAGACTCATTCTTATAATAAAATCATTAGACCATAATGACAGATGAAATGAGAAAGTGGCAGAAGGAAACAGATGTTTGAAAGACATTTATGTAGCTCTATGGAAAGGATGGTGGCAGTTGCTATGTTACTATTAGCTAGAGGGTCTTATTATGCCTCCAATTTAATACTTAGTAATATGTTTCTCTCATTTATGCACTCAGGCAAAAAAAGTGGGGCAGTGGAACCTGGAAGATTTGCAAGTGGGTCCATTTTTAAGGCTGTGTATATATACATTTGACTGTGTGTGTGTGTGTGTGTGTGTGTGTGTGTGTGTGCGTGTGTTCCTGCTCAGTGCTTCCAATTTGGACAAATCTGACACTGAGATCTGTTACCTAAATATACATTAGGGTGTACATTTTCTCACTTTCAGCATTAGGGAAGACAGGCATGTCTTTTAGCTCCTGTCCAGTGATATCATTTAGGCTTTAAATCATCTCCCTTACATTTTTATTTGAAAGAAGAGCCGCCTAAGAAGAAAAATGCATCAATGACTTCACCATCAGACTTTGGGGATTTGACTGATATAATAATGCCATGTGACTTTTTCAAATAATGAAGTTTTTTTCTTTTCTTTTGACTTTGGTAGTTCCATCAAACCAAGGCTGCTTTATTGAAAGGGATTCATCTTTTCTTCCTTTTTTTTTTTAAGAAACATTACTTAGGGACATAAGAATAACACAATGTGAGGCTGATTTCCCCTAAAGATAGAATGGCAATGAAATGAAAAAGAAACAGTGGTTATGTAGAGTCTAATCCTTCCCCAGAATAAAAAGCTCAGGTTAAAAGCACAAAACTAGCCCATGCTTCTTAAGATGAAAGTGATGGTTAGGAGGATTGCTATTTTGACCTAATGGGAACTGCAAAGGGAATAATGAGGTTACCTGACCCCACGCTAGTTTGTAAATGACTACTTTCTTAGAGAACAATTCCATTTTCACCAGCTGTCTACCAATTATATTCTCAACACACACACATACACACACACACACACACACACACAATAATGGCTGTACCTCTCCTGCCGTTATAAATCCCAAAATACCTCATTTCCACCTCAAGTGTCATTACGATGGGTTTAGAACAAGTTAATTCAAAGTAATCCTGCATTATGCAGCCAGGATTCTGCCGTTCTCTTTAATTATCTTTGTGCAAACTCCTTTTAAAGCATGTTTAATGTAGGCATTTGTCTTTCCTTTGCAGTTTTATGCAATTTTGAAAAAGATATTTGGGAACAGAAGCTTGAGCCACTATTGTGTCTCTTTAGGGACCCTCTCTAGCTAGCTAAGTCACTTCAGTCGTGTCCAACTCTGTGCAACCCCACAGACGGCAGCCTACCAGGCTCCCCCATCCTTCTCAGGGACAGATAAAAAATTGTTCATGCATTACAAACACCAGTGAGGCAGATTTAACCATTGTGCAGCCCTGTGTGAGAGCCCTCCTACTTTTGCAAAGTAAATAGCTTTCTGTCTTGCATGTCATCATTTGATCAATATCTTCATGATAACACAATAGCATTATAAAAACAGGAAAAGGAAATATGAAGATGATTAACTTCAAGAACTCAGCAACTCTGAATGGGCCTGAAAGTGGGGGAAAAGCAAAATGATGGGGGTGGGGGATAAGAAAGGAAACCAAACAGATGTAACTCCATATATGCTTTAATTGGCTTTATTGATTCCTCACCCTCTCACTGCTTCTACCTCCAAAACAGCCAGCCAGCTTGAGACTTAATTATTTTCTTTCTAAGAAAAAGAGAGTGAGAGCAAGAGGAACGGAGCAAAGAACCAGAATCTGTTTGTAAGGAAAGCAGTCACTGCTGGGTTTTTTTTTTCTTCTTCTTTTTTAAAGAAGCACTTAAGGGTCATTAGTCTAACACTGCAGCAAATGTATTATTCATTCTCCTTAGCCCAATTTCTCACCTAAGAATTTTGCAAGAAAATGATACACAGTTCAGTAGAGAGGTGATTGATCAAGCCAGAAGGAACAGAATTTGGGCATCCTGATAAAAATTTTTCTCCATCTTCTCCGTTAGCATAAATCAATTTTATTTATGTAGTAACACTTGAATACTAACTACCCAATGCCATCCGTCAGGACAAAATTGATGATTATACCTTTAGGTTAATATTACTTGAACATTTCATTCTGAATAATTTATACACATTTCTGAGTGTCAATTCCAGATTGTTTATTTGGTTTCAGCAAGTATAGCTGAACCAAGGTTTTTATTAGGAAAAAAAGGTTACCATCTCTGTTTATTTTGTGCATTAAAGGGGCTCGTCCAGTTTGGGGACCTTGATATTATTCCATAGGAATTGAAACATGGAATAACATTGTACCTAATCTATGGCTGCTCATAGGTTCTTTGTCATTTTCAGTGGTAAAAATAAGTGAGATTATATACAACCAAATGAAAAGCTGGCAAAATAGAGGTGAGTAGATATTTAACAATAACACTAACATGTTGTTTGTGAAGAGGGCGTGAGTTCACTGCATTAACAACCCCAACTGCTATTTTCACTCTTCAGCAAGTAATCTGTCTACCAAGACAGATAGTGCTTTACACCACCCCGTCCTATTGGGTGACTTTCAATGTGTGTATTATTATTTGTAAAGAACATGATACATTTTATCACTCTATTTGCCTCTTCCATTGTATGGTAATCGCCTTCCTACTGGGCAGATAACACAAAAGCATGTGCACACTCAGGCTCTGGGACTGAAATGAATGGTCAGTTATGAGATGCTGATAAGATTTACACAATAAGAAAACAACTCAACTAGTGAGGATCTTGACCTAAGTCAACCCGTGTTGGACTGGGTTTCTTGTCAGAAATGCACCCATAATATCGGTTAACCACTGATGCAGCGCAGAGGTGATACCTAATTGTGTATTTTTGCATTAATGAGGAGCCTTCCACTTAATGTGAAGATTCAGTCTACTAGGTAAGCTTTATCTTCCTTTCCACCCTCTCCGCACCCTTTTTATACACACACTCCTCTACTTTTGAGAAACTTTCTCGCAAGCAGTTGTCACAGAGTTCTGTCTCAGGAGAACATCTGACAACCAATGGGAGGAAACGGCACCTCATCCAAAGTAATGCCTTAGACATTAGAGGAACAGAATCAAAACAGGCGTGAATTCCAACTAAGTCACTCTTCAGTTTGATTTACAGAAATAACACTTCTGCCGTGTTCAGAGTCCTCATTAGCCAGAGCCAGCAAAGCTGCTGGATTTTATATATATCCACAGATACAGTACTGTGTGCAGGGGCGTGCACGCACACACAGAGCTGGAAATGAATGAGGGCTATCATTTGAAAGCATGCCTTCTGATTTTGCCTCAGATGTAATTACAATGTTAAAGGGAGAAAAATAAAATCTACCTAAAATGTAGGCACTGACTAAAAAGCAGCCTGTTCTTACTTCTGCTTTGACCATCACCTGCACAGCTTCATCTTTTAAATACCAAGAATCATTGACTCATTTCCACAGCTATTTATTGAACTCCAATTACATGGAAGACATTGCTCTAGAAAGCACGCGGTTGCCAAACTGAATGAGTCTGATTTCCCAAAGGACCTCCTAGTTTAAAGAGGTTGAGAACACAAGTATAATAGTAAATATGCTATTATGTATGCATACATGCATATGTGTAAATAAACAAAACAAAGCCAAGTTTCATACGAGCAGCATAAAACACTTCTGAATTACTAGAGCATGATATATTTTATTGGAGGTATTTCTTTTGGTAGTGCTATATTCATTATGCATAATGCTATGGGCTAATTAAAGTTTACATGCCAAGATTTTAATTTGGAATTTTTAAGAGTACCTTGTAAATTCTGTATTGCTATGTAAGGATTTAGCAGTTATTAGAGTTACATGGGCTTTTGAGCCAAGGAAAGAAGGGTACTGTGCATTCGTAAGGGCCCAATTATGAGAACAGACTCTTAAAAGCATTATGCTAAGACCAGAACAGCTGTAGAAAACATCCAGTAAGTTTAAACATTTTTGGTCATTTATTGTCAAAAAGGTGAGTCTCACTGCTTTGTGGCAAATCCCAAATTATGTAGTATTACATATGTAATCTAGATATTAATATTCTAATAATTTTTCAGTGAGCATTTATTGTCAACACTAGAAATATTGCTTCATGACATTAATTTGCCTCTATTGTGTTAAATGAAACTTCCCTAAAAATGATACAATTTTTATAAATTGACAGAAATATAATTATATATTTATTGTTTGTATAATTTTACTTAATTAAGGAATGGCCCTATCCATAATACTTCTTCAAGTTCAATAAATAAACTTAATAATCAATGCCACTGAAACAATAATTAGAAGCACTGACCATTTCAATTATTATTATTAAGGCTCAACTGAGTACTCATTTTAAATATTCCTTTTTTGTACTATTCATGTACATGACTTCTGAAATAACTTTAATTCAAGATGATTTACCTTAAGACTTTGCTTGTGACATATTTTTAAAATCTATCCAGATGGACCAAAAAACCTGATGGATGATTTTTTCAGTTCAGTTCAGTTGCTCAGTCATGTCCGACTCTTTGCGATCCCATGAACCTCAGCACACCAAGCCTCCCTGTCCACCATCAACTCCTGGAGTTTACCCAAACTCATGTCCATTGAGTCGGTGATGCCATCCAACCATCTCATCATCTGTTGTCCCCTTCTCCTCCTGCCTTCAATCCTTCCCAGCATCAGAGTCTTTTCCAATGAGTCAACTCTTTGCATGAGGTGGCCAAAGGACTGGAGTTTCAGCTTCAGCATCATTCCCTCCAAAGAAATCCCAGGGCAGATCTCCTTCAGAATGGACTGATTGGATCTTCCTGCAGTCCAAAGGACTCTCAAGAGTCTTCTTCAACACCACAGTTCAAAAACATCAATTCTTCAGCACTCAGCTTTCTTTATGGTCAACTCTCACATCCATACATGGCTACTGGAAAAACCACAGCTTTGACTAGATGAACTTTTGTTGGCCAAGTAATGTCTGCTTTTTTACTATGCTGTCTAAATGGGGTTTTTTAATGGGCTGGTAGGAGCCTACATAAACTAATGCTACAAGCAGTTCAGGCTGATACTTTCCATGACACTGTTGGTGAAGCAGGCTTGGAGTGGGTGTACTGAACAGTTGTTAGGCCAGTGAGTGTTCTTGCAGCTCAAGCAGTGCTGAGAACACAAATCTTAAACTTCACACAGTCCAAGGATCTTCAAAGCTTCTTGAGGCTATCTAAACGCTATCGGTAATCTGATGAGACTTGTGTTACTATTGCCATTTTGTAAGACAGGAAATTGAAGCTCAGAGCCACGTACCTAATTAAGAAGTTAACCCTGATTTAGAATCCATGGTGGCCTAAATGCCAGAGCTCTGATCTGTCGACTATAGAAAGCTGCATTCTCACTAAGAAAACATCCCCAGGGATTCAGGTTGGAGCCTATTCCTCTACAGGCCCATCGCTAGAATGAACACCAGAGAATGGTTCCTTGGGGATAAGAATACCTGATAAAAAGGAAGCACACTCAGCTATGTTTTAATCTAATAACCAACATTAGCTGATTGCACTATCCAACAGCTGAGGCAGTCACATGGTCATAAAATGTTAAAACCAGAAGGGATTAGAAATATAATCAAACTTACCTCTTCTTCTAAGTGGTTTCACAGCTATCTAAAATTAAATTTGTGAGCAGTCCGACTCTTTGCAACCCCATGGTCTGACCATGGAATTCTCCAGGCAAGATTACGGGACTGGGCTGCCATTCCCTTCTCCAGGGGATCTTCCCGATTCAGGGCTCAAACCCAGGTCTCATGCACTGCAGGCAGGTTCTTTACCGTCTGAGCCACCAGGGAAGCCTGTGAGAAGTCATAGATGTTTGCTTTTCCCATATTTCCTTGGCCAGTGCTGATTCAGGAAAGGAAAACATTGTGGCTCCGCTGGTAAAGAACCCGCCTGCAGTGCAGGAGACCTGGGTTCCCACCTCGGGGTTGGGAATATCCCCTGGAGAAGGGAAAGGCCACCCACTCCAGTATTCTCGCCTCAAGAATTCCATTGACTGTACAGTCCATGGGGTCACAAAGAGTAGGACACGACCGAGCGACTTTCACTTCCAGTTTTTCAAACAAGTAAGAGAGAACAAGAAAATATCTTGCATGTTACATTCATCTGAGAGACATTCATGTGGTTAAAATGTGAAATCTATCAAGTATACAGTAATTAATCTGAAATGAGGTGTAAGGTATAATAATTCCTGGCAGTGAGGAGCACTGCTCATCCTGTCTTCTTACTCTGGCTATGACAATTCGCTTCACATTGCTCCTTTTGAAACACCTGAGTCAGAATGCTATCTTTTAACAATACCTGAAGAAGTTCTGTAACACGTTTTTTAAAAACGATGAATATACAGGAATAAACTATGTACAGTTCACCAAACATGAAAATAATTACATATGAACTACTATGTTAATTTGTGTTCCACAAACTAAAATTAAGGTTCTGTTTTCTACCTCTTCTGATATATTGTTTATTATTAATATGTATTCAGCAAATACTTGTTGCTCACCTACTAGACATCATAGGGAAAAATTCAAATGAACGTTTTGGCCAACCCAATACAAAGTTGAGTAAGACATCTGATCTGCATTTATTAAAAATCTATTATTCCACAAAATTTGGAGAATAATCAACACCACCAGCAAAAAGTGAGACACTTGGAAATAGATCAGACAGTGGAATGTGATCACTCTTCTTGAGTAAAATATGCCTAAGTAAACTGCTCTTGCTAAAAGACAGGCTGAATCTTTGCACTGAGGAAAACCTTGAAACATCTCAAAAAAACCCCTTTGGGAAGCCCCTTTGCTCAGGCAAACTTGCTTGATCTTGTGGTATACACTTCTTTACAACTAAATTGGACATAAATTGTTTACTTTGTAGCTAGTGAAGCAAAAGAAAGTCACTGATGGATGTTAACCCAAATCTAGAATTTCTGCACAGAGGGACCAGGCAGATACACACACACCCTTCTTCCTTTCCTCCACCACCCTGCTGGAACAGCCTGGCCTTGACTAGAGGCTCTGGGGAAGATGTCCTTTTGGAGCAAAGGACTTTTTGGAGGACACTGAGCAGCTACATAAGTCATAAATTACAGAAATATCCTCTCACCATGAGAGTTTTGAATGTGACAGTCCCCTTCACACCTCTCTCCATCAACCTACTGCTTTCAATTGGCACTTCTTTTGAGAAGTCTCTTTTGTACAAAAGCACTGGGATTTTTTTTTTTTAACTTGCATGAAACTATATTGTAGACATCTTGTCAACTGGGTTCTAATGTCTTAGATATCTTTTCATATTAGCACATACAGATCAATTTCATTATTTTAATGGTGAAATATTTCAAATACAGAAATACAAAAATATGGTTAACACCAATTGATTTTAAAATTTTTGTAAGTCTTGGCCACACTAGTGATCTTTCTGAACATACAGGTGACATCATATGAATACCTCTGTGAATACATTCATAGTGTGTGATTTTCCACAGAAGAGGTTATTAGAATTTCAGAGTTGTTATCCCTAACCACTGACAGATACTGCTGACTTGCTGCCCAAACAACCCTGCTTATTGTATCAATGGTGTTGTGGACCTGTCTGTTGTCGCACATTATCATCAGCTCATGAGAAACGAATCAATAAGATGAGGGTCATTAACTCATTATTGTTTTAATTTCACATTTCAGTGATGACTAATGTCACTGATACACTGTTTCATAGGTTTGCCATTCCTTTGTATTTCTTCTCCAAACTGCACTTTGAATCCTTTGACCACTGGGAAAAAAACAAAGATCAAAAAAACTTCTGTCTTTTTCTAATTGATGTTTTGGAAGTACTGTACATATTCCATAAGTTAATCCATTGCCTGTTCAGTTCACCTAGTTCAGTTCAGTTCAGTCACTCAGTCGTGTCCAACTCTTTGCNTTTTCCACAGTTTATTGTGATCTACACAGTCAAAGGCTTTGGCATAGTCAATAAGGTAGAAATAGATGTTTTTCTGGAACTCTCTTGCTTTTTCAATGATCCAGCAGATGCTGGCAATTTGATCTCTGGTTCCTCTGCCTTTTCTAAAACCAGCTTGAACATCTGGAAGGTCTTGGTTCACATATAGCTGAAGCCTGGCTTGGAGAATTGCCTGTTAAATATGTTGAAATTATTTCTTTCTCAATCTCTCATTTCCCTTTAAAAAAAGCTTATATTTCTTATAAAGAAATTTTAAATTCTTATCATGTCAATCTCTCATATTTTCTGCTTCCGTCCTATTTAGGAAGTCTTTTATCATCTCACAATTAAAAAAAATCCTAGATATTCTTTTATTTTCTCACGCTATGCTCTTCTATTCATCAAATAGTTGTGTAAGATGCTAAATACAGGTCTAATTTTACTACCTCTCTGTCACAAATTACTTATTGAAATGCTACATTTATTATAAACCACTCCTATATCCACAGTCTGCTTCCAGGCTGTTTAGTCTGTTAACAGTCTAAGTATTTATTCACATACCAAGATAACACTGCTGCAATTACTCTAATTTTAAAGCATGTCTGATAGCTAGGAAGACAATTCCCCCTCTCTTTTATTTTTTAAAATATCCCTGAACATGGAGGTAGGGGGTGGTTGAAATAGGCAAATATATTAATAGTCAAGAGGTAAATTTTTCTAGTTATGAAATAAGTAATGGGGATACAATGTACAGCATAGCAAATAAGTTAATAATACCGCATTGTATATTTGAAAGTTGCCAAGAGAATAGAATCTTAAAAATTCTCATGATAAGAAAGAAAATTTGTACTATGTATGCTGACTAGGCTTACTGGGGTGATCATCTCCCACTATATACAATACTAAATCCTTACGTTATACATCTGAAACTAATATAATGTTATGTGTCACTTGTATCTCAATTTTCAAAAATCACTGACTATATATATTTTATCTAACATATAAACATAAATGTGTCAATATCAATTTTAAAAGTTATTGGAACTTGAGTTAGGAATGCAATGTATAGAATTATATAGGAATGAATATTTTTTAAAATCAGTATTTAAATTTATTTAGGTTTTCTTTTAGGTCCTTCAGTAAAGTAATATAATTTTCCTTATATACGTTACTCCTTTCTTTGTAGGCTTATTTTTAGATATTTTGTGGGATTTGTTATCATTATATTTATATACTATGAATGGGCTCCTTTTTATTACCTTTTAAAATTATTTTTGAGATGTAGGAAAACTGTTGCTTTTGTATATGCCTCTTATATTTGCAACTTAGTCATGTATCCTTCTATTTTTAATATATCATATATAGTATATTATTTTAATATACTATACTTTTTTCAACCTTTTGGATTTTCTAGTTCCAAAACTAAAGTCTAGAAATACTGACAGTTTATTCTCTTCCAATGTTACTATCTCTACTTTATTTTCTTAGAAGGCAATGGCACCCCCCACTCCAGTACTCTTGCCTGGAAAATCCCATGGATGGAGGAGCCTGGTAGGCTACAGTCCATGAGGTCGCTAAGAGTCGGACACGACTGAGCAACTTCACTTTCACACATTGGAGAAGGAAATGGCAACCCACTCCAGTGTTCTTGCCTGCAGAATCCCAGTGACAGGGTAGCCTTGTGGGCTGCTGTCTATGGGGTCACACAGAGTCGGACACAACTGAAGTGATTTAGAAGCAGTAGCAGCAGCTACTTTATTTTCTTGATACAATGGCTAGGTCCCTGAATACAGGGTTGAAGACAAGTGATGATAGTATTTTTGTGTATGCTCTGACTTTAGCGGGAAAGCTTTTAATAATATGCCAAATATTTCGCTTGCTGTAGGTCTTTGCTAGACAGCCATTGTCAGTTTTAGCAAATGTATTTTTCTCCTTAGTTTTTCATTAAAAAAAATTAAAGCTAAGTTTTATCAAATGGAGTTTTTTTAGGCATCTATATAGTTGATCATATAGATTTTCATAGTCTCTTGCACTGAAAGGAGATCAAACTAGTCAATCCTAAGGGAAGTCAGTTCTGAATGTTCATTCGAAGGACTGATACTGAGGCTGAAACTCCAGTACTTGGTCCACCTGACACAAAGAACTGACTGCTTGGGAAAGCCCCTGATGCTGGGAAAGGCTGAAGGCAGGGAGAGAAAGGGATGACAGAGGATGAGATGGTTGGATGGCATCATCGACTCAATGGACATGAGAATGAGCAAGTTCTGGGAGTAGGTGATAGACAGGGAAGCCTGGCATGCTGCAGTCTAGGGTCACAAAGAGTCGGATACAACTGAGCAACTGAACTAACTGACTAATTTACTAATTGGTGAATTGCATCTATAGCTATCTTGATGTGAAGCCATCCTTACATTCTGAGATACACCTTATTTAGTTACGATCTGATTCTCATTTCCATTTGCTAAAATTGTATTTAAATATTTGCATCTTTGTTCGTAAGTTAGATTGGCCTGGAGTATAGTATGTGTGGGTTCGATCCCTGGGTTGGGAAGATCCCCTGGAGAAGGGAGAGGCTATCCACTCCAGTATTCTGGCCTGGAGAATTCCATGGACTGTATAGTCCATGGGGTTGCAAAGAGTCGGACATAACTGGGCGACTTTCCCTTTCAGTTTTCAGAGTATGTGTATGTAACATTAGCCTCATTGAAAAAGTTAAGAAGCTCTCCTGCAGTTCCCAAGCCATGGAAGGTTTTATGTAACAAATACTCAATGACTTGACTGTTAACCATATCTTACCTAAATAACCATATGAGTTTCACTTCTTTCTTAGTGTTAATATCTGTATGATCACAGTATATTTGTTAAAAACCATGAGGTTAACATTGGTACAATACTACTAACTACACTGTATACTTTATTTTCAAAATATATGATTAAACTAACTTTACAAATAACAACTAACATCGGTTTTATATCATTTTCTTCTCACCGGTTATATTTTACCACAGTTCTTTAGTCTAAGCTAGCCTGATTTCTAACGTATCATTGTGAAAATCTGCAGAAAAGCTGCAGCACAGAGACACTCCAGAAAACATGCTCTAACTATCTGTTTCTTTGGAAAGGCCTCTTCAATCTGAGTCTATCACTCCCTTTGTCTGCATGAGGTGTTCTCTGCTCTGAAATGTCAAATAAATGGCTTAGAGGAGGAAAGAAGTGATAAGAAGAGAAGACTGACTTAAAATCAACCATGCTAAATGCAATGTAAATTCAGGAACAAAACAAGAACATTCGTGGAAAAACTGGTGAAATCCAAATGAAGTCTGTGGCTTAATTAATAGTATTGGAGCAATGTCAATTTCTTAGCTTTCATAAATACATCATGGCTAGGTACATGTTACTAGTAGGGGAACCTAGGGTAAGGGTACAAGGAAAATCAATTGTATTCTCTTAGATACTTCTTCACAGTTCTAAAATGATTCCCAAAACAGGTTCAGCCACAGATCTTGAAAAGAGCTATTTTTAAGCTTGTTTTTTGTTTTGTTTGTTTAGTCTCTAACTCGTGTCTGACTCTGCGACCCCACGGACAGTAGCCCACCAGGCTCCTCTGTCCATGGGATTTCCCAGGCAAGAATATTGGAATGGTTGCTATTACTTCCTCCAGGGGATCTTCCCAACCCGGGGATGGAACCCACATGCAGAAGTGAAAAATGTCTGGTGCATAGTAGTCATCAATACGTTGTCAGCTCCTCCGTCATCCACTACCCCACATTCTCCTCCACCAGGAGCCCCAGGCTGTACTGTTTGATTACTCTGTGCCTAAAATATGAATTTCTCATCTAACAGGAGAGGTTATTAGTGTGTGTATGTGTATACATGCACACAGGCATATGTGAATGGTTCTGCAAACAGCTGTTAGACATGAAGGTGCAGAAAAAATAGTGATGATAATAAAGACTATTAGCTACCATACACTCTGAATTACTTATATGTGAAGTTCTACACTGAGAACTTTCTATAATCATCTCACTCTATGCTTACAACAGCCCTATAAATTTGGCTTTAGCCTTATTTAAAATTGAGGAAACATACTCAGAAAAACAGGTCACTTAACCCCAATTCACTGCCAGTAAGCTCCATGGTTCAGACACAGATCTCCTTTTTGGACCTCAGAGATTATGTTCGAAAATGCCACTTAATTATGTTATTTACTTATGATAATAACAATATGGTTGAAGCTTAATTTTAAAAACCGTACAGACTGACGTTTGACTTAATACACTGCTTATCTAGGGTCATAAAATTTCAATACCATCAAGTAACTGTGTCACCACAGGGAAGTCACCATATCTATAGTTTTCATTTTTTTCATCTGTAAGATGGGTATAATACCTGTTTTAAGGTTTAAAATTAAGCTGCAACCACATTGTTGTTACCATAACTAAATAATGTTTTATGGAATTGCTTTTAAAATTAAAAATTAAAATTATTTTAATTTTAATAAAAGTAAAATTAAAAATTAGTACTTTTAAAAGACTATTTCTTTAATTAATGTTATTATAGGAAGTATTCATTAATGTCTCATAACTAAATTATCTATGTCCTTCCTTATTGATAAAATGCCAGTGTAAGTCATTATTGGCTAAAACAGTGACACTGTTCAGTGATGGTTACAAAACTACATGATGTCACTTAGCCTGGCACTTGATTGAAATGACAGATGTAAAAATGACATTATTCTGACTGCTCTGGGTTATGCATCTGAAAGAGGTCAGGAGTGTAGACAGTTTTACCTTAGGTCATCATTAACTCAAATTCAGAGATACTTTCAGACATAATGAAAGGAATTAACATGGTTTTGCCTGAATTCACTCAACTTTTTTTCCCTCCTTTTGGTCTTTTGCCAGAAGATGGAAAGGATAGTGGCGGTGGGAGAAGGGGACACAATTCCAAATGCACATACAAAATATTTTTATATTTTGGATAAATCTTTAGCTTGGAAAATAGCAAGATGTTTTTTGTCAAGTTCAAGTTAGCACTTTAACCAAATTACATTATAATCATACTTTCCAGTTTCTATTTAAAATTTTCAAAATTTATTTTTAATTGAAGGTAATTGCTTCACAATATTGTGTCAGCTCCTGCCATACAACAACACGAATCAGTCACAAGCAAACACATGTCCCCTTGCTCCTGAATCTCTCCCCACCCCCCAACCCCATTCCACCCCTCTAGATTGTCACAGAGCCCTGGTCTGAGCTCCCGGTGCCCANTATTTTTAATTGAAGGTAATTGCTTCACAATATTGTGTCAGCTCCTGCCATACAACAACACGAATCAGTCACAAGCAAACACATGTCCCCTTGCTCCTGAATCTCTCCCCACCCCCCAACCCCATTCCACCCCTCTAGATTGTCACAGAGCCCTGGTCTGAGCTCCCGGTGCCCATAGCAGCTTCCCACTGGCTGTCTATTTTGTACATGGTGGAGTATATACGTCAGTGCTGCCCTCTCAGTTCACCCCACCCTCTCCTTCGTTGCCATGTCCAAAGTATGTTCTCTATGTCTGAGTATCTACTCCTGCCCGGCAAATAGGATCATCTGTATCACTTTTCTAGATTCCATATATGTGTGTTAACACACAAAATGTGTTTTTTTTCTGACTTACTTCACTCTGTATAACAGGATCTAGGTTCATCCACCTCACTAGAACTGACTCAAATGTGTTCCTTTTATGGCTAATATTTCATTGTATCTATGTACCACAACTTCTTTATCCATTCATCTGATGACAGACATCTAGGTTGCTTCCATGTCCTGGCTATTCTAAACAGAGCTGCTATAAACACTCAGGTACATGTTTTTTTCAATTATGGTTTTCTCAGGGTATATTCCCCATAGTGTCCCAAATAGGAAAAGGAGTGCGTCAAGGCTGTATATTGTCACCCTGCTTATTTAACTTATATGAGGAGTACATCATGAGAAGCGCTGTGCTGTATGAAGCACAAGCTGGAATCAAGATTGTTGGGAGGAATATCAATAACCTCAGATATGCAGATGACACCACCGCTATGGCAGAAAGTGAAGAGGAACTAAAGAGCCTCTTGATGAAAGTGAAAGAGGAGAGTCGAAAAGTTGCCTTAAAGCTCAACATTCANGCTCCCTTTGGCTGGTGGCAGAGTTGTGAATTCTATCAAGACTCACACATTATGTCATTCTCTCAAATAGGAAGATGTTGGGCAGTCAGCAAGTTGACAAGTGTCACTAACAGACTTGAATGAGGTCAGTCATAGAGTTCTCTTAGCTCATATGTAACGCAGCCTCACTCAGCAGGACAGGCAATTATACATATTACTAGGGGAACATGATGTAATCTGGGGAATAAAAACACACCTCCCCCAGATAGGAATCAAGGCATTGGAGGGCCCTTGGCTAAAGATTTAATCAAATACTTATTAATAGTAATCTCAAAGCTTTGACTAGGTCTTTGAGTATTTGAAGGAGAGGTCATTAAATAGGTAGATGGCTTAGCAGTGGGTCCTTTCTTATGCCTGGCAGGTCTTTAGTGTATCAATTTGAAAGAAAGGGAAAGAAAGGAGGGAAATAAGACTGCTCTCCATAATTAGGTGAAGTACCAACTCCAGTACATGGAGAATCACCTTATTCACTGCAGGAGTTCAGGCTGCAGTGTCTCTGAGAATTAACACTTGTCCTTGGGAGCTCCAGCTTTATGTAAGAGTGTTTAATTCCACTGCCCTAACAATTCTTGGTTTGATAAAGGCAAAAACACCTCAGCAAAAGTATCCTTAAAAGTTCTGTTTCCAGCAGAGACCTCTCCAGAAGACCTGTTGTTTACCAATGTGTCTTCTACAAATGTACCCTTAACTAAAGTTTCCCATGCAGGGGTGCCACTGGGAGAAGTTAACAGGAAGCAGGATTATCTCCAGTAAAAAAAAAAAAAAAAACAATGTTCTAGTGGTTGGGAGAAGTTAACAGGAAGCAGGATTATCTCCAGTAAAAAAAAAAAAAAAAAAAAAAAATGTTCTAGTGGTTGCCCGACCATTGCTATTGTAGCGCACACACTGGATTAGCTCATGAAAAGCCATGTGCAAATCCTTTTGCCTTCGTCTTTCTCTTCTGAGCAGGCTCAAGAACTGATATAATCACCTTTTCAGACTCCACTGCAGCTAGGGGCAGTCATCAGTCACAGTCTGGGCCAACAGGTATCTGCAGAAGCCCAGGGTACGTGTTCCTTCTCAAACGGAAAGGAAAATCCATGCTAGACGACACAACTTTTCCTCTTTCTCACCCTTTCTCTTTCTCCCTGCCTGAAACAATGGTTCAATGCCTGTAAGTGCAGGAGCCATCTTACACCTAGGAGCAGAGAAGTCACCAGTTGAGAATGACAGAGGAGAATTCAGAAGCCTAGTGCCATGATAGTAACAGTGAGCCAGCCCACTCAAGGGCTACTGCCCCTCAGATAGCACCATGCATGAAATATATCAAAGCTGACCAGTTTAAGCCTCTGAGCGGATGATTCTGTTAGTTGCACCTAAATGCAATTCTATTAGTGTGGTGTCTGTAGCAGGGGTTTTCGTAACACGGTGACTCCTATGACAGTTATGGCCCCGGCAATGTTCAATTGCGTTGACTTCGGAGTTTGCTTGTGTTGTCTTACCATGATGATACACTCTCACTCACATATTTAATGAATGCTGTGATGTGAACTGTAGGAATCTTTCTTCTGTCATGCTTATTTGTGATGCAATTCATCTGTCTCTGCTTTTTCATTTTTATTCCCAACATTTGAACTGGTATTGTTAATAAAATCAGGTACATTACCACTTACTATTTGTTGCTGTTATTTTGTTGTATTATTTTATTTGCCTTGATCTGAGCTGTTCCCAAATGTCTGAAAATGCTTCAGATTGTTATTCTTCTTAATGTTGATCATAACCTTTAGATTCTAACATATACCTATTGTAGTGTTAGTCGCTCAGTTATGTCCGACTCTTTGCAACCCCATGGACTGGGCCCACCAGGCTCCTCGGTCCACGGAATTCTCCAGGCAAGAATACTGGAGTGGGTTGCCATTTCCTCCTCCAGAGGATCTTCCCAACCCGGGGAATGATCCTGGGTCCCCTGCATTGCCGGCAGATTCTTTACCATCTGAACAACAAGGGAAGTATTATATTATAAACCAATAATATCCTTCTTGTTCATATTTTGCCCTCTTAAACTTCATTTGCTGCCTTAATTTGGAGGAAAATGTGGTCAAAATACTGTAAATATCAGTTTTAACTTTAAAAATAGATTTTGGGGGCAACAACTGACATTCAGATCCCCTAGAGAAGGAAATGGCAACCCACCCCAGTATTCATGCCTGAAAAATCCCATGGACCGCGGAGCTTGGTGGGCGACAGTCCATGGGGTTGCAAAGAGTCAGACACGACTGAGTGACTTCTAATATTCTATTTCTATTGTTTCAAAAAAAATAAAATTTTTTAAAAATTTATCTTTCTCAATTTCTGTACTTTTAGTTTTATTTGATCAAATTTTTTTCCCTTAAAGCACCTTATAAAGGAGAGTTTAAAGCCTGTACTTATTATGGAACATATTTACAGTCTCTTTTAAATGGGTGAATTCTGTGGTCCTCTCTTGGCACCCCAAAGCCCTTGTGAGTGTCAGTCTGAACACATAAAATTGGAGTAGCTTCTCTATTTGAAGGCTGCTGTCCATCACTGAGTAATGGCTCAGGACAGAAGAGAGCAGAACAGCTTCTATGTCAGGAGGTTGCTGTCCAATACTGCGTAATAGACTATCAACAGAAAGCAGTGAAGAAAATAACTGTCCTTGGGGTTTGGGGGTTTTTCAAAGATGATATATTTGTTATTTTACAACAACTTGATTTCATTAAATAGAGCAGCAGAAACTCAGTTTGAAGTGTACACACATTCATTATAATTTACAACAATAAAGGCCGGATTCAACATGGATATTCTACAAGATAGATATATCTAATTTGTGTAGACACTGAGGTCTCTTTGATACTGACTAAAAAGAAGACCAGAGCCTCTATTTAGAACTGGAAGTTGAATTTGGCATAAGTCCAGTGACATTTGCAAGAAACAAAGGCCCAATGAAAAGTACTAAATTTAGAAGGGTCATCTTCGACTTTTAGCTCCAACTGTGTATTCTGTTTACATGTAAATTATTCATTTAATAGTGCTTTATTTGCTTCATTCTAGAAAAGAGAAAACATGAAACCAATCTTACTTTAACTATTTCAAGGTTTAGGATTCAGGGAGAATTTCCAAATTTTGTAAAAAAAAAAAAAAAAAAAATAGCTCCATGTTATTCGTGTTTCCTTAAACTCACAGAAATAGAACCATCCTTTGCTTAGGACACAAGGAAGAAGTAAAAAGAAGGAAACATATCTAGGCTGAAGGCATCTGATGCACAGGACACATACTATTGGCAGACCAAGTACAACAAATATAGTTAAAAATCCTGGCTAGTAATTTGTCCCCAGTTATGATTCTTGCTTTCAATTTATAAAAATGTAAAAATTTTCCAATGTAGTTCACCTATTAAGGATTCCATGAGGAAAGAAATCCATTTTGTAATTCTGAAATAGTAATAAGAAACATCCAACTGCAGTTGGCATTGACTTTTCAGATCATGTATTTATCTATAATCAACAAGAAATTAAGACCATAATGACAAGATGGTAGTAAAACAGAAGAAAATATTAAGAACAGAGGCTCTAGAGTCAAAATTCCTAGATTCAAATTTAGCTCTGATTTAACAGTTCTCAACCAAGGTCCATATCAGGAGCATCGGCAACACCTGGGAACTTGCTTGAAATGTAAATTCTCAGACCTGATCCCAAACCTACTGAATCAGAAACTCTCAGGACCGTGCCCAGCAATCTATCTTTCAACAAACCTTCCCAGTGATTCTGGTGCTTGGTCAAATTCAAGAACCGTTGATCTAGCACTTAGCAGCTATGTGACCTTGACCATAATGATACTTCTGAACCTTGGTTTTCTCATCTGCAAAACAGGTGGAGGAAACAAACAAACAGTCTCTCTCTACAAGACTTTTGGGAAGATTAAAGCGATTCAATTACTCAGAAAGCCTTTAGAAGAGTGCCCAGCATATAGTAGTGAGTTTTAGTGCTCAGTAAGCCATTAAGGGCTTAAACATAACAGTGTTATTAAATAAATAGTCACTGTGTGGTTTGTTGTGATGGTTATGTATATTACTTTTCTGCACACAAAGGGATGTCACATCCTTGTTATTTCATCCTCAAACAATGCCCCTGGGATGGGAAGGGCAAGAAATGAGTGAATAGCAACAACTATTATCTTGAGAGAGTTGATGAAACTGAGCTTTAGCAACAAAGAACTGCTCCAATATAGCAGAGTCATTAAACACACCAAGAAAGATTCATTCTCCAGTGTTTCTTAGAACATCTGTTACCAACGAGATTCAAATTCCAGCCCTATTTCCTACTGTTCTTTTAGGAGCCGGAACTAAATCAATACATTTGCTTTGAGTGAGCTCTGTTTTAGGTGCTGATGGTTCCAGATGAATGAGACATCAATCCTGTCTCTGTCTCATTTTCCACTGAAAGAGACAGTCACAGCACAATGAACATAAGACATCTCAGAATCTGATAAGCAATGAACCAGAGGGATGAACATATGAACTAAGTGACGCCCAATCACAAAAGGGGAAAATAATTCTATGGGGTGAGTAAGGAAAGGTTTGCAGAAGAGGAAATATTTGAAGTGAACCTGCAAGAGTAAGCAGAGATTTGCTGGTAGGATATGAGCAGAAGAACACCAGAAGGAGCTGACAAATGGACATACAAGTAAAGGTCCAATTTTGGGGACAGTCTATCCCCAAGGGTTCCTAAGGTCAAGAGTGTCAGTTGAGAGTGAAGGCCTAGAATGGCATGCCAAGGAGCTTTGCCTCTTTTTTTCCCAAGGAGATGCTGATTAAAACTTTTGAGTGGAGGTAGTAATGCTCGAGCTAGGGGGAAAAGGTGAGGCAATTACAGAAACGAAGGAGCTAGAAAAGAGAATTAAAAAGATGCTTCTGGGCTAGGTCAGTAATCAGAGCAACAAACGGTGACTGTGACTAGAGGCCAGTCATTCCACAATCACAATCGATCTCCTAAGACAAAAACTGAAAGTGAAAGTGAAGTCCCTCAGTCGTGTCCGACTCTCTGTGACCCCATGGACTGTAGCCTACGTGTCTACTCCATCCATGGAATTTTCTAGGCAAGAGTGCTGGAGGGGGTTGCCATTTCTTTCTCCAGGGGATCTTCCTGATCCAGGGATTGAACCTGGGCCTCCTGCATTGCAGGCAGAGGCTTTACCATCTGAGCCACCAGGGATGCCCTAGATAAAAATCAGTATCAACCAAAAAGACTGTGAACAGGGTTAGGGAAATAAGGGTCCAGTACAGCTGCCAGCTGCATAAATGTTTGAGCCAAAGATGATTAGACATGAGAGTGCAGGACAGGCAGGTGGGTCTTCAATATCCATTAGCCAGTTAAAATATTCCAAGCATCCTCCATATTTGACTCTTTGAAGTGGAGATGGAAAGGGTCTTTTGAGGTCCTTTGTGCTGTGGTGGTGGTTTAGTCACCAAGGTGTGTCCGACTCTTGCAACCCCATGGACTGTAGCCCGCCAGGCTCCCCTGTCCATGGGATTTCCCAAGCAAGAACGCTGGAGTGGGTGGCCATTCCCTTCTGTAGGGGATCTTCCTGACCCGGGTATCAAACCCAGGTCTTCTGCATTACAGGCAGATTCTTTACCAACTGAGCCCAGTCCTTCACAAATCCATTATTTGAAGACAAAAGTAAATAAATGGTGTATAAGGACCCAATTTACAGAGTTTTATCAAACCGAGTTCTAAAATCCATTTCCAATAATACATGAGTCATAGACTCAGTCTGCTGTACACAGAGGTGATCACTAAACTACTCTTTACAGCAATGTTCTTTTGATGCCTTGAGTGTCCATGTGCAAAGAACCAGCTCCCTGTGACCAATAAGGCTTTCTTTGTTTGCTTCTGCCAAAAGTAGTTTATAGGATTCTCATGAGAGCCTTCACCTTCCTGTGAGAATGTGTACAGAAGAGAGTGCCTGTATTGAAAAGCTCAAAGAATAAGAGTTTTGATGGGTACTGATGTATAAAATCCTTAATATTTGCTTATACCGTCAGCTCTTGATTATCCTGTAATGGATTATCTAATTTTCAGATTATCCATGTTCTGTGTTTCTATTTTAAAAAAGAAAGTTACAGCAGAGAGGGAAAGGGGTGTTTTTTCTGTAGTCAATTCTTCAATTTGCTAACAGTTGTCATATTGTATAAAACAGGATCCTTGCATATGCTACTGTCTAACCCTCTCATTTAAAAAGATCCAAAGATCTTTAAAAAGATCTTCATAGAAATGGGAGACCAAAGTGTAAGAAATGTATTTTGATAAAATATATAAGCAGTTAGACACTCTTTATAAAATATAGATAAGGCCATTGAACTAGCATCATGTGATACCAATAACTACAATAAAAGGTAAAATTCAACATGAAAATATTATGTCTAACCCATGCAATAACTCGCACATTTAAATAGTATGGGATAAAAGTTGCGGAATAAACTCTAAGAGGAGTTTCCTTCTTATCATGCTTGTCTATTTCTTAGGCAATTTTATCCACAGCCACACTTATATATAGATGATCTAAAATTTTCTTTTGAGCTTCAGTCCTGATTTATTTATTGACAGAAAATATGGCCAGATTTAGAAGTTAAATCTAAATTTAATAAAGGGAGACCTTTATCAGCCAAAAGTCCTACAACTGTAACAACTCAGTTTCTTCAAAATGACAGGCTCTCTTTTTATCAGTTAAAATCAATACTCCCTGAAAAAATGCTTGAGGTAATAAGCAAGGGAAGAAAGAGGGTTTTGAAACTCAAGTTGTAGAGAGAAGTATGATAAAATTCATTAGGGAGGGAAAGGAGAGACCTACATATTAACAAACTTCAAAGGAGCTATTTGAAAGGGGAACTGCCATGCACTTGAAAGCATCTAAACTACTGGTCAAGTATTACGGTTTTTGTCTTTTGGAGAATTTTTCTTCATCTGCCTAGCAGGTTATATGATGCGTACAGCTCTATGTGTGTTATGGAGATTGATACGCTTTATTATTTTCAAGCTACCCCATGGCATCTCCACTTGGATACTCCAAAGCTATCCATCACATCCAAAACCAAAGTCAGAATCATTCTTTGAAAGCCTGCTTCCAATTTTCTATTGTACCACCATCAAGACACCACACATATAGTTAATCAAGCAGAAATCTGAGCACTTTCCCCTGAGAGCTCTCTGTCCTTCATCCCCATATTCAATCCATGACGAAGTTCTACTGATGTAAGTGCCTTCTTCCCAGCCTCAGTCTGAAGTCTTTCCAATACTTTGCCACTGCTATTAAGTCGGGTCTGGATTTTGTAAGGCTTCAATACTGCCTACATCTTATCTTTCCTCGCTTTGTTTAAGGCCATCTAATCCACGTGGCTTCCTTTCATTTCTCTCAATAAACCACACTACTTCCCTCCACAGTCTTAGCACACACACTCTTGGCTCTTTTGAAACACATCTATATAGGGATGGATCCTGCAATGTGTAACTGCACCTATGGATCTTCAGCTCAGCCGCTCAGTCATGCCTGACTCTTTGCGACCCCATGAATCGCAGCATGCCAGGCCTCCCTGTCCATCACCAGCTTCCAGGGTTCACTCAGACTCACATCCATCGAGTCAGTGATGCCATCCAGCCATCTCCTCCTCTGTCGTCCCCTTCTCCTCCTGCCCCCAATCCTTCCNTCAGACTCACGTCCATCGAGTCAGTGATGCCATCCAGCCATCTCATCCTCTGTCGTCCCCTTCTCCACAGCTATTAATCTCCAACTAAGAACTTCAGAATGACAGCATCATTCATTGAGAAGGATTAAATTATTTCTTGAAAAGAGAGTTAACTGTATCACTTGCTGATGCAAGCATGAATACAGTATACAGCTGTATATGCCCCAACTACAAAGAGTATGTAGTGATCTTTCATGCACTAAACTGTTGCTAGTTGTGGGCTTGAGATAATGTAGCTTTACCTTTCACACCAAAATTTTTTCATGTGCAATTTGCCATCATATTTGCAAACACATTTTAAAAATGGCTTAACGTGCATAACATAGACAACTTGAGGGCCTATGGACAGAGCAGGGTCACGTCCACAGCTTCTGAGCAGCCGAAGGATTGTAGAAAAGCAAAGACACTTCACAATGCTCTAAACTGTTTCCTTCTGGAAATGGATGCCTTTAAGGACTTTTATGGGCTGTAGTTTTTCTATTAATCTCCTAATTCTCCTTATCCTGTCAAGGTGATTTTGCCGACCAGAATACTTTTCAAGGATCTAACTCCCTGGATGGAAGTATAGGGGTTGGGATACCCTTTCCAAACGTAACAGATTGAAAAAAAAAGCCTCAAACACAAATATATAGAGGTGATGTTCAGACTACTACATGCTACAGTATGAAATACACCGCTGAAAGCCCAAATCTAAAGGCAGTACACGTGGACATGACTGGGAGGCGGAGGGTGAGAAGAACTGGGAGAGTGGCACTGACGTATGTGAATTGGCTGTGTAGCACGGGGAGCTCAGCCCAGTGCTCTGTGATGACCGAGAGGGGTGGGATGGGAGCGGGGCGTGGGAGGAAGGGGATACATGTATACATGGAGCTGATTCACTGTGTTGTACCACAGAAACTAACACAACATTGCACACCAATTATACTCCAACTAAAAGGCAGTGGAAATGGTGGTGTCTCTTTTTTCATGTGTTGGCTCCTCCACAGTGTCAAGCAAATGATTCTGGCCCCTGGCCCTGACAGTCCTGTCACCCCATCTCCCCACTGCCCAGTCTTACTTTCCCTGGTATTAAGGCCAAACTAAACTTCTGCTCCAGTTGGCAAGGGATTTTTGATATGTTATGTGCCTTACTATGGAAAAGAGCCTTCCCTGCGATGCCTGAGGGAAATATCTCTGTCCATCCCGGGGCTGCTCCTCACTCCATTCACCCATTCATCAGATTCTGCCCATGCCATCTGCCTTTGATGTTCACGTTCTGCACTGGGAACATCTGATTGCAAAGAATACTCAGCCTCTCCATGGATGATTGCTCTAACCTGACTCAGCACCATAGTCTCGGGTACTGTGCTTTTAAGTTATGATTCGGCAGAGATTTCTGCAATGACAGCAGTTAAAAAGCTGAGTTTTCATTTAATATGCCCCTTCAAATTCTGCCTGAGATTCCATAACCTGGGAAATGTCCCTTTTTCTGCCCATTTCTGGGCTCAGTGACTCTGAGTGATATAGAATCTATGCGACAATTCTATATTAACTCATGCCTTTTGGATAGGGTCACAGCTTCCTGGTTATTTATCTTGAAAAAACAATTCCCCAGAATCATGAACTTTATATTTTTTCCTAATATATTTAAACCACAGTTCCTTTTCCACTCTTTATTCGCCAACCATAGTAACCCAGTTTTGATTTTTGGTATGTGCTTTTTAACCATTTATGCCCAGATATAAACACTACCATATACGTCACTGAAATTAACAAGTTCTTGATATTCAAGAGACCCTGAGGTTCTGGCTTCCACCTATGGCTGTGGGAATTCAAAGCACACCAAGGGTGAATGTTCCTAGTGCCTCAGTTGCACAGATGTCTAATTAATCAGGAATAGCTGGGTGAAAAGATTGTTCTGTGTTGTCTATGAATTTTGTTTACACTGTTCCAGTGCTAATTCCTAGCATGAATTTCTAAAACCCAGCACCCTCTCTTTGTGTGAGAGAGGAAATCTGATATGGTGGTGATAAAGAATGCAGTGGAAAAAAAAACATTCTTTTTGTTAGCATTTCCCCTAAAGCCACTTATTCACATAAAAATTTAAGATCCGTAACATCATATTAAAAGCAACAAAGCCTTTTTTGGCCATAGGATTATGAGGATAGCATAAAAAATGTATTGCTGTTTATCCACAATTAACATTAGCAAATGATCCCCCCCCCCTTTTTTTTTTAAGCTTCTGAAAAGAAACCTGTTTGATTGGGCTCTGTACCAAGATAAATGGATAATTTCCTTAAAAAAGAAATTAAGTCTTTACTGCAGAACCTCAGGAAGATTCTTCATAATAACCCAAGGAGTATCACTGATAAATCTAGTCCCAGAAACTAAAAGTCAGATTTGCCTCAGTAGCCATGATTGAGACTTGTAACCAAGAACTATTAGCCCAGGTCTCAGAATATGGGTAAGGGGATCTTAAGACAATGGCCAAAGTGGAAGTCTGGGTCATTCTGCATGAGGTCTTCTGTGAGTTTTCTTGGAATCGCTAATACAGATCAGGGGTAAAACAGACACCAGCATTTCAAGCCTTGTTTAGCTTGAACAGTCACAAAGAACTTTTTGTACTTTGTGTCTAATAGGCTTTGCTCTGAAAATCTTCAACCATTGCTGTGCCAAATCCCGGTTCATGCCATATGCCATGAGCAACAATTACATGAGGTAGTAAATTCCATGTTCCCTTCCTGTTCCCTTCCCTAACCGCCGTCGGTGACACTGCCCTTAGAGAATGTCTAGGCTCTCCTATTTGCCAGAAGACTCTCTGTTCAGAAAGCAGATGATTCATTTAATTCCAGCAACTCAGTACTGCAACTATATAAACACATCTCCCTGGGCTTCCCAAATAAGCACACCCCACATTTACCACTTCCTATTTTTCCCCAAGACAGACAAGGTAACTGTAAAACAAAAAAGACTAATGACTTTATATGAGTGAATAAATAGAAATAACAGAATATATACGTGGATAGACACAGGCTTCCCTGGTGGCTCAGACAGTAAAGACTACACCTGCAACGCGGGAGACCTGGGTTCGAGCCCTGGGTTGGGAAGGTCCCCTGAGGGAAGGCATAGCAACCCACTCCAGTCTTCTCGCCTAGAATCCCAAGGACATAGGAGTCTGGCAGGACACAGTCCGTGGGGTCACAAAGAGTCGGACACGACTGAGCNGACACAGGCTTCCCTGGTGGCTCAGACAGTAAAGACTACACCTGCAACGCGGGAGACCTGGGTTCGAGCCCTGGGTTGGGAAGGTCCCCTGAGGGAAGGCATAGCAACCCACTCCAGTCTTCTCGCCTAGAATCCCAAGGACATAGGAGTCTGGCAGGACACAGTCCGTGGGGTCACAAAGAGTCGGACACGACTGAGCAACTAAGCGTATACAGTGTGTACACACATGCCTATATTCAGAAATTCATCATAATAGAAATATTAGCCCCCTCCCCTTAAGATGGAGGGAATAGAAAGAAAGAAACTGGTGGCCATGGGCAGCTTGTACATGAAGCTCCTGGTCACAGACACTGCTNACTGAGCAACTAAGCGTATACAGTGTGTACACACATGCCTATATTCAGAAATTCATCATAATAGAAATATTAGCCCCCTCCCCTTAAGATGGAGGGAATAGAAAGAAAGAAACTGGTGGCCATGGGCAGCTTGTACATGAAGCTCCTGGTCACAGACGCTGCTGCATTCTCGGAACTGGAGGTCCACCTGCCCTCATCGGGTGGCCTGGGCTCTGGCACAGCCCTCTCTGGGCTGAACAGGCCACCGACAGGCAGCTCTCCCTGCAACCACTGCCTGCCTTGCTGCAAACTGCAGTGTGAAGTTCCTTGTGGATTTTGTGTTCCCTTGAGTTTATTCAGGTGTAAGTACAAAACTGATGGCAGTTGGAGAAGGTCAGCATTACATATTCATTTTATTTTAAATAATTGAGGATGTTTCCTGTCTCTGCTTACATTAATTGCTCTCAGGTGTTGGAAAATGGCTCAGTGAGTTGCCTTTTAATGTTTCTTTAGAAAGACAGTGTGGCTGCTCTTTGGAATACTAAGAGCAGTGTGTACTATGCAGGACTTCCTAACTGCAGGTTAATAAAGGGGAAATAAACATATGCATTGATGCTCTCTGCTGTGTGGAGGCAGAAAATGCATCTAACTATACACCCAAGAGTGTGAGCCATGACTTCATCCCATCTCAGAACAAGACTCAGGTTTACCCAGATTCTCCCAGTCAGGTGTGGCAAGAGAAACCGCTCTGACATTTTCTGAGGTAGTGACACTATGAAATACAAAAGTCATTTTTCATGATCAATCCACAGGGAGATACTTTCTTTCAAGTACAATCCACAGGGTGTTTTTTTTTTTTTTTTTTCAAAGACTGCAAAGCAAAGCATTCCAAACTACTTTATAAAAAGTTCATCATACATATGGAGGAACCAGGTTCTCAAAACAATGTTGATTCTGCCTCTGTTCAAAATATGAATTGCCTCACTTACAGTCATTTACGAAGAGGTCTGTTCTTTTTTAAAATTGTATTTTTAGGAGAAGTTGGCAAACAACATAGCTGATTCTAAGGCGCTGCTCCATTTGTACATATCGCATTACTGCTTCTAGGAAGGATATTTAGAACTTATATTTATTTACTTACAGAAGATCAAGACACTTATTTTACAATACTTTTCTGTGATGTGTGCTCTCAAGAGTTGGACGCTAATCAAATTCAAATGGAATCAACTGAGAGTCACAGTGAATCTCAGAAGTAGGATGCCTGGTTTTAGAGAAGGGCTGAGGGAAAGTCTTCAGGGGCAGCAGGCTGCGCCTGGTGTGCTATCATTCAGTGCACCGCCGGCTTCAGCTGTCCTCACCCTCGGAGATCCCATTGTGAAGGAAGGACTTTGGCGACATCCATCTTCCTCCTGCCTCTCTGTTCAGTTTGGAGGTTACGTACAGAAGCAAGACCAAGAGACTTCAAAAGCAACATTCAAATTTCGGGTTTATAATTCTTAGCTTTCCAGTAAGACAGCAAGAATGACCAAAGGAACTTTGTTACCACTCTAAATTTAGAATGATTAGTGGAAGACAAGGTATTTTCTGACCACTGGAGACCACAACCTGATTATCAACCTAATCATTCTGCATAGAGCAGTTTATGTCACACTGACCTACACATGTGCACAAACTATGTTGCAACATTCAGAGACACAGCAGTGTGTCTGTACATGCATGTGCACACACACACACATACACAAACACACACACACACACACACAGAGCGAGTCACTACAACAGCCGTTCAGCATTATTTACAATATACTGGCATTACTGCTGACCTAAAGAGCTGAATAAAATAACAGGCCATATTTTCAGCTTAATATAACTCTGCAGTAGGGAGCCCTTTATGAACAATTACAAGCATTTGCCGGAAATACACTTGCTGATTTAACAAACTGGGGAGGACAAATGTTTAACATGCTGTCATAATGATGTTCAGATGCTTTTCTTAGTATTCGTTGATCTGAGATAATGTGTTCTTGCCCAATCATTCTACAAAGCGGCAGCAGAAATAAATAAATAAACAGCTGTAATGTGATGCGCTCCTACCGTACTGGAGTTGCTGACTGCCCCTGACAGATGGGGGGAAAAAAAAAGTCAATATGATGCCTGAGACAGCCCAGGCTTGGCACAGCAGAATAAATTACATGATTCGCTGAATGCCTGGGCTTCGCTCAGACATACAAAAAAAAAAAAAAAAATTGGAAAGATAAAAGCTTGCATTGGCTTCAGATGATATTTACTGCTTGATGGATTTACTAGCAGCCCCAGTACAGTCATACTGTATTGAATTATTGGCCTCTATTTAGCTGTGTGTCCGTTGGAGCTTGAGTGTCCATTTAAGCGTAAGTGAGCTGGAGGCCCGCCAAGGCTCTCGGAGGCTCTGGGTCCAGAGGGAGACATGAGCTGATGGCCACCAGCCCCAAGAACAGACAGCTGGAGGACATTGGGGGAGGCAGCAAAGCCCAGCTACAAAGTACTTTCTTATCAATATTAATGCCAAAATAAATATTAATGGAGGCTGCCCGGCACATCATTTTTAAATGCGCCTTGTTTTCTTTGTATTTTAACACAAATGGCTGGAAATGACTGTGTGATTTCGCTCTCTCTCTTTCACACTTTCTTTCTTGCTCTGAATCTAAGAAGGAATGTGGAAAAGATCATTAGATTTGCTCCTACCCATTGTCATAGCAGCAGGATTTCTATAAGGCAAAGGAGGCCAACGAAATGCCAGATTTCAGAGGTATATGACTTCCAATAAAATATATGGTTAGAATAGTAATGTACAGTACCCCAGTTAATGTGATGGGCTCTTTATTGCATTGTGCTAGGGCAGTTCAACTGAGAAGTAGCATTTCAGATACAAAGACCCCGATGGGAAAGTCACATTGTTATATTAGCTTCAAAAAAAAAAGGTGGTGGTGTGTGGGGACAAAGGGTATATGGGGATTCTACTTTCTACTCAGTTTTGGTATGAACCTTTGCTCTAAAAAATAAAGTTTATTAATTAAATGAACACACACAGAGAAAGCACAGGTGCAGTGGGCATGGTGGGGAAACAAAGAGAGCTAAGTGCCTGAGGCACTGGGATTGAGCCACACAGGATCTAAATCGTGAGTGAACTGAAACTGTGCACCGCGTGTGTACAAGGGGCAATAAAGCAAAAGCCGGGCAGAAGGAACAGGTATGAGAAGGCCTGGGTCTGGTGACTATTCCCAGGTGGCTCGCTATTTATGGGGATAAACCAGGAGGGTTGCGATGCAGTTCTCAGGCATCCGTGCAAGGGAACTGCTTCCAGGAGCAGTAACCGAACGCTCTGGGAAGACGCACGTGGAGCGGGCCGGATGACACGGTGAACAAGAGGGCAACCCTGCCCTCACAAGAGCAAACGCAGCCTCCAGGACCAGGAAACGGGCTATGGGTGAACCATGCCTGCGTTACCTCGCCACCGAGTCCACCCTGAGAAAATCACTTAACCTCTTTCAGCACTTTTTTCCTAGCCGGCAAAATAGCGAGTGACATCATACTAAGAACAAGTTACTACTTCACAAGATATTTAAAGGACTAGGTGGGGCAAGAACAATGAAAGAGGGCGTCAGTGGCATAGCCACACACTCAATGCTTTCACACACGCTCGTTGACTCTCTTCACAACACAGTGATGTGGGGCTCGCTAGATCTATCTTAGATAGAGGGAAGAAAAGTGAGACACAGTGACCATATTTATGATGCTAGGTATAAATACTGAATGAAATATGAACAAAAAATACCTCATCTTATCACCCACGTGTCCAAGTGAACCATTTCCAAAGTAAATCAAAAATTTCAATGAGTTATTAAGCTTTCCTAAACCTCACTCTACCCAAGTTCAAGTAACAGGAATAACAATACTTAAAGCCATTGTTAGAAACATTGAAATGACGTATGAAAGCACTTGGCCCACAGGCTTCAGTACCTGGTGATGATAAGGATGCTTGCGATTATTACCATTATTAACATAACTACTAGCACTATTTATTTCATAGCACTGTAACTAGAAGGCTCTGCACAGTTAAGTGGCATAGCCCAAGTAGATCTGGACAAAGAGGGTGTTTCACTTCTAATAACTACCACAGATGATATTGTTAGTAGCTAGTATAATCTGCAGACTGCATGGAGCAGTGGTCTCCCTTCAAAGGGAGGCTCTGTTTCCAAAAGAAGGGCAAAAGGGATTTGAAATTTGGCTGTCTCTGGCATACTGTTGGAGAGGTGATGCTAAGACACCCTTTGTTTCTCAGCCCGGCCAACAGGGTTTGTGCTTTGTGCCCCTCGTCACACACGGGCTCAACAAGCAGGAACCCCTCTGCAGGGAAAACACAACAAGAACCCAACCATCCTATCTGTAACAATGTACCTTCATGTGATGGTAGAAATGGAACTGAGGAGGGAAAAGTGGGTTTAAACTTTTATACACACACACACACACACACACACACACACACATATATAAAATGTGTGTGTGCGTATACAAATATATTTTGATTACTCTATAGATTCATGTTTCTATACTAGGGTATATGGCTTCCTAAAAACATGAAAAATTGAACTACTTTAATATGAACTGCCAAAGGAAAAGTGCTACACATAATACTGTAATACATTCACATTGAATTATAGGACATAAAATGCCACATTCTGACTCATCTAAAGCAGCAACAAGAAGCGCTTTCAGGTTCTCGTATCACAAGCATGCCTACATATTTTTAATCCATTAAAACCCTTCAGCTTTTATCAGCAGTTGTGTGAAAGGTGACTAAGGCTTAGTCCTCAATATGTATGATGAATGTCAAATCATATACACTATCATTCACCAGCAGTCACTCAGACAGCAGAGCTCAGTTGAAATCTACCAGTAATTAGAGTTAACAGTGGCTGTGTTAACAGGGCCCAAGTTAATGGATGTGCTAATTATTTTTGTCTGGCACCTGTTTGGTTTCTAGTTGGGACAAAGATAGATCATAGAACATTAGTAAGGAGCTCATCGAGTCCAGCCCCCTCATTACACACAGGCAGTTTCAAAGAGGTATGAAAACTGTGGAAGTGAAGGATAAATGTTGATGAGAAATACTAAGAATATATAAATAAATAAAATTTGCACACAGGATGAAGAAGAAAAAACGGATAACTTTAAGACTGGAGTGATTAATAGGAAAGCTCCCTTGGGATCAATCAATACTAAGACCACTATTCTTCAGTATATTTGTTAACAACTGACAAGATGGATGAGACGAGAAGTCACTGAATTTGTCGATGACAAAACTGAGAGATTAAGGAAGACACTTTATTTTCTTGGGCTCCAAAATCACTGTAGATGGTGACTATAGCCATGAAATTAAAAGACACTTGTTCCTTGGAAGAAAAGCTATGACAAACCTAAACGGAGTATTAAAAAGCAGAGACATTACTTTGCTAACAAAGGTCCACACAGTCAAAACTACAGTTTTTCCAGTAGTCATATAGATGTGAGAGTTGGACCATAAAGAAGCCTGAGTGCCAAAGAATTGATGCTTTTGAACTGTGGTGTTGGAGAATACTCTAGAGAGTCCCTTGGACAGCAAGGAGATCCAACCAGTCCATTCTGAAGGAGATTGGTCCTGAATATTCATTGGAAGGACTAATGCTATAGCTCCAATAATTTGGCCACTTGATGCAAAGAGCCAACTCATTAGAAAAGACCTTGATGTTGGGAAAGATTGAAGGCAGAAGGGAAGGACATGACAGAGGATGAGATGGTTGGATGGCATCACTGACTCAACGGACATGAGCTTAAGCAAGCTCCGTGAGATGGTGAAGGACAAGAAAGCCTGGCGTGCTGCAGTCCATGGGATCGCAAAGAATCGGACTTGGCTGAGTGACTGAACAACAACAAGGAGGACACTGAACCACCATGGCGGGGAGCAGGGGGACTCTAGGGAAACAACATACTAAACTAAAATGAAAAAGCAAAAAAAAATTTTGGATGCATTAGACTCTCAGAAAAAAAAAAAAAGGATAAGAGAAACTATGCATTATTCAGGAAGAATCTTTTCTGAATACTCAAGAGCAGACTAAATTTGATTAAGGACTCAGATAATTGCTGTGAATAATTTTGTTAATAAATAAGCACACACCGTACTAGTAGATGTTCATTCTGTATAAGATAAAAGGAAGCGGACTTCAGCCATGCGGTAGCTCATGATTTTAATGTCCTGTTGCCCCTAGCCTTTGAGAACGCCTCCTTAACTTGTCCACCCTGCCAGACTTCTCTGCATCTATTAATATTACTTACCCTGTCCCCCAGTTGCTAATTTGCCCCTAAATGAGACACCCAGAACTGAACACAGCTAAAAAGTCTCCAGAGAGGTACCTCCAGCTATGCAAGATATTTTGAAGAAATTTGGGACCAACAGAATAGAACCCCTGTTCTCTGAATGACCAAGACAGAAAAGAAAGTGTGAAGTGTTTGGTGCACAGAATGTGTAACTGCCTTGTATTTTGAAAATCTGCCTAGAAACTTTAAGTTGTGAGTGAATGTGGAGCCTCCTTAAATTGCTCATAGTCCCAGCAGTAGAATTTGTTCACAAGGTGGAGCTCTTCCTTCCTTTCTTAATCCTGGTGACCACTGGGTTTGGAAGCCATCTTTCCCTCTTTGTCCCACTGGTGGTGGTGGTGATGGTGGTGCTGCTGCTGCTGCTAAGTCACTTCAGTTGTGTCCGACTCTGTGCAACCCCGTAGTCAGCAGCCCACCAGGCTCCCCCATCCCTGGGATTCTCCAGGCAAGAACACTGGAGTGGGCTGCCATTTCCTTCTCCAACGCATGAAAGTGAGAAGTGAAAGTGAAGTCGCTCAGTCGTGTCCGACTCTTAGCGACCCCATAGACGGCAGTCTACCAGGCTCTTCTGTCCACGGGATTTTCCAGGCAAGAGCACTGGAGTGGGGTGCCATTGCCTTCTCAACCTACTGGTGTTACTGGTGACTAAAACTCCAAGGATGGCTTCTAACTCAGCACTGTGGGCTCTGACATTAAGAGAAATGTGAAAACATGAGAAGAGAGACACAGCAGTAAGGGTCATTCAGGAATGACTGAGAGTCATCCCATGTAACCTGTCCTGATTTGCGGGGAACCTTTGTACATTATGGGGGACTCATTAGATTTGATCTCACTTTCACTGCTTCTTTAGGTTCTTTACTGATGCGCTGAGGCCCCAGACAGCTGTGAAGGCAGGGCTTCCATAATTTCTGGAGAACATCAGAAAGTATTTCTTTGGAGGGCTTCCCTGGTGACTGAATGGGGAAGAACCTGCCTGTCAATGCAGGAGACATGGGTTTGATCCCTNAGACGGCAGTCTACCAGGCTCTTCTGTCCACGGGATTTTCCAGGCAAGAGCACTGGAGTGGGGTGCCATTGCCTTCTCAACCTACTGGTGTTACTGGTGACTAAAACTCCAAGGATGGCTTCTAACTCAGCACTGTGGGCTCTGACATTAAGAGAAATGTGAAAACATGAGAAGAGAGACACAGCAGTAAGGGTCATTCAGGAATGACTGAGAGTCATCCCATGTAACCTGTCCTGATTTGCGGGGAACCTTTGTACATTATGGGGGACTCATTAGATTTGATCTCACTTTCACTGCTTCTTTAGGTTCTTTACTGATGCGCTGAGGCCCCAGACAGCTGTGAAGGCAGGGCTTCCATAATTTCTGGAGAACATCAGAAAGTATTTCTTTGGAGGGCTTCCCTGGTGACTGAATGGGGAAGAACCTGCCTGTCAATGCAGGAGACATGGGTTTGATCCCTGGGTTGGGAAGATCTCTGGGAGGAGGTCGTAGCAATCTACTCCAGTATTCTTGACTAGGAAAATCCCAGGGACAGAGGAGCCTGGTGGGCTACACTCAATGGGCTTACAAAGAGTTAGACATACTTTAGCAATGAAACAATAATTTCTTTGGATGGGAACCCAAAAGATTAGTCCATTAAGAATGAGTCAAAAGATAATAGAATTAAAACACTCTCATCTTCTGAACTTCTGGTTATTTCACACAGACACACACACAGACACACACAGACACACACACAGACACACACAGACACACACACACACACACACACACAGACACACACACACATGTATGTATTTCCCTGGAACGTGACACCACTCGGATGTGAAACATATTTAGAAGGAAGCTTCTATGTACGCAGAGAGATAACATTAACTTGATTCTTTGTAAGACTTATAAAATTTATCTCTACTAAATGCCATCATAGGAAGTAGAGTCTAAATTATTACAGCAAGTGTGCTTATTGGAATAGTAATGAACCCTACATGACAATCTATATTCTCACGGCCAAATTCCAGTACTTAAGGCCATGTAGATAAACCCTGCTGTGCATAATGTTCAGTCATGGCACTCAGGTGTCAACCTTCCAAAACCTATGTGACATTAGTCATGGACACACGCATGGTGTTATAAAATAACAACATGGACCACAGTCATGAAAATTCACACAGGTACCAGGAGACCCTCCATTTTCACCATATCATGGTACCCATACTAGTAACAAGCACACACATGTCAGTTTGCTTTTGTTTTAATGAAGTGTCTTAACACCTCAGGTGGCTGTTTCCTGGTATAATGGTTCTAGTCGGAGGGTACCAGATACAGTTAGGTATCTGTTGAAAATTACCCAGAGTGTCCTCACCAACCGACGGCTTCTTGAATCTAATGAGTACTCAAATATGACTGAACTTTAAATTTCCATCTCTAGTAAATGTGAATCATTACTTCAAAAGGTTATTAGAATAAACTGAGAATGGACAAACATACACAAATATAAACCCTTTAAAAACTACAGCATTCTGTACATGCACATACATACTATTTCTACATCCTTGTTAAAATTCTACGTGCCACAGTAGAAATTCAAGATAAATAAGTGCTACATCCTGCTGAGGAAATTTTCTCTGAAAAACTAAGGGGATTTTACTAGGCAAGGAAACCCTGAGGGGAGATCATTCCCCTGTAACAATCTCAAGAATAATGCTCTAACTGTGAGGCTCCGATGTGATAAGGAAATCTAGGATCACGTGTCAGGCATACATATATCTTAAATGGGATATTGTAAAGGGAGAAATCTTCCCCAGTAGAATTATTCATACTTAAGGAACTAATGAGATCATCTGCCAAAGATAATGAATCCATTAGCTGAAAAAGAAATCAAACTGTAAATCTATATCCTATATTTATGCTGCTATGTATAAATACTGAATGAAATATGAACCAAAAAATACCTCATCTTATCACCCATGTGTCCAAGTGAACCATTTCCAAAGTAAATCAAAAATTTCATTGAAATTGTTTCGAGTCTTCATGATCTCACTGGGAAGAGAGAGGGTTTTTCTTCAATAGTCTGCTGTAATTCTGTCATTATGCTGTAGTGAGGTAATTTGCTAAAACAGCTGCTTCTAATGAGTAAACCTTTCCATCTGGCACAGCCAATATAGACACAAACAACCTCATCGCTTAAAAAAAAAATGTAAACTCTATTTGACAAAGAAGAATTCTATTTTAAGAAATGTGTCTTAGAACTATGCAAAAGCTAGAATGCACGTGGAGGGGACAACCATGTCTCACTCTAAGGGTGGTGGTGTTCTGCCTGTTTCCGGGCTAAGTGCGTACACATGTGGCCTCAACATTTGCCATGTTGATAATGTATTGCCTCTGGATGGATCACCAAAAAGTCAGTACATGTTTATAATAGAAGCACTTGGCTGACCATCCCCACATCCCCAAAATATACTGAATGAAAGGGATGCTACGACACACTAACTCTGCCAACTCGAATGAGTAGATAAACGTATTTTTATAGCTACATGTTTTAATCTTTCTTTTTTATTCTGACGAACTATTAGTAGCTTCTTACTGTAAAGCATCACGGTCCATTCAGAAATCCTTGACACTTCACACCACACTTTCACCATTAGATTCAATGAAAGCTGTTCTCTGAAAAATTGCTGAAAAACTGCATAATACTGTAACTGTCTTATTTGCTAATTATTTGGGGTGAGTTCTTATAAAATATTAACTATTTTCCCTTTACCATGTATTTGTTACTATCTTTCAGCAAATAACTGGGCTAAGATCTAAGTGTCCAAACTGCCAATTTTACTTCATTTTTAACTCTAGGCATTTTGGCTTCTGATTGATCAATGAAGCATAGGCTACTCAATTTTTCTATTTCATGAAGTTGATTTATTTAGTCTTAATCTTGGAAATCATCATTGTGACTTCTGTCTCCCAAACCATATGCTTCCCAGATGAAAATTAAATCTAGACATGTGTCAGTTCAGTTCAGTTGCTCAGTTGTGTCCAACTCTTTGCGACCCCGTGAATCGCAGCATGCCAGGCCTCCTTGTCCATCACCAACTCCCGGAGTTCACTCAGACTCATGTTCATTGAGTCAGTGATGCTATCCAGCCATCTCATCCTCTGTCATCCCCTTCTCCTCCTGCCCCCAAGCCCTCCCAGCATCAGAATCTTTTCCAATGACTCAACTCTTCGCATGAGGTGGCCAAAGTACTGGAGATTCAGCTTCAACATCATTCCCTCCAAAGAAATCCCAGGGCTGATCTCCTTCAGAATGGACTGGATGGATCTCCCTGGTCCAAGGGACTCTCAAGAGTCTTCTCCAACACCACAGTTCAAAAGCATCAATTCTTTGGTGCTCAGCCTTCTTCACAGTCCAACTCTTACATCCATACATGACCACAGGAAAAACCATATTCTTGACTAGATGGACCTTTGTTGGCAAAGTAATGTCTCTGCTTTTGAATATGCTATCTAGGTTGGTCATAACTTTTCTTCCAAGGAGTAAGCGTCTTTTAATTTCATGGCTGCAATCACTGTCTGCAGTGATTTTGGAGCCCCAAAAAACAAAATCTGACACTGTTTCCCCATCTATTTCCCATGAAGTGATGGGACCAGATGCCATGATCTTCGTTTTCTGAATGTTGAGCTTTAAGCCAACTTTTTCACTCTCCACTTTCACTTTCATCAAGAGGCTTTTTAGTTCCTCTTCACTTTTTGCCGTAAGGTGGTGTCATCTGCATATGTGGGGTTATTGATATTTCTCCCGGCAATCTTGATTCCAGCTTGTTCTTTTTCCAGCCCAGGGTTTCTCATGATGTACTCTGCATAGAAGTTAAATAAGCAGGGTGACAATATATAGCCTTGACGTACTGCTTTTCCTATTTGGAACCAGTCTGTTGTTCCATGTGTAACAATTGTGTAAAAAAAATCACAATCTAGGTTAGAACTGCATCTCACATCTTGCCAAATGTTTTCTAACCTAAGACTAAATAAATCCTCATTAAAATGGAAGCTAGGGAGTTGAATGTGTTAGGAGTTTCAGTATACGTGCTAGCATTCTGGTTAAGAGACCATACATGAGATAGGGGTGCAGACTTAGCTTGGCTGAGCCTCCTGCCAGGAAGCTATCAGTCTTTTGGGGGCGACAATAGCAAGAGCTTTCACTTTTTCCCTAACTCCTTGGTATAATATAAAATTAATGTTCATCATGTCAAGGTTATGGCAGGGCGTTGTTGTCTGGAAGAGAAAACGGTTTGCTCCCCGCCCTCCAAACACTTCCCCATACCATGATAATGCATTATTGAAAAGCAAATTTCTTTGTCATTGTCAATAATAGCAAGCTGGTAAAAGGTATTCTCCAGCCCCAATTATGCAGGAGGAAGTTGACACACCTCTAAAATTCAGTCTGAAAGCAAACTGTTTATTCATAAAACAAATATAACTCCACCCTTATCTAAACATTAATATCGGAAAAGGAAATTCAAACAAAAACATTTGTTTGGCAACTATCCTCTATAAAGCATTGTGTCTTAGTATTAAGGAGCTATACGGAATAGAAAATAAACAGGCACCTGTCACCCCAGTGTTTTGAGTTTTAAATCAGTGATTCTTGGACTCTTATCTGATTCAGCAAGCCTTTAACCAGCCTAGAAATCCGTATTTTTATCAAGGAAACTCTCAGGTAACTTGAAATTAACAGCTGATAGAGAGTGATAGTTCTATCGAAAAAGAACTGAACACCAACAACATACCTCGTATACTGTCATTATCCAGCTCTTCCAAAAGGACTAACCTCACACACAAACCCATAGGTAGAAAAAAGTCCTAGTATTCACATGATAAGGTGATGTGTTCTTTGAGGGAAAGCCTATAGGGTTGACATTTTCCTTCTGTAAAAGATTTTAAAAGGTTTTCTCCCCTTAAGCATGACAGAAAGGAACAATAAAAAATGAATAAAATGCTTGTTGAACAAATTTTAGAAGAACAGAATTAAATGAAAGAGGGTGGATTATAAAGACAGAATTAAGGCAAAACAGTTGATATAAAATCAGTGTTCAAACTAACTTTTCCTAGCAGAGATGAATGTAAAAGGGCAATATGCCCTGTTAGCTGATTTAAAATGTTGGGGAAAAAAAAATGAATAGGGATCCATTTTAACCAATATAATAAATGCAAATCCAAGTAGTCCTCCAAAGGTAAATTGGTTTTAACTATGTCTACATTTTCTCTACTTCTCTCTTCGGTAACTCATACTGTGTAGCATTACATGTGGATTAGGCATAATTCTAGATCTTTGTGCAAAAGATAGAACTCTAGGAATATGACATGGAAGAGCCTGTTTGATGTTAATCTAACTTTTTGAGAAAACCAGAATAAAAGGAGGAGGCATAAAATTGAGCTTAAATAATTAGCACAACATATTAATAGGGAGAAGTCAGAGTAATTCTGAGAGCTCCCTCTACTTGCCATATTACATGTGCTAGGTGCTCATCTAACAGATATTTGGGAGAATCTCCTCTATGTTGAAAGAACTGCTGCTTTCAAACCATGGTGCTGGAGAAGACTCTTGAGAGCCCCTTGGACAGCAGAGATCAAACCAGTCAATCCCTAAAGGAAATCAACACTGAATATTCATTGGAAGGACTGATGCTGAAGCTCCAGGACTTTGGCCAACTGATACGAAGGGCTGACTCACTGGAAAAGATCCTGATGCTAGGAGAGATTGAAGGCAAGAGTAGAAGGAGGTGACAGAGGATGAGATGGTTGGATGGTACCACTGACTTAATTGACATGAGTTTGAACAAACTGCGAGATAGTGAAGGACAGGGAAGCCTGGCATACTGCAGTCCATGGGGTCACAAGGAGCTGGACATGACTTAGCAACTGAACAACAGCAACAACTTCTAGGGTCATTCTACCTTGCCTCCATATGGTAGCAGGCTAAGTGACTAAAACAACAGACATGTACCTGCGTAAAGTACTGAGCTCTAGAAGGCCATGTTCAAGATGCCAGCAAACTAGGTTTCTGTGAAGACTCCCTTTCTGGCTTGTAAAATGGCTATGTGTTTCCCCATGTCTTTCCCCTATGAATGCTCAGAGAGCGAGAGTTCTGATGTCTCTTCCTTTTCTTATAAGGATACCAGTTCTATCATATCTAAGGGCCCCACACTTATGACCTCTTTATCCTTAATTACCTCCATGAAGACCTTGTCTCCAAATGCAGTTACCTTGGGGGTTGGAACTTCAACACATACATTTTGAGGGGGACACAATTCAGTCTGTAAAAGAGTTGGGGAGCCCTTAGAGCAAGACCTCATGTAGCCCATGGGCCACCTGTGCATAAACTAGACCAAGGAGCCCCTTCCTCTCAGTAGATGAGGTCCTAATGTGGTCATTAGTGTGGGCAGCCACAGGATCTGTAGAGTATTCATAGACTTGCTTTCAGCTCCTAACTACCCTCTATAGCTCGGGAGTTCTCTTGAGGGTACTGAAACAGAGAAGGACCCTGTGGGGCCCTCCCAATATAAACCCCTTCCTTGTCCCCTGCTTTTTGCTTGTAGGAAATAGGTCTCATCAGTCTTCCTGACTTTCCTTCAATTCCAAAGGATAGATTCAGTTACTTGTCAGTTAAGTGGGAGGGAGGATGAAGAAAAAAAATGGAGAAGCAGTCAAGAAACAACAGTGCAGCCTTAAGGGTTGCAAAGAGTCAAATGCGACTGAATGACTGAACTGAAACTGAACTGAACTTATAGGAACTAAGGCCCCCACCTAGGTGTGCTCCAGGCTGAGCACAAAATTCCTAGAACACTGCCTTATTGTCTCACCACCAACCAATCAGAAGAAAATGTACACTTACACAGTTTAAGATGATGAGGACCTTGACTCCCTCTCCAAATGATTCTCCCTATAAAAACTTTCACGGGAGAGCAGAATTTTTGGAGTTGGATATTGGACGTGAGTCTGCCTTCTCCCCAGGCTCCCCTTCTCTGCCAGCCTCCTGAATAAAGCAATCTTTCCTTTCCAAGTAACACTCCTCTCTTGAGTATTGGCTTTTAGCTAATCAGCAANCTCTCCAAATGATTCTCCCTATAAAAACTTTCACGGGAGAGCAGAATTTTTGGAGTTGGATATTGGACGTGAGTCTGCCTTCTCCCCAGGCTCCCCTTCTCTGCCAGCCTCCTGAATAAAGCAATCTTTCCTTTCCAAGTAACACTCCTCTCTTGAGTATTGGCTTTTAGCTAATCAGCAAGCAGTCCATCCTGAGTTTGGTAATAGCACAACTTATACAACAGAAAGTGAACCTGCAAAACCTAAAGAGGAACCCGAGGTACATTGGGACATCAGGAATAACAAACAGGGCCTTCAGCAAAGGGAACAAGAGGCCAGCATTCAAAGATGCATACAATCTAAGCACATTCCCAATTGCCATTTCTATGTTAGGCAACTATTAGGTAGTCTAGTATTACAGACCTGGAACTCAGATGACAGCATTTTTAGGTTCATAGCAAGTATCCTGAAGTAGGCCTGTATGAAATGCCAGAGATTCCATGACAAACAAGAGTCCATCCACAATCTGAGCCAAGTACAAATATATCCTTAGATCACGGACATACAGAGAGTGTCTCCTACTGAAGAATAACCTAGTTTCCAAAAAGCCCTCGGCTATGCCAAGTACTGGGGGTCAGGCTTGACTTTCTGAACTACCTGGTTGGAGGTTCCTTGGGGAAGGGCAGTAATGTACAATGGATAAGACCCCAGTTCAAGGCCAAGGTATCTGGATTTGAATACTGGATCTGCCCCCAGTTGGCTGCATATCCTTGGCCAAGTTACTAACTCCCTCCATGCTTCATTTCTCTCAAGTGTAAAATGGTCATAAGTATACTGCCTACTTTAATGGTTGATTTGGGGTTAAACAAATTAATTAACACCTGTATATAATCCCCCATCCAAAACTCTCAAATCAAACAGCTGAAAACCTAAAAAACTGACAAGCTTACTTGGCAGAAAAACTTGACCTAAATTGAAATTAGGCTATGTATAATTAATCCTTATTTATTCTACACAATGTTAGTATTCCTTTTTTTGCTATAAAAAGATGAGAATATTAGATTATGGAGAGATACTTCAGACTTAGCTTGGTGTATAAAGTTATATTTGGTATACAGACCTTTCTAAAATAGGAACATACAAAATTGAATCCAAGGGTTACAGATCAGGCATTGGGGAGGTAGAATGGTAATTAGCACTTAGCAATCTGTTTTAGTGTCAGTTTTGAAAAGCGTGTCCTGCAACAAGGTGTTCTACAAATAAAAAACAAGAGCATGACCCTAACTATCTAACTGTAGAATCATAGAATAATAGAGCTAGAAGAAGCTTGGGTGATGATTAATTTCAGTCACACATTCATAGATCTGAAAAACAGAAATTGCACTTCTAGCCATAAGCAGTAATAGGGATCAGATTCACCCTCCCACCGGAAATAACAAAAAAAAATACATAAAACAACAGTTTGCACTAGGACATTTAGTCAATGAAAAACAGTAACTGCACAGAGTTGGGAAACAAACAAGATGAGCCCTTGATTCCCATATCTTATTGCCTTAGGAAAGTTTCCAGGCTGTGGTGCAAGAAGGCTAAAATCAAGCAAAACCCAGCAGAATTCTTGAGTTGTAGATATGAAACTGAGAAACTAGAGAGACCAAGGCAGCTAGAGTCTGCACACCAGAGCACCAGACAAAAGAGAGAGGCATCGAGTCTGAACTTTGGAGATCAACAGAAGGTTCCCTGGAGTATTCAGCTGAGTACTATTCATACATATATATGAAGAAATTATACAGGAAAGGAACACCCAAAGAATAGGAAAAATATTCTTACTCACTCACTCACACAGGGCTGGGAATGGTACCTGTTTCCATAAGCCAGAATAGAAAACAGAATCAAGATTTATTGAGCACTGGGTAGAGTATGCAAAATGGTCTTTTTTCAATATTGGATAATAATTAGTCCTAGACTAAGTATTGCTCTGTTGCTGCTACTGCGGCTAAGTCGCTTCAGTCATGTCCAACTCTGTGCGACCCCATAGTCAGCAGCCCACCAGGCTCCCCATCCCTGGGATTCTCCAGGCAAAAATACTGGAGTGGGTTGCCATTTCCTCCTCCAATGCATGAAAGTGAAAAGTGAAAGTGAAGTCGCTCAGTCGTGTCCGACTCTTAGCGACCCCATGGACTGCAGCCCACCAGGCTCCTCCGTCCATGGGATTTTCCATGCAAAAGTACTAGAGTGGGATGCCATTGCCTTCTCCATGCCTAAATACTTTAAAAACAAGCCCCAAAAGGCTGAAGCAGTTTCCAAGTAGATTGAGTCCCAGAACAAAGTTCAAGAACATCAACTGGAATACAAAATATCCAGTCACCAACAAGCTAAAAATCACAAAGTCCAGTAGCTGATACAAAATTAACAGGTATATAAAGAAGCAGGAAAATATGACCCATAATAATAAGAAAAAGAAATCAATCAGAATCCACCCATACCTTTCCCTATTCCTCCTACTAAGTATAAAATCCACCCATATCTTTCCCTATTCCTCCTACTAAGTATAACTAAAACTCTGAACATTGTGTATAAAACAAACATAAGATGACCCTGAAAGACAGAGAGAAGAAAGTAGATGAACTAAGGGCTGAGGACCCAAGAAATAATATGGTGGTGATTTCTGAGGTTCCCTTTTTGCTTCACATATCATAGATTTGGTGCTGAACAAGTGGACAAACCCAAAATATCAGTATCTGCAGACCAAAAAAAAAAAAAAAAAAAATCCTCAGCAAAAGACTCTCTTTTTAGCCAAAGGACCATGACAGCACAGTATAACAAAACAGGAAAACTTGAGACAACAACCTCTCCACTCGAGCCAGGCCTTAAAAAACCCATAAAATGGTAATCCTACACCATCCACACCAGTAAAGGGCCAGTGGAGAGCCCAAGTTTCCACCCTCTGAGTCTCTAATGGGGCACCACAGCACCCCTATTTGGGTCATATCAGAGAAGGTCAAGGATGGAGCCAGGTCTTTTCATTGCCATCAACTAGTAAAAAGTCTCCTCTCCCCATGATGTCCCCAGAGACCAGGTAGGAAGCTAAAACCCCTACCCTCTTCATCCTGATGAAGCGGTGCTGCCCCTTGCTCTGTCTATCATAATGTGAAGAAAGAAATATAAAATGGAAAGTCTAAGTAAGACCCAAATGTAATAACATAAAACAAAAATATATAGGTTTAGATTGAAAATCACTCATCGTGTCAAAACACCGGAAAAATCTCAAAACAGAATAAAAAAAGACAGTGAACGGATGACAGCACGAGATTACAGAGATGTTAATATTATTGGGCACAGATTTTAAGCCAGCCCAGATAAAATGCTTTAACTAAGAGAATTAAGAATATGCTGAAAATAAAGGAAAAAACAGAGAACTTTGTCAAAAAAATACAAAGTTTCTGCAAGTATGAGATACAAAGAAGAACTCTGGAAATTTCAGCTCTAGAAATTTAGAGCTGAAAAAATACAATAATATAAATAAAAGTTCAGTAAATACACTCTAGAGCAAAATGGAGTGGACACAGAAAAGAACTTGCAATCTAGAATAGAGGAAAACTGAAATTATCCACTCTGAACCACAGAGAGAAAACAGACGGAAAAGTAAAAGTGAAGAGAGCCTTGGTTATTTGTGTGATTGAGTATGGAGAGGAAAAAGAGGACAAGGAGGAAAAAGTGCTCAAAAAAATAATGCATGAAAACTTACTGAAATCTGGCAAAACCCATGACCATAAAGATTTAAGAATCAGAGTGAACTCCAAACAGGATAAAACCAAATATCATAATTAAACTTTTGAAATGTAAATATAAAAATTCTTGAAAGAAACTAGAGAAAAATAACATCTTTAAGGGAAAACTACTCAAATGACAGCACATTTCTCGTCATTAATCACTGAGGCCAGAAGGAAGTGGCACAATGTTTTCCAAATGCTGAAAGAATACCTGTCAACCTAGAATCTTATACCCAGCAAAAAATACTCCACAGTAAAGAAGGTAAAATCAAAGCATTCAGATGAAGAAAAACTGAGATAATTTGTGTCCAACAGACCTACCTTAAAACAAAAACTTAAATTCACTAGACAAATAGAAACAATAAAACACAGAAACCATTGGGAAAGAATAAAGCAAAACTATGGTTAAATATAAAAGATTTCGCTTCTCCTCTTGAGTTTGCTAAAGTGTGTGTCGTAGTTGAAGCAAAAATCATAACACTGTCTAAAGTGGGTATAAACATATAAAGAGGAAATAATTAAGATAATTATAAGTAGTAGAAAGTAGAGTGACATACAGGGAGGTAAGATTTCTATATTTCGCTCAAAACGATAAAATGACAGCACAAGTACATTGCAATGAGACACAGATGGATGGATGGACATAGTTACCTAACCGCCTACCTATCAAAGAGATACACTGAAAAACATGAACTAAAAAGGGAGATTTTTTAAAATCTGAAAATGGGTAGATTATACTTTTCTTGCCATTTACATCTTTGTAGCAGATTACTATTTAAACAAAAATGAAAATAATGTAGTGAGTTTATAACGTATGTAAAAGTAAACTATATCACAAAAATAGCACAAACTGGGGCAAGAGAAATCAAAGTGTACACTGCATACAACCACACCAGTAGTCTCACAGGCGTACACATGTCTGGAGTTGAACATTTATACTTTAAAATTTGTTCAGTTTTTGTGTGTCAGTTATTCTGCAATAAAAAAATGTTGTTAAGACTATGAAAATGAAATACAGAAATCATCTGAGGTCACATAATTTTATACTGTTGTCTGTACTTGCTTACTCACTTGCTGCTTTTAAATTTGAACAATTATAGTTTTTGTTGACTTTAAAATATTTCTACATTTGCTTGCAGAGATATTTGTTTTTATACTTCCCTATAATTAGATTATAATCTGTGTGGCTCCTCTAAGTATGTGCAAAGGCTGCAGACACAGATAATGGGCAAAGCCAAGACAGAGTATAAACAAACTAAATGCCGCCAGGGATCAACTTCAGCTGCACATTCTTTGGCTGTTATTTTTAGTAAATGAAATTAATGTAAATATTGAAATGTCTCTGTCTTTGAATGAGGATCTCCAATGTGGATGTGAAACTTCCATCCTGTGCCAAATGCCGAAGTGGGAACTGGCTTCCTAAAGTTGTTTTTACTTGTAAGATTTTAAGTAGATACATTTCCATGGTTGTTAAATACCAGTTTCTGGGCATCCTGCCATAATTTTAAGACAACTAAGAAAAGTGATTCTTAAAGTCTGTGGTCCACAGCCTATTGGAAATTTTCAAAGAGCTTCCAGTTGATTCATAAATGCATTGGAAGGACAGATCATAGAACATTGGGAGAACTTAAGTGTTTTTCTCAATGGCAGATTTAATTCTGTGTTACAAGTGACAAAAGTCAACATTCTCTTCTCCTATAGTACTAACTTAATATGAACCTCAAATTGGATTTTAAGAGGCTGACTAATTATAAGTAGGTACTTTTTCATTTTTTTTCTCAAAGTATTCTACAAACCCAACTATACCGGAACCATCTGGGAAAAAGTTGTAAAAAATTAAAGTGCAGACTCCAAAGTGCAGACTCCCACCCAAATCTACTAGACTGGCACATAGAGACGAGAGCAGGAATCTTCATGTTTGACAAACATCCTAATGATTCCCTGGTGGCTCAGACTGTAAAGCATCTGTCTACAGTGTGAGAGACCTGGGTTTGATCCCTGGGTTGGGAAGATTCCCTGGAGAAGGAAATGGCAACCCACTCCAGTACTCTTGCCTTGAAAATCCCATGGATGATCTTGGTGCAAGCTACTATCCATGGGGTTGCAAAGAGTCGGGCACGACTGAGCGACTTCACTTCACTTCAATGATTCTTATGTATACAAATATTTGAATGCTGCAGTTTTCTCCATTTTGATCTACCCTACTTGAGTAGCAAAACATATTTCATGACATTTAGAACCTACAACTACCTTGTTTGACTGTGGACTGCTTTGCTGGCAACAACTATTTTAATTCTTCTGTTTATCTTTGTGTTGAACTCAGTTAAAAGCAGAATTATAAACTCAGAGATGACCAAGAAAACCAAGAGAAGTGGTATGAAGGAAAAATGAGGAAACATCCAGGTGTGTGTTTTGTCAGTTTTGAGGAACAAAAAATATTACTTTTAGATGGCAATAACAAAATTCACTTCTAGTGAACAAAATAATTATTGAAGACATTACAGTGGGAAAAATGTGCTGAGGATAAGCCTGAAATCCCCTAGTTTGTCACTGAAACAATTGTTCTTGTAATGTTTGTTCATGTGAGAAACTTAATACAATTTTAACAGAAAAACGGCACAGAAAACTTTTCAAAGATCAGTGAGTTCTATGGACCTAAAACTGTGCGGGCTGAAGTGCTCAGGAGGTGGCAGTGACTGAGATCTAGGAATGTGCCTGCCCCTGGCCAACCTTCTAGAAATAATTTCAATTCTCATACTCAGTTTCTCACTCTTAAGAAATAAAATTAGCACTGTTAATAACCTAATGGGTATTTATAGTTGTAAGTTAACAACTGTAGGTTAAATGCAAACATTGGGCTCCTTGAAGAAGCAAGAGATCATGGAGTTGCTACAAAGACACAAGGGCCATGTTTAAAAAAAAAAGCTGAATTAAAATATACTGTTCTAACAAAGCACATCTTCGGCACAGGAGAAAGTGTATAGGGGTCACAGTGTGTCCTTTCAGTGGATTACATTTCCAGCTCCCCTTTCTCTGCTGACTCCTAACACCCCCTAGCCAAGTAAGGGAGACAAGTTGGTGAGTTTGAAGGGACTAATCCTGGATTTCAGAGTTAAGACTATCCAGTTTGGATCTCAAGGCATGAGGATCTCAATACGTGAGACTCCAGTTCTAGCTACTCCTATGGTGTTAACAACGAACTCATAAGTAGCCCCTGCCTTATTAAGTTATGTCTGCCAGGAAAGACAAGTCTCAGTAGGACAGTAAAGCCGAGGCTGTGAGTTTAGGATGGCAGGCTGCTTCTGTGTGAAAGTGAGTGCTTCGCCTCCATTTTGTAAATCAGAAGGAGAAATTTAGAGACACTGGGAAGCCAAGTAAGACAAAGCATATTTACTGATTTAAAGTCATGGGCTTCCCTGGTGGCTCAGACGGTAAAATATCCACCTGCAATGCAGGAGACCCCAGTTCGATTCCTGAGTCAGAAAAATCCCCTGGAGAAGGGGATGGCAACCCACTCCAGTATTCTTGCCTGGAGAATTCCATGGACAAAGGAGCCTGGCGGTCTACAGTCCATGGGGTTGTGAAAAAAGTGACATGACTTACCGACTAACACTATCACAAAAAAGTCATAGCAAGAAGCCATGTAATAGGTACTGGAAGGTCTCATAAACAGAAACTGCTGGCATATAAGCCTCCAGCAATAATCCAGACTTTTCTATACATTATGTGCCTCTCCCCCTACCTATGCCAATCTCTATGATTTTTGGAGTTCATATGAAAAGATGCTGCATTCATGGGAAGTACTCACCACCACCTCTTTTCCTGTCAAAATCTATGTCTACCCTAATTCAGCTACTTTCCTGAAGCCATACTTTCTCTACACAATCAGAATAATTATTCTCTGCCTCTGTCTGTAATAGCCTTTTGACCTCTTTGATAACAGATACACATTTTATGATCAAGGTTTTGCCTGTCTGTCCCTTTTGATTAAAAGCAGAGACATCACACTTTGCTGACAAAGATCCATACAGTCAAACCTATGGTTTTTCCAATAGTCATGTATGGATGTACAAGTTGGACCATAAAGAAGGCTGACCACCAAAGAATTGATGCTTTTGAACTGTGGTGTTGGAGAAGACTCTTGAGTCTTGGACTGCAAGGAGATCAAACCAGTCGATCCTGAAGAAAATCAACATTGAATATTCATTGGAAGGATTGATGCTGAAGCTGAAGCTTCAATACTTTGGCCACCTGATGCAAAGAACTGGCTCATTGGAAAAGATCCTGATGCTGGGAAAGATTGAGGGCAAGAAGAAAAGGGGACAGCACAGGATAAGATGATTGGATGGCAGTACTGACTCAATAACCTCAACAGACCTCAGAGAAGGACAGGGAAGCCTGGCTGAAATTCATGGGGTTGCAAAGAGTCAGACATGAATGAGCGGCTGAACAACAACCCTTTGATTAAGCCCCTAAAGATAAGGTCTATGTCTGATTATCATATCATTCACAGCACAAAGCACATTATCTGGCACAGAACTGCCATTTTATAATGTTTGGTCAATTGAGCTTATAAGAGTTATAAAACTGACCACAGAATTTTCAGAGTAAAGATAGTCAGATAAAATAGTGCATATTTTGTCTTATTTTTAAAATGCATAGAAATATCCCCCAAAGTAGATAATAGAGTTATCCCAGTTTTAGCATGGATCTACCTGGACTAGAAGTCCAGTTAATGCCAATTACACAGTGCTGTTGCTATATTTAAATGCATTTGAAAATCATGACTCAAGAGCATCATCCTACCCAGAGAGTTTGGAATATATTATATATTACTTTATAAGTATATATAGAGGCTACAACTTCGTTTTACAATTACTGTTTTTTTCTTTTTCTTTTTTTCAGTTCTTCCTTGACTTATAGCTAAGAAATGTTTGATGGAATAATTTGAATTTAGATAAAGTCTTAACTGATGTTTAATCTCCAAATGATCAGAGATCTATTCAAAGGCCTACTGTGCTAACACATTTTAGTGGTAGGAATGCATAATTAAACATCTGTCCCTAAATAAAAACATTAAGAAAACAGTGAAGTGAAAGTGAAAGTCATTCAATTGTGTCTGACTCTTTGTGACCCCATGGACTATACAATCCATGGAATTCTCCAGACTAGAATACTGGAGCGGGTAGCCTTTCTTGTCTCCAGGGAATTGTCCCAACCCAGGAATTGAACCCAGGTCTGTCTCCCACTAAGAGTTGCAGGCAGATTCTTTACCAGCTGAGCCACATGGGAAGTCCAAGAATACTGGAGTGGGTAGCCTATTCCTTCTCCAGGGGATCTTCCCGACCCAGGAATCGAACCGGGGTCTCCTGCATTGCAGGCAGATTCTTTACTAACTGAGCTATCAGGGAAGCCCAAGAGAACAGAAGTAGATACAAATATTTTTGAAGAATTTTTTAAAAATCAATTTATATAGGAAAACATTTGATTAATACCATTATTGTAATCAACTTTGTGACAGTGAAATCTTTTGATCATTTCCCTCAAAATTTAGTTATATTCAAACTGCTTTTCATTCTACAACAATCTATGTCTTAAATGTATACACAAGTGTGTAAAGTATATTTGTCCTGTAAATAATTTACCTTTGGGGCAATTCTATCTATTATTTTCCTCAAATGTAAAGATCAACTAAACAATTTAGAGGTCAATATTGAGCAGTTGGTCATTTAAGAATGATTAAGAGTATCTTCAGCTATAATTTCAAAAACTGAAACCTGCTAGGATGGCACTCCACTCCAGTACTCTTGCCTGGAAAATCTCATGGACAGAGGAGCCTGGTAGGCTGCAGTCCATGGGGTCGCTAAGAGTTGGATATGACTGAGCGACTTCACTTTCACTTTTCACTTTCATGCATTGGAGAAGGAAATGGCAACCCACTCCAGTGTTCTTGCCTGGAGAATCCCAGGGACAGGGGAGCCTGACGGGCTGCCATCTATGGGGTTGCACAAAGTCGGACACGACTGAAGCGACTTAGCAGCAGCAGCAGCGGGATCTAGGGAGCAATTGTATTGGCCATTAAAACGCTCTTAAGCTGTAGAATAACATATAATGCCTCTACTGATGAACAGAGCTATTAGTGGTCAGCTTAATTTTAAACAAATTTAAATATATTAATTTTCCTAATAAATATTTAATTGTATAAACTATAAAGTAATTCTGGGGACTGGAGTTATCTTGAGGTATCAAAGCCTCAAGAGGATGCAAGAATTGTGACTGGGGCCACTTCTTATAACCTGGGGTTGCAATTCATTTTTCATAACACAAAAGGCCTATTTTCTTCCTAGGCAAGGTACATGGTAAATTCAACATTTTCAGTTCAGTTCCACAAACATTTATTAAGCATATTATACAAGAGGAATCAGCATCACACAAAGGCTAACAGCTACCTCCTGGGTCGAATCCTCACTTTACTACTTCACACATGGGTGCCTAAGTTACTAAAGAGCTCTGTGCTTCAGTTTCCTCAACTGTAAAATGGGGATGATAATAACAGTACTCATATTAAAGGAGAAAATAAGGTTAGACAAAATGATGTGCATAAAGTTCTTTAAAAAGTCCTGAGGTGGGAAATGCCTAATAAATTGCATTAGTCCGGAATTCTCAACAGAAACAAACAAACAAAAAACAACCTAGAGATGTATAGAAAGAGAGAGGAAGAGAGGGCAGTGGAGATTTAAAGCATGGGCTCATACGCTTACAGAGGCTGCGAAGTCCCAGGATCTGCCATCTGCAAGCTGGAGACCTAGGAAAGCCAGTGGGGTCATTTAACACAAGACTAATGCCTAGGAGCCAGCACTGTTGTTGGTATAAACCCCCGTCCAAGGGCAGCAAAAGATGAGATGAGAGATCCAGTTCAAGTAGAAAGGAAAAAGGGAGTAAACTCTTCCTTCCTCCATCTTTGATCTATTCAGGCCCTTAAGAGGTTGGATGATCTTCACACACTGCAAAGGGGCATCTATTTTATTGAATCCACCAATTCAAAGGTTCATCTCACGTAGAAACATCTTCCCAGACACACCCAGAAATAATGCTTAATCTGGGCACCCACATGCCCAGACACACAAAATTAATCATCACATCAGCGTTAGCTGCTGAGGTGCACGAGGCACTGTGTTTGGTGCTGGGATGAATGCAACATGAATACAACACAATTTCTTATCACAAAAATGAGGCAGTTCTGCAGAGCTCAGGTAAGCAGTCATCATTCTGGTCTTGTCTGTAATCCCAAATGGGTGCATTCGGAGGAGGAATATTAAAAGGAAACCATGAGAGACTTTCATTTCATATTTCCCAATGCACCTTATTTGCATACTGAAAGTTATTTAAAAATAGGGAGAATTTGGCCTTGAGGAAAAAGCTAATTTAAATGAAAGCCCAAGGAAAAATAACTTCCTTCTGCTGATGTCCAGCAGCCCTCCAGAGAAAGATGTTCCCTGGGAATTGCCTTTTCTCACCTGCTGTTGTTTTAACTGGTTTTCAAGTACTGTTGATCTCTAAGCCACCAGAAAGTGGCTTAGAAAACATTAATTCTTTTCTGGTCCCGTTCCACTTGAGATAAAATTTAAATTTATAAGCTCAAATTAAAAGATCAATACAATTTCCCACATACCTTCTTATTTTTAAAAGCCTCTTTTTAAGAACTGAGTGGCTTAGCTGAGTGGACGCTATTATTTTTAAGGATCTGTTTGGATTGGAGATGACCATGGTGTGGAGGGCGGCCACAGCATGGGAACATCCAGCATTACTCAGTAATTTTTGGAAATTTGGGTTTTCCCCCCTCTATAACTCAATAATCTTTGCTCTCTTAGTGAGAGAAATCCAAATGTAGTTGGCTTGAGCAAACAAAAAGGAATTTATTGGCTCATGTTAAAGCCAAGGACAAAAACATCCCAAGGTAAATTGAATTCAGGGGCAGCTGGACAGAATCTGATAAATATCATTAGAGCTTCATCTTTGCATATGATGGACATGACGTCTCCTATCAGCCCAAGAGACCCATCCTGCCAGCTGTACAAATGCTTCAGGAAGACAGAATGTGCCCTTCTCTGTTTGCACCATCCTGCTCCTCTTGGGCTGCATGCCCAGCCCTGAACTAATCTCAGGGTGGCTGGGATACAAGTCATCTGCCCACCCTGCCTGCTGCACTGGAGTACACCATTGATGGATAAAAGCAGCAGTCTGGCAACAGACTACCCTGCTTGGATTTTGGTTCTACCGCTTCACAGCTGAGTGACATTAAGACAAGTTTTTTAGCCAACCTGTGCCTCAGTTTCCCCATCCAGAGAATGGAGGTAGTAAACTGTCCCTATCACCATTTTGTTGTGCTAGTAGCTAAGTTAATATATGTAACAAATATATATGAATAGAACACATTTAGAACAGTGCCTGACGCCCAGTAACTAGTCAGCAAGTATCAGTAGGGCTGCCAAGTGGGAGGAAAAGGAGGAGAAAGAAAAGAAGAAGCAGGAATCAGCTACTGATTTCCCTGCTAGAAGCATAGAAAGAACAGTGTTGAAAGAAACTGGTTCAAGGCAAAACAAATGAAAAATTACCCCAAACCGTAAAGTATTTGTGTCAAACCCCTCCATCAAGCAGGGCTTCCCTGGTAGCTCGGATGGTGAAGAATCTGCCTGCAAGGCAGAAAATCTGGATTCAATCCCTGGGTGGGGAAGGTCCCCTGGAGGAGGGCATGGCAACCTGCTCTAGTATGCTTGCCTGGAGAATCCCCATGGACAGAGAAGCCTGGCAGACTACAGGCCATGGGTTCACAAAGAGTCAGGCACGACTGAGTAACTAAGCATAGTATGGCCTCCATCAAGCTGTTATCCTTTGCTCTGTTCCCTGGAAGACACCATCTAGACTGCTGTGAGTGGCCCTTGTGCATGTTCTGCCTTGGAGTTATAAATATAAATATGTTGCTTATATGTTTTTAAAAATGTAGAACTCTAACATGGTAAAGGGTATCACTATGATTTAAGGTTCCTAAAAGTAATCTTCAATTTGTCAGTTTCGCCCATATTTATATGACTTAGGCAATGATGTTAACTATGAGTGTGTTGCATGGTGGGGAAATAAAAAGCTATGTTAGATGTATCTTTTTTAAAAAATGTCATTCACTAGAAACTTTTTTTCCTACAGAAAATGGACTGCACATTAGTTGTGCATGCAGGGAGAACGGAGGTGGAAGACGCAAGGAAGCAAGAAAGGAAAGAAGAAACCAAAATAAACCCTCTCCTGTGTCGAGCATTGGAAATGTGGCACTAACAAAGACTTCCCGTTCCACACAGAATAAGCGCTGGCAGAGGCAGCATGCAGGGCTGTGGGTGTGCTCAGCTGTGCGGCGCTGATTATAGAAGATGAAAGGGCTGGCAATTTATTTCATCTCACACTGAAGCACTGCTGACAACTGAAAGTGAGGACAGAAGGATTCATTTGTTCAACTTCTGTTTTAAAAAGCAGACTTCAAATGATACCACAGAGAGAAAGAAGGAAATACTGCGGTGTAATAAAATGTCTACTTTTAAAAAATACACTAACTGGAGCATTTGTATTTTGTAGATGGGTTTGGAAGGCAAAGGGGTTGGCTTTTGTGTGTGTGGTTCTTATTGATTCTAGGGAACAAAACGTATATACACAGAATCAAGTACTGATCAGATAGGCCAAGTTAACCTCATCTGACCAAAGCACTCATGCCTACTCATCCTTGAATCCAAAGATTAATCAGATTTAAAAATTTTAACCCTGTAGTGTTTAAATACTTCTTAGACAATGGAAAACGAAAAAGACTTTATGTAGGATCTTTATGCTAAAAGTGAATACATATACGCTACATGATAGAGAATATATTTTAATTTCATAATCCTGGTCTTTAAAAATTGTTTGCAGATCCAGATTTTCTTCATTCACTTATATTTTCATGTTTGTTTGAAAAAAGGGTTGAACTTCCTTTTAAATAAAATGTGGTACTACTTTTCATCAACATATTTAGTGTTTGAGAATGAGAAGCATTCTTCAGTTCAAAGGCTCATATAAATTATTATGAAGTCTAATCCACCTAGCAAAGTAGTCTTATCCCTAAAGATTTATTAAAGATGGGTAATATCCCATACTGGTAGGACATTAGTTATTTATGATTAATACACAAGAACAGATCCAAATGTTAATGACAAAACTAAAGAAATACATTCTGACTGTAATCATTAATATTAAACTAAAGCATCAATGACATGAACCCATCATTCTTAAGCAATTTCTTTAAGAATTCAGTTAAATGATTGACCTGTTTGTAACTTCTAATAAAACTTTCACTGTGTTTTCAATGTAGGGTTGCTTTTCTAATTCTGAGAAATCAGCAAAGCAACAGAAATGGAAAAAGGTTAATAGCTAAAATAAAATTCACCAGCTTCCTTAGCCTCTTCAGATCATTATATTCAAGAGTTCTTTTCTTCAACAAATATCTTTGGAGCACTTGCTGTGTGCCAGGCACTGCTTTGGGGAGTAAGAATAACAGCATTTATCAAAAGTTTTGTCTGTTATGGAGGGCACACCTGTGAGACCATACAGGCTTACACTGACCTGACTGCAGAGGCACCATTCACATAGACCACGATGCAGCACGGCATTTGAACTGTGCAAAACATAGCCTGCTTCTGTCCCAATACATACAGGGAGACAGAAAACGTACAAGTAAGCTAGCAGGCAATTTAGGTCAAAACTAGGAAAAAGAAAAGTAGAAGTCACTCAGTAGTGTCCGACTCTCTGTGGCCCCATGGACTGTAGCCTGCCAAGCTTCTCCATGAAATTCTATAGGCAAGAATACAAGAGTGGGTTGCCATGCCTTCCTCCAGGGGATCTTCCCAACCCAGGGATCGAACTCAGGTCTCCGGCATTGCAGGCGGGTTCTTTACCATCTGAGCCAACAGGGAAGACCAAAACTATGAGTTAGTTTCTTTTATCTAAAAGAAAAACACAGGTTAACTGTGTGTAGGAAGAGGAGCCACATATGGGAATTTCAAGAAAGGTCTTACCAATATCAGATAAAGACATCACAAAAAATGAAAATTTCAGGCCACTATCTCTGATGAATACAGATGCAAAAATTCTCAACAAGATATTAGCAAACTAAATTCAGTTAATACATAAAAAGGATCGAACACCATGATCAAGTTGGATTTATTCCAGGGATACAAGGATAGCTCAATATCCAAAAATTAATGTGATACACATTAGCAAAACAAAGGATAAAAATTACACGATCATTTCAAAGGATGCAGAAAAAGCACTTAACAATTCAACATCCATTTATGATTAAAAACTCTCTACAAAGTTGGTATGAATGGAATATATCTCAACACAATAAAGGCTAATGATAACAAACCAATAACCATCATACTCAATGGTAAAAAGCTAAAAGCTTTTCCTCAAAGATTAGAACAAAACAAGAATGCCTATTCTCATCATTTCTATTTAACATAGTACTGAAAGTCCAAGGTGCAACAATCAGACAAGGACAAAAAGGCATCTAAATTGGAAGGCAAGGAGTAAAACTCACTATTTGCAGATGACATGATACTATATAGAAAACCCTAAAGACTCCACAAAAACCCTGAAGACTCCAATTTTTTAAAAAAAGGTACTATTACTAGAAAAGTAATAGTACTTTATTAAATAAATTAATATATTATTAAATGTAAACTTGATAAATGTATTATCAACTAAACAAGATAAAATTTTTAAGTTATTTAATTTTTAATTTATTTATTAAAGTTTATAAATTTATTATCAAATAAATCAATAAATTAAACTAGAAGCACTGGATTCAGTAAAGCTGTAGGATACAGGATTCATAAACAGAAATATTATGCATTTCCATACATTAATAATGAACTATCAGAAACAGAAACCACAAAAATAATCTATCATACCATATCAATAAGAAATAAACTAAGCCAAAGACGTGAAAGAGACATCCTCTGAAAACTCTAAGACACTGACAAGAAAAACTGAAGATAATATAAATATATGGAAAGATATCTCATGTTCACAGACTAGAAGAATTGATATTGTTAAAATGTTCATACTTCCCAAAGCCATCTAAAGATTTAATGCAATTTCTATCAAAATACCCATAACATTTTTCACAGAACTAGAAAAAATAATTACAAAACTTGTAAGGAACCACAAAAATCCTAGATAGCCAAAGAAATTTTGAGGAAAGAAAAACAAAGTGTTATGCTTCCTGATTTCAGATTATACTAAAAGCCACAGTAAGCAAAATAATATGGTCCTGGAACGAAAACAGATGCGTAGATCAATGGAACAGATGACAGAGCCCAGAATTAAACCCATATACACATGGTAAATTAATCTCTGAGAAAGGAGGCAAGAATGTACAATGGGGAAAAGACAGTCTTTTTATTAAGTGGTATTGGGAAAACTGGACAGTTATGTGCAAAAGAATGAAATTAGAAATTTCCTCACACTGTATAAAAAATAAATTCAAAGTGGATAAAAGGACTAAATGTAAGACCCGAAACCATAAAAATCGTAGAAGCAAACATTGGCAGTATGCTCTTTGACATAGGTTGTAAGCAATGTATTTTTGGATCTGTTCCCTCAGGCAAGAGAAACAAAGCAAAAATAAATTTTGCTGCATGTCTATTATGTTCTAGTTTATGGACCAAACTTTGCATTCCCAGGAAACTCTGCAATGACTAATGGTAACTTTTGACCAAGATCCTGACTACAGGCATCCCCTAGCCAAAACTTACAATACATACATGAATAGATACATCCTGACTCCTCTACTACGTCCTCAGAATAGTTCATTAGGAGCTAAGCGAGCAGCTGTCTCCTGGGCCACAGTCCTCAGCAACACCCTGCAAAAGCTCAACTCACAGCTCATATTTTGTGTATGTTTCTTTCTTTCCTTTTTTTTTTTTTCTCAGTCAACATGAAGAACATCTATGGTAAGAATGTAAACTGGTGAGAATGTAGTGTAGTCACTACATAAACCAGTATGGACGTTCCTCAAAAACAAAACAAAACAAAAAAATAGTTGCCACGTGATTATCACTGGTTATTAGAGAAATACAAATCAAAACTACGGTGAAGTACCACCTCACACTGGTCAGAAGGGCTATCATTGAAAAGCCTACAAATAACAAATCCTGGAAAGGCTGTGAACGAATTTGAAAAAGAATATATATATATATATATATATATATATATATATGCATAACTGAATCACTTTGCTGTACACTTGAAACTAACAGCATTTTAATCATCTATACTCCAATATGAAAATAAAAAATTTTAAAAATGCTGGAAAGGATGTAGAAAAAAGGGAATCACCCCATCTCTTCTTACCCTGGGTACGCTTCTCATTTCCCCACATGACTTACATCTATTAAATGATTGGCTCAACTCTTCATTTTATCTACATGTTCAGAAGTTCTCTGACTCCAGTTTCAGTGCCCTAGATGCCTAGGCTAGAAGTTCAGAAAGGGAAGCAGTGTGCCTACGGTCACACAGTGAGTTAAGGGCAGAGCCAGGATCTGAACTCCGATTTCCCACAATCAAGGCCTGTGTTCCTTCACTGACACAAGTGTTCCCCTCCAGCTCCAAGACACTACTAGGTCAGCAAACTCTACAAAGGCAATCAGCTACAAGACAGACATATTTTGCTCTGGCTTGGTCACTGACAGTGTAAATTGCAGAGATTGGAAACTTGGCTGTGCTGGTGGTTTGTGACTCTGAGCTTCCTCCCAAGGCACATCTTTGAATCAGAAGTCACTGACATGGTCAGAATGGCCATCATTAAAAAGTTTACAAAAAACAAAAGCAAGAGAGGCTGTGGAGAAAAGGAAACGCTTCTGTACAGTTGGCGGGAATGTAAAGCAGCCACAGTGGAAAACAGTATGAAGCTTCCTCAAAAAACCTGCTAAATATAGAGTTGCCATATGATCCATCAATCCCACTCCTGGGCATATATCAGGCAATATTATAATCCCAAAAGACACGTGCACCCCAATGTTCACAGCAGCACTGCTTACAATAGCCAAGACACAGAAGCAACCTAAACGTCCTTGACAGATAAATGGGTAAAGAAGAGGTGGTACATATATACAGCGGAATACTACATAGCCATAAAAGTGAATTAAACAATGCCATCTTCAGCAACAAGGATGGACCTAGGGATTATCATACTAAGTGAAGGAAGTTAGAAACAGAAAGACAAACATCATATGATATCTCACATATGTGGAATCTAAAATATGACACAGACATACGATTGCCAAGTAGGCAGGGGAGAATGGAGTGGGAGTTGGGGTTAGCAGATGCTAACTAATAGGCATACAAAATGAATAAACAACAAGGTCTTACTGTATAGAACAGGAAACTATATTCAATATCCTGTGATAAACCATAATGGAAAAGAATATAAAAATGAACGTAGGTATATGCATAAGTGGATCACTTTGCTGTACAGCAGAAATTAAACACACTATAAATCAACTATTTTTTAAAAGTCACGGACATGGTGCCCGTTCTCTCCCATATCCCTATGAGTGGGTCCTATCATCTTCTTCCATAGGACTTAGAGGGATGCGAAAAGGATTAACATCATGAGGCTACCAACCCTCAGCATCTAACTACTTGGGAGATACAACTTTCAGCTAATATCAGTCTGATAACATGGCCAGGCTGCCTGCTAAACATTTTTAGGCACGATCATATCATTTAGTTCTTATAACAGACCCCATGAGGGAATACAGTGCTCGCCCCCTTTATTCAGATGCAGGAAATGAGGCTCAGAGAAGTAAAGCGAACAACCCAAGAACTGTCACACATGGATTTTAAATCAGGATGGTGAGGAATGGGTGAAAGGATGGGTTATCCACACTAGGGAAGTGCTGGATCATGGGACACAGTGCTGGCTTTGAATATTAAAAAACTGCAGTTCCTCTGTCTTCAACATGGTGATAATACAAGATAATTATAATAATTTCACCAGTGATGGTGACAAAATGTGTAAGTCGCTTCTTAGAAGCCGCTCAGTAGATGTTCAATACGACTACTGTTATTGTTTCTATTCCCTACTCCCAGAAGCCTTCCCTTTTGCATCAAGATCTCTTCTCTAACCTGAGGGAAGAAGCACCTAGATAATTTCTCCCTGCTTGCCCCGGGGTCTTTGACTGTCAAGCAGAAACTCAGGAGATAACTGCTGATGTTGGGTGCTAGTTGAGTTCCCAGGGTTTCTGTACTTAGTCTGGGCTGCATGTTGGTCATGGACTCCAATGTGGGAAAAGAGCTGTTTCTAGGCAAGACCCTGAATGCTCATCCTGCCGGCTGGGTGCCACTTACTTGATGGTGGTTGTGCATTTGAAAGGTGTGACATGAGGTGAAGGTGAGGTTCACGGCTTAAAAAAAAAAAAAAAGATCGGTCTACGAAGAAAGATGGGGCTTCTGAGTAGCAGTAGAATGGACAAAGGCTCTGAAGGAAATAAAGGATGCTTTCTGAAGGCCACAGTGATGATCCATGGTCGTATGTCATTCAAAAGAAGGCAAGAAGAGAAAATTCAGCAGTTTTAGTAATGGAGTGGTTCATTTTACCTAGCAATTTTTCCAACCCCAAATATGAAGGAATCCAGGCTTACATTTGAGGTCCCTAGGCAATGGCACCCCACTCCAGTACTCTTGCTTGGAAAATCCCATGGATGGAGGAGCCTGGTAGGCTGCAGTCCATGAGGTCGCTGAGGGTCAGACACGACTGAGTGACTTCACTTTCACTTTTCACTTTCATGCATTGGAGAAGGAAACGGCAACCCACTCCAGTGTTCTTGCCTGGAGAATCACAGGGACGGGGGAGCCTGGTGGGCTGCCATCTCTGGGGTCGCACAGAGTTGGACACGACTGAGGCGACTTAGCAGCAGCACCAGCAGCAGTAATGAGTCATTCACAGATTTATCCATTTGGATAAGCAGATTGGTTGAAATGACTTGTTAAAATCGTCTCCTGATGGGGACTTTGATACGTTTTTTTAACTCTAAAAGTCGAGGCATCCGACAAAGGAATACTCAGTCCCAGCCCCTCATCACATCCAGCTGAAATCTGCTGTCATCAACTTATTCTATTCCCAGGATGGAGGCCAACCAAGCACTACCAAACACCAGTGGAACAAGGGAAGCATTGAGGATGTGGCAAGAATGGAGCTGTGTGCTCACTCTGTTCCCATGTGACTGACCTCTGGACAGTGGCTAGTCAGAGAGTGGCTTTTTGTAGCAATTCATGAAGAAAGTACTTACTTCCATTTTAGAAAATAACAAGCACAGAGAGGTTCAGCAGCTGGCCCAAGGTCACAGAGGTAAGCCATGCACTGGAACAGGGCATCCTTTGCTATACATACCTAGGCTAGTGCTTGTTGAAACAAGAAAAAGTAGATGAGGAAGTGTGCTCTGTGGCTAAAAAGTCTTTGATGGCACTGGACTAGGGATTCTCACCTAGGAAACACTAACCTGTCTTTCAACTCAACTGGCCCATCTGAAACAGCAATCTTTCAGTTCAGTCACTCAGTCATATCCGACTCTTTGCAACCCCATGAACCACAGCACACCAGGCCTCCCTGTCCATCACCAATTCCCAGAGTCCACCCAAACCAATCTCCATTGAGTCGGTGATGCCATCCAGCCATCTCATCCTCTGTCGTCCCCTTCTCCTCCTGCCTTCAATCTTTCCCAGCACCAGGGTCTTTCCCAATGAGTCAGCTCTTTGCATCAGGTAGACAAACTATTGGAGTTTCAGCTTCAACATCAGTCCTTCCAATGAACATCCAGGACTGATCTCCTTTAGGATGGACTGGTTGGATCTCCTTGCAGTCCAATTGACTCGCAAGACTCTTCTCCAACACCACAGTTCAAAAGCATCAATTCTTCAGCACTCAGCTTTCTTTATAGTCCAACTCTCACATCCACACATGACTACTAGAAAAACCATAGCCTTGACTAGATGGACATTTGTTGGCAAAGTAATGTCTCTTCTTTTTAATATGCTGTCTAGGTTGTTCATAACTCCTTCCAAGAAGTAAGTGTCTTTTAATTTCATGGCTGCAGTCACCATCTGCAGTGACTTTGGAGCCCAAAAAAATAAAGTCAGCCACTGTTTCTACTGTTTCCCCATCTATTTGCCATGAAGTGATGGGACTGGATGCCATTATCTTAGTTTTCTGAATATTGAGCTTTAAGCCAACTTTTTCACTCTCCTCTTTCACTTTCATCAAGAGGCTTTTTAGTTCCTCTTCACTTTCTGCCATAAGGGTGGTGTCATCTGTNTCTTCTCCAACACCACAGTTCAAAAGCATCAATTCTTCAGCACTCAGCTTTCTTTATAGTCCAACTCTCACATCCACACATGACTACTAGAAAAACCATAGCCTTGACTAGATGGACATTTGTTGGCAAAGTAATGTCTCTTCTTTTTAATATGCTGTCTAGGTTGTTCATAACTCCTTCCAAGAAGTAAGTGTCTTTTAATTTCATGGCTGCAGTCACCATCTGCAGTGACTTTGGAGCCCAAAAAAATAAAGTCAGCCACTGTTTCTACTGTTTCCCCATCTATTTGCCATGAAGTGATGGGACTGGATGCCATTATCTTAGTTTTCTGAATATTGAGCTTTAAGCCAACTTTTTCACTCTCCTCTTTCACTTTCATCAAGAGGCTTTTTAGTTCCTCTTCACTTTCTGCCATAAGGGTGGTGTCATCTGTATATCTGAGGTTATTGATATTTCTCCCGGCAATCTTGATTCCAGCTTGTGCTTCCTCCAGCCCAGAGTTTCTCATGATGTACTCTGCATAGAAGTTAAATAAGCAGGGTGACAATATACAGCCTTGACATACTCCTTTTCCTATTTGGAACCAGTCTGTTGTTCCATGTCCAGTTCTAACTGTTGCTTCCTGACCTGCATATAGGTTTCTCAAGAGGCAGGTCAGGTGGTCTGGTATTCCCAACTCTTTCAGAATTTTCCATAGTTTATTGTGATCCACACAGTCAAAGGCTTTGGCATAGTCAATAAAGCAGAAATAGATGTTTTTCTGGAACTCTCTTGCTTTTTCAGTTATCCAGCAATACCTGGAGTCATTTTCCTTACTGTGCAGAAACTGGGGACCCTTATAGGCAGGGTTCTCTCTCGCTCTAACTTTTGGGTCTTATATTTATGGGGAGGATTTGACAGACAATCATCCCAGTAACAGGTAGGGGTAGGAGATGATATCAAGACCACTTCCTGGAGGAGGAGCTATTTAAACCCAATTGGGACAAAAGGCAGGGCCTGGATGAAGTAGAGTCAAGGAGGATCTCCATGTGAGCAAAGACAGGTCCAGCCCCCTGTTCCACTTCTCACCTCCATAAGACCCTGCAGTTCCCCCACCTGGACCTTGTCTGCATCCTGTCCTTCCTTCTGTCCCAGGAACTCAAAATAACTAGGGTGATCCAGCTGCTCCAGGTGGCTGCAAATCACTACAACTTTCAGCCCGAGCAGCAACTTGCAGCCTGTTCCAGGCTATGGAGCCCTTCAGCGAGAATGAGAGGTGAGGGGAGAGAGGAGTTCGTGGAGGGCAGGGTGGACTCTGTGCTGGCCAGCTCCACAGAGCCCAAGGCCATTACACCCTGATCAGTCCCAAACCTGCTTCAACAAGCTGTCCCCTGGCACACCTGGATGCCCACTGCTGGCAGGCACTGAGAGGGACATCTGAGGGTGGCTCCTAGTAACACATGGGTGCCACTCTGTCCTGTACCAGCAGCCTGCCTTGCCAGCAAGAGCTCCCACACCGTGGGCCATCAAGATGCAATTGTTCTTCAAGGCTAAGAAGAACCAGGTATCCTCAGGGCCAGGCGAGTGAGTGGGCCTGCGGTGGTTTTACCCAGAGGCTCAGCAAAGTTCTGACTTAATGTGGGCCTGGGGAGCTGGACAACTCGTGCTGGGCTCCCAGCCCCTCACTGGCCCATTTGGGGAGATTCTCCTCACCTTTCTGAGACTCAGTTTACTTCTCTGTGAAATGGGTGACGCTAAGTGGCCTCTCCCACAACTGGGACAAATGGGATGCTGTTGACTGAACAGTTAGCATGGGGTCTGGAACACAGAGTGCAGAGGGTTTGAGCAGGAGATCTGTGATTCCTGGGGATGATCCCCAATATAAGCAGACTCTTCAGCCACCAGTCCTGTAATAGAGCGCCCAGAACTTCTGCGATCAGCTCAAGTACGACCAATAACTTTGTGGCAGGGACACAGCTGGGACACTTGGGGTGCAAAGGGCTAGCTCAGACCAATCAGATGAGAAAAACACTACAAAGGTTTTTCTGGGATTTCCTGAATCTCACGAGAAAGGAGACAACCCTCCCCAAAGCCCCAGCACCTATTTACCTACCGGGAGGAGGAACAATATGTACTTGTTGTGAGTAATAAATGTTAAAACAGAACATTACATTCAACTTCTGTTTCTCTTAAGCCTAGAAGTTTTGGTGCCGGTTTTTTTTTTTTTCCCCCCACTTTGTGACATTTAAAAGATACAGATCTCACATTCCTTCTTGAATTAAGAAAATTCACAGAGTCGCAGTTTACTATATGTAGCAGAAAGAAGAAAAGCGAGCCTCCACCTTCTGGCTGCTGCTGCTGCTGCTGCTTCTAGGTTGCTTCAGTCGTGTCCAACTCTGTGCGACCCCATAGATGGCAGCCCCCCAGGCTCCCCAGTCCCTGGGATTCTCCAGGCAAGAACACTGGAGGGGGTTGCCATTTCCTTCTCCAATGCTTGAAAGTGAAACCTGAAAGTGAAGTCACTCAGTCGCATGCAACTCTCAGCTACCCCATGGACTGCAGCCTACCAGGCTCCTCCATCCATGGATTGTCTAGGCAAGAGTACTGGAGTGGTTGCCATTGCCTTCTCCACCACCTTCTGGCTACTGAAGGATAACTCTAGTACACCTCTCTCAAAGGACAAGTTCATTTCAGCACAGTTCAGCAAGGCCAGGAACAGGAACAGCCCTGCAAAGCTCCTGGGATTTAGAGATGGGAGGTACTTTTACAGGCAGAGCAACAACCTCTGAAATGTAGGCGTTTCTGAAAATAGTATTTGTTAGGACCACATCCTGTCTGAAGACACTGGCTGCATTTCTGCAGCCCTTGGAGGAAGAGGGAACATCTTCTGTTTTTCTGGTCAAGATTTCTTCCAACTGAGTATTGGAGCTTGTAGTTTTCTAGGTCCATCTGGTGATAATTCACTAGGCAGACACCTTACCCTCTGAGCCAGCAGGGAAGCCTAGATAATCAGTACTAAGAGGGAAAAACAAGAACAAAAGACACATGAGGAGAGGACAAGGCCAGAATAAGGGTATCTGCAGATGCCTCGAGGTCACGCAGCACTTTTTATTCTCAGGCCTCCACCAGAGCATCCAAGATCTACCCTTTAACTAGAGTAGAATTCTCCTGGGGTCCTTGTCCATTATCTCTGAATTCCCTTTTCTGATGGCTTCACATTTGAGGAAAAGTTCTGCAGTACAGCTTTAGAGGGTAAAGTTTGGCTTAAATCCATAAACACCATTGATTCCTAGGAACTTGGATTTCTACATATGTATGTGTTTGTTTTATATTTGAATGCAGAGTTCCAAAGAATATCAAGGAGAGATAAGAAAGCCTTCCTCAGTGATCAGTGCAAAGAAATAGAGGAAAAACAACAGAATGGGAAAGGCTAGAGATCTCTTCAAGAAAATTAGAGATATCAAGGGAACATTTCATGCAAAGATGGGCACAATAAAGGACAGAAATGATATGTACCTAAAAGAAGCAGAAGATATTAAGAAGAAGTGGCAAGAATACACAGAAGAACTATACAAAAAAGATCTTCATGACCCATATAACCATGATGGTATGATCACTCATCTAGATAGAGCCAGACATCCTAGAATGTAAAGTCTAGTGGGCCTTAGGAAGCATCACTATAAAGAAAGTTAGGAGGAGGAAGAGAAGATGGCAGAGGAATAGGACGGGGAGACCACTTTCTCCCCCACAAATTCATCCAGAGAACATTTCAACGCGGAGTAAAATCTACAAAACAACTTCTGAATGCTGGCAGAGGTCCTCAGGCATCCAGAAAAGCAGAACATTGTCTTCAAAAACAGGTAGGAAAAATACAAAAGACGGAGAAACAGACAAAGGAGCTAGGGAGGGAGCTCCGTCCCGGGAAGGGAGTCCTGTCCCGGGAAAANGCTGGGAAAGATTGAAGGCAGGAGGAGAAGGGGACGACAGAGGATGAGATGGTTGGATGGCATGACCAAGTCAATGGACATGAGTTTGAGCAAGCTCCAGGAGTTGATGAAGCAAAGGGAAGCCTGGTGTGTTGCAGTCCATGAGGTCACAAAGAGTCAGGCACAACTGACCGACTGAACTGATTACATAAACACACGCTTCAAATTATTCATAAACTGTAAAGAAGAAAGAGAACAATCAAATGCATGGTTTTTTGCAGCTGGTCACCTTTTGCAGCTGGTATTTGTAACTATCTTCTTTCCTTACCCATTTCTTATTTTCTTTGCCCTCAACAAGCATTTCAACTGGCTATGAGGTGCTCTGCCTGTTTGGGTAGAACCTAACCTTCACTGCTGAAGGATCTGGGCCACTACCAATCCTACTAAGAATGGTTTCTTCTAGTTTTCTTTGGATTTTCATCACAGGGCCAGATGATACTAAGAAATCTCCTGAATTCCAGACCCAGGCTTCCTCACCTTCACTACAGAGTAGCAGACACCTTTGCCCTTGGTAATTAGTGATTACCAAGCCAGTTCAGCTTGGTACTGATAGCCAGTTCAGCAATCTTATTCTTTGGGTATAATTTTAGAAGAATAAAGGGACCAGGAGTGGCAGTCTTTACTTATAGTTTAATGGCATCAGTGTGTCTTCTTAGAGAAGTCCTGACTACATTAGGAATTAAGCCTCTAGGCCAGCAGAGCATAAAGTTACATGGACATGCAGCAAAATTCTGCAGGTGGATCAGTAGGGGTTATAGCAGTAATAGTGAATGGTCCGCTCTTATCCACCCCTGATTCCTGGACCCATGTATCTCAGCTATGGGAAAATCAGTGCTGCATACTGAATGCTGATTTAGAGCATATACAGCCTCCTGGAGAACATCATGCCAGTCCATCAGGGTACTACCATCTAGCTGACACTACCATTCTGTCTTCAAAAGTCCATTCTAGTGAAGTCAGCTGCTTCAGGATTACTGGGAACATGGAATGAAACGCGTTTGCATTTCATTCGTTTGCTTAGAGGCACACTTTACTCCCTGTACAGAGTTCCTTCATCAGAAGCATGTTGTGTGAAACACTGTGATGGTGAATAATGCACCTGTGAGTCCTCAGATGGTATTTTTGACAGAAGAAGTACTGCACATAGGAAAGGCAAATCTATATCCAGAGTAGGTGTCTCTCCCAGAAAGAGCAAAACATTGCCCCTTCAATAGCCAGATTCCTCCAATGTAATCCCCTGCTATTGGACTGATTATCCCAGAGAGTGGTGATATCTCAATCCTTGCTGAGAACAACCTGAAGACCATCAGAACAACTCTTCTACAATTAAGATTGAAAAGAAAGAACCGCAAGGAGTCTGGTAGAAGAAGAGGAAAAGCGATTCAGTGCCTACACACATCTAGGACAGAGTTTAAGCAGCTTGGTAAGGGCCTGCGATGAGCCAGGGAAGAGATTGCTGCTGCCAGCATGTGCCCACTTATGAACATTTGGCAAGGAGCACAGCCAGCTCAGCAGTGTGGTGCCAACACTGCAGCCCCAGCCCAGCCTCTAACCAAGGCATGCAAACCAGGGAAAAATGGAATCAGCTCACAAGTACTGCCCAAGGCCCTGGGCATTGGACACACCCCCCAACCAAGGTAGAGCCAAAATAGAGGTTCCCATCACACTGCCTTCAGGGCTCCTATTTTGGCATCTTGGGCACTGGCTCAACCCCAATAGAGCAGTGACTACCATTCAGTCTAGAAAAAGTTCTAGTTTGCACATGGCTCCTGCTGTAGCACTCCAATTCAAGCCCTAACAAGTTCCCACCAAGGCAACAGGGTAGAGGTGGTCCAAGATAATTTCAAATCCAGCTCTCCCACCAAAGCCACTGGGCACCTGCAAAATGCACAGAGACAGTCCCACAAAAGGATATACCATCAAAACCAGAATAAGTAACTGCTTCACCTAATTTCATGGAGACAAAGAGAGAAACAAAATTCAAGGACAGAACAACAGGTTTCAGATAAAGAACAAGGTGAAATCCATGAAAAACATTTCTAATAAAACACAGATAAATAATTCACCTGACAGAGAATTTAAAACAATAGTAATAAAAATGCTAACCTAACTTGGGAAAAGGATAGCTGAACACAGCACTTCAACAGAACTAGAATATATAAAAAAAGAACCAGTCAATGAATTCAGTAGCTGAAACGAAAAATACACTTGAAGGAATTAACAACAAATTAGGCAATAAATCACCTAATCAAAACAGCATAAATAAAAACAAATTGTTAAAAATGAGGATAGGTTAAGAAACCTTAGGGACAACATCAAGTATACTAACATTCTCATCACAAGCATCCCAGAAGGAGGAGAGAGAGAGAGAGAGAAGGCAGTCAAAAATGTATTTGACAAAATTATGGCTGAAAACTTCTCTAACCTGAAGGAGGAAACAGGTATCCATGTTCAGGAAGCACAGAAAGACCCAAACAAGATGAACCCAAAGAGACCCACACCAAGACCTGTCATAATTTAAATGGCAAAAGTTAGAGATGAAGAACTTTAAAGGCAGCAAGAAAAAGCAGTCACATACAAGGGCATGCCCATAAGGCTATCAGCTGATTTTTTTTTAGCAGAAAGTTTGTATACCAGAAGGGAGTGGCATTTAAATTACTGAAAAGAAAAAAACCTACAACCTAGGATACTCTACCCAGCAAGGTAATCATTCAGAATTGAAAGGCAGATAAAGAGTTCTCCAGACAAGCAGAACTGGATTAATGTCAACTAACTCAATATTATAAGAAATGTTAAAAGTTCTTTAAGAGAAAAAGAAAAGGCTACAACAAGAAATAAGAAAATACAAAAGAAATAATACAAATAAGAAAATGGGAAAAATTCCATCGGTAAAGGCAAATATATTAAAAAGCAGTGCATCAACAATGTAAATAAGCTATTACAAAGGTTAAAAAACTTAAGCCAACTGTAACTACAATTAACAGTAAAGAGACAGACATGAAGATATAAAATGCGATATCACAACATAAAAGGTGGGGGAGGAGTAAAAAATGTACACCTTTTAGAATGGATTTGAACTTAAATAACTATCAGTTTAAGACAAGTAGATCTAGTTATAGGTCAATACACATGAACTTTATGGTAGACACAAATCAAAAACCTACAACAGATATACAAAATGAGAGAGAAAGAGATACAAACATAACACTAAAGAAAATCATCAAACCACTAGGGAAGAGACTGAAAGAAGAACACAGAACTATAAAAATAAATTAAGAAAACAAGCAACAAAAAAGCTATCATAAAAGCTATCAAAATAGCAACCAGCACATACCAGTCAATACTCACTTAAAATGTCCATGAACTAAATGCTCCAACCAAAAGACCTACGGTAGCTGACTGGATAAAAAGCAAGATCCATCTATATACTGCCTACAAGAGACTAACTTCAAAGCTAAAGACATACAAGAACGGAAAGAAGAGGATGGAGAAAGATATCCATGCAAATGACAGAGAAAAGAAACCTGGAAAAGCAATACTCATATTACACAAAGTAGACGTTGAAAAAAAAAAAGCCTATATTAAAAAATGAAGGACATTATATAATGATAAAGGAGTCAATACAAGAAGATGTAACACATGTTAAATATACACGCACCTAATATAAGAGCACCTAAATATAGCAAATATTAAGAGACATAAAGAGAGAAATTGACAGGAATATAACAATAGGGGGAGACATAACATCCCACTTACAATCAATGGATAGATCATCCATACAAGAAATCTATAGGAAACCCAGAGACCTTGAATGACACTTTAGACCAGATGGACTTAATAGATATCTATAGGACACTGCATCCAAAAAGAGCAGAATATGTACTCTTTTCCAATGCACATGGAACATTCTCCAGGATACATGACACCCTAGGGCACAAAACGCTACTCAATAAATTTAAGAGGATAGCATTTGTATCAAGTATCTTTTTCTGATACAATGATATGAAATTAGAAATTAATTACTAGAAGAAAAATGGAAAAACACAAACACATGAAAACTAAATAACATGCTATGAAAAAACCTCCAGTATATCAACAGGAAATGGCAACCCACTCCAGTGTTCTTCCCTGGAGAATCCCAAGGACGGGGGAGCCTGGTGGGCTGCCATCTATAGGGTCACACAGAGTCAGACACGACTGAAGCAACTTAGCAGCAGTAGCAGAACAAAGAGGAAATTAGAAAATACCTTAAGACAAATGGTAGTAAAAATACAACTTTCCAAAATCTATGGAACATAGCAAAAGCAGTTCTAAGAGGAAGTATATAGTGATACAGGCCTACCTAAAGAAACAAAAATATTAAGCAATCAACCTAATCTACCATCTTAAGGAATTAGTAAAACAAACAAGGCCCAAAGTCATTGGACTAGTCAATAAAAATATGCTATTTAATTGAAATTATCTGATTTACAAGTTAGTTTGAATAATATCTCTTAATTTATATGACTAAATTTGAATCTACCTGACATAAGGGATGTGTGATATTTTGTTATATTTTATTGATAAAGAAAAAAACATAAAAATGAGACTTTAACATTAGCAATTGCATTGTAACACAGAATATATTGGCAGTTATCATAGGAATAGTCCATTTGGGGCATAGATTTTATTTCCATAAAGACAACCTGGGGGGCAGTAAAAGTGTTTTGATAAAAGCCATCATAAAGAGCACTTTTCTTAAATTAGTCTTTGCAAATGAGTTCAATCACAAGAAAATGCTTTAAAAATATGTTTAAAGATAGTACTTATGAATAATCAAAAACATTAAAAATACATAATTGACCCATGAAAGTCTTTCAGTTATGTCTGACTCTTTGTGTCCCATGGACTGTAGCCTATTGGGTTTCTCTGTCCATGGAATTCTCCAGGCAAGAATACTGGAGTGGGTACTTGTTCTCTTCTCCAGGGGATCTTTCCAATCCAGGGATCAAACCCAAGTCTCCCACATTGCAGACAGATTCTTTACTGTCTGAGATACCAGGGAAGCCCACAGAATTGACCTAAGGACATGATAATATTGACCATCCAGGAAGGCAATTGGGTGGTATACCTGATTGTTTTTCATTCACTGTCTTTTCTATCCATGAGGTATAAATTACAATCAGTGAAATGCACATATATTAAGAATACAGTCCAATAGATTTTTATATATGTGTACACCCTATAAACAGCATCCATACCACAGAAACGTCCCTCAAGGCTCTTCCCAATCAATCTCCTTACCCTTCTGCTTGAGGCAATCATCACCATAGCTTAGTTACCAGTTTAAGAAATTTGCTGAAGAGAATTATACTACTATTTAGCAAAGAAAAAAAAAAAGAATGAACTAATGATAGAGACAGCATGGGATGAACTTCCAAATCAACCTCAGTGAAAGAAAAATCAGACACAAAAGGGTCTATAATGCATTATTCCATTTATATAAAATTCCAAAAAATTCCAACTAAACTCTTAGCGACAGAACTCAGAGCACTGGTTGTCTNTGTGTACACCCTATAAACAGCATCCATACCACAGAAACGTCCCTCAAGGCTCTTCCCAATCAATCTCCTTACCCTTCTGCTTGAGGCAATCATCACCATAGCTTAGTTACCAGTTTAAGAAATTTGCTGAAGAGAATTATACTACTATTTAGCAAAGAAAAAAAAAAAGAATGAACTAATGATAGAGACAGCATGGGATGAACTTCCAAATCAACCTCAGTGAAAGAAAAATCAGACACAAAAGGGTCTATAATGCATTATTCCATTTATATAAAATTCCAAAAAATTCCAACTAAACTCTTAGCGACAGAACTCAGAGCACTGGTTGTCTGGGGACCAGAGAGAGGATAAGAAGGAATAACTTCAAATGGGAATAAGTAAATGTGGGAGGTACCTTCATATGTCAAAACTTATCAAACTATACACTTTAAATATGTGTCGTTGATTTTTCTCAACTATATCTCAGTAAAGCTTAAAGTCGTAACTTTCAAATGGCATATTAGTTTGCTGGGTAAGAAAAGTTTGCCTTGCGAGTCACACAGAACTTATATGTTCAATAAGTAATTAAGCTTTAATAATTTTTTTTAATAGAGAAAAGGTTTCACCAGTTTTCCTCCAAATATTTTTCTCTAATGCAATTTTTCTCCCTTCACATGATTGCAGTTCCCTGTATGTTCAATACCCATGTTGTCCCAATAACAAGAAGTCAATAGAGCACTTTTCATTTTTTCACTCTGGGCTTTTGTTTGGTTTATTTCTACTGACTTACATGCAAAATCACTGATCTCTCACTGTCCAATCCATTGTTATGACCTCACTTCATCTTACTTCTCAAATTTCCACTTGACCTTTTGTTAGTTTCCATTTCTCTACTATGAACCTCTATCTGTTCATACACTATATCCATCTTTACCTTAAATCTTTTAATATATTTATAATATTGTCTTAAATTCTTTTTGCCTAGAAGGCTCTAATTTACAAAACAATTGTATATGGTTTTTAAATAATGGAATAGATGACTTATTTAATGGTTAATTTAGTTTCAGTGTACAGCTCAAGGCATAATCTACTCTTTAAGCCCAAACCCTTTCCTTCCTCTGTTTATTCAATACTTTGGACACATATTATGAGATATGCACTAACCTAAAATCAAGACATCTATAGGAACCGTCGTATCATTGGAAGAAGGAATTCACTGGTCTACTGCATTTTTCAATGGCTTCAATTTCACATTTGGTTATACATTACTAACTGATCCACTAAAATAAGATGGCAAAAAAACCAGATCTACTTTTAGAAACACAATTTTCCTTATTTTTTTTACAAGTTGTATGTACTATCTATTATCTTTGTTATTAAGAAACAAAACAATGTCTTAGCCCAAATTTGTTTTTAAGTGATGTTCCAATTCAAACTTTTTGTTGTCACAAAAAATAAAATGCATATATCTTAATAGTACAATTCAGTGATTTCAGTAATTGTGACAACCACCCAAATAAATACATAGAATAATTCCATCAACCCCAAAATTTCCTTTATTCTCCCTTTCCAGTTAGTCTGCTTTTCCCTAGAGGTAACCAGTTTCTTACTTCTACTAACACAGTGTAAATTTGCCTGTTCTTGGAACTCATGTAAAATGAAGTCATATATAAGTTTTCTTTTTCATTCAGATTAATTCATTCAGATACTATTTTTAAGATTTATCCATGTTGTTTCATCAATCAAAAGTCTATTTTTAAAAATTGTTAAGTAGTGTTCCATTGTATAAATATACTAAAATTTCTTTGCCCACTTTTGTATTGATGGGCCTTGTGGATTGTTTCCAAATTTTGGCTATTATGCATAAAGCCTGCTATGAATATTTTTATACACATTTCGAGGACTTATTTTTTTCATTTCTCTTGGCTTAATACCTAGAAATGGAATTTCTGTATCACAATTTATATCTTTTTCCACATAAATTGAACTTGTTTTTAGATACTATAAAACACATCTGGTAAACAACATGTAGATGGATCTTGCTTTTTATCCAATCTTATAGCTTCCTTCTTTCCAATGGAGAGTTTAGTTCATTTACATTGAATGCAATTATGGTCTTGTTCAGATCAGTTTAATTCTACTATCTTGGTATCTGCTTTCTATTTGTCCTGTATGTTATGTGTTCTCTTGTTCATTTATTTCTGCTGTCTTTTGTGATTATAATTTTTATTACTCCATCTTATCTATTTTATTGACATTTTTAGCAACACTTTGTGTGTGTCTCCATGTGTATGTGTTGCAATGGTTACCCTATAGACAGCAATACACACACTTAATTTACCACAGTCTCAATTCATATGATATTAAAGAACAATACAAGAACTATATAACAGTATAATTTCATTTAATTCTGACTCAATTCCTTGCATATTAGCCATATGTTTTAATTCAGCATATTCTATAAACCCCATACCCATTACTACTGTTTGTGTTTTAAACAGTCAAGAGTCTTTTTAGAAACTTCAGCAATCTCATGAACCTAAAATGATTAAAATCAGAGTTCAAGGGCATAAAGACAGCCAGAATCTAAGAGGCCAGGATTATAAAGAGAAGAGTTCAAAGAACTGAGCCCAACCAATAATCTGAGTCTCTTTTCCTCTTCAGGCACTTGTCAATTAGTATAGGCTGAGAAACACACAAGCAGAACAGAAAGTAGCTGCTATGAGTTTGAGAAACTATGCAGGATTTTTGTCAGTTTCTTGGTTTGGGGGAGATTTTTTTAAATGAGATTAAAGAACCACCAAAAGGATGGGGTCTTGATAAAAACTCTGAGTATTCAATTGGACACCAAAAGGGCTACAGTCTAGGTTGAGGTTAAGCCATAAATAGACCAGCCTTACAGACTTGAACCCAGCTGTGAATCAGCTTAGTCCGTTTGAATTAAAGTAATCCATGCCGACTCTAATTGCCTGCCAGAAGCCGACTGTAATCCCCTTTAGAGAAAGATAACACTTCAAGAATCCCTATAATTTTTACACATAGTTTTACTAATTCAATGAAAAATTTACCAGGTATACAAAATAAAAAATAATGGGGGAAAAAAGGTAATAGACATGAATGCAGAGGTGATCCGGCTATTGGTTTTCAGAAAAAGATTTTTTAAATAGCTGTGAAAAACAGATGACCAGATGGAGAAACCAATCAGAAAACTAGAATTTATATCAAAAAATAAAATGGAGGTTCTAAAACTAAAAAATAATATCAGAAATCAAGAATGCAATGGATATTCGACAACTGCCTCATATTCTTCCACAGAACAGGTAAGACTAAAGCCATGTACTTACAACAGGTGTTGCCCACGGTGTTCCTGCAGTCTCCGGGAGCTGCAGGTGGCTCTGAGGGCAGCAAAGGAAGCTCTGGGCCCTTGCCTCATGGGGTGGCGGAGACTGAGGTCCAGCTGAAGGGCGCCAGCACCCACACAGGCATACCCAGCGGCGAGGCTGCCAGCTTCTCGCTCTACTTAGGCCGCCCGTGAACTTGGAGGCAGGGCTGCCCGTCTTGCACATGCGCACTTCCTTCGAGGCACAGAAGGCCCAACTACTGAGCTTCAACGCCCCAGCGCTCAAGTTCAGATGCAGCTAATTCACTCTCCCCAGCCAGACACCAATGAGCCTTCCAAGGTGGCAGCACTAGGGGCCCCGTCCCACGGAAGCTGCAGTTGGAAAGGTGGACTCGCAGGTGGGCTGAGCAGACCAGACGAGGACGGGAGCGGCGGCAAGACCAGCCAACTGGCTGAGTTGAACTTCAAAGACAATGAAGGTGATACTTGTTAGAGGAAGGATGTCTCATACATGCCTGCAGTTACTGGGGAGTACCCGATCCTGCTTGCATGGCTTACTGTGCTACCAGCAAGAGTGGTTCAATAAGTCATGCAAATGCTACTGGCAGCCATATTGTAAGTCACTTCAGAGGGCAAAATCCAAAGAGGTGACTCTGCACAAGGATGGGTCCTGGAAGAGACGGTTCTGGAGTGTTACGACTATGGCAGCGGCCAGGTCTTCTTCCTCGGCTTCATTCCTAGCAATTGGGTTGTGGGGCTGCTATGTAGTCAGCCCTGTACCACTTGGGAGCAGCCTCAAGGAAATCAGCCCAGAGAGTTCACAGTGACAGCCTGGGATCCAGGACCACTGCTTCCTGTCTTGGCTGATCACAATCCCTTCTGAGCAGGAACTGCTTGGGCCGGCAGATCACCATGGAGTAGATGAGCCAACTGGAGGAGCTCTAGCAGGAAAAACCTTCTACCACCTTGAAGGTCCTGGAGAAGAGAGGGGCAGAGGAGGGTTCCCAGCATATCTCTGGAGGTAGTACATTCCTACCAGTACCAGGACATATCCAAGCTGGAGGTCTACTCCTCTAAGAAACTGAAAGAGTTTCAGACTCAGGATCACATCACTGTCAGGCGGGACCTGGGCCTTAGCGGGAAGAAAGCTGCCTACTTGACTTCGCCTGAAATGACTTTGATAATCGGACTTTAGTAATAATTTGGTTAGGAAACATTCAGCTCATGCCAGGGAACAAGATTTGCCTGTGGTACAAAGGACTTGGTGCCCGGGGGAAAAGGATCGGCCTCATCATCAAGGCCCCTGATAATTAATTATGTCAGTGAGATCACCGCTGATCCGCATAGCAGTTGTGGGCACACTGTGGAGGTAACTCATAACTTCCAGGTGAGTTTCATGTGGAAGTGAACCTCATTAGACAGGATGCAGAGTGTTTGAAAACATCTGTTGTGGAAGAGATCTCCATGGCAGATTACATCTCCCATAAGTTTCTGCTGCTGCTGCTGCTGCTGCAAAGTCGCTTCAGTCGTGTCTGTGCGACCCCATAGATGGCAGCCCACCAGGTTCCGCCGTCCCTGGGATTCTCCAGGCAACAACACTGGAGTGGGTTGCCATTTCCTTCTCCAATGCGATTTTCCTTCTCCAATGCGATTTCCTTCTCCACGGGATTTTCCAGGCAAGAGTACTGGAGTGGGGTGCCATTGCCCTCTCCGCCCATAAGCTGCTAGGTGTGATCAAAAAGCACCAGTGGCCCAAAGACTTCACAGCACCAGAGTTCCATGACCTGGAACTCTGAGTTCGAGTTCCACCACTCTCTGGCTGACTCTCTGAAGATGGTGCTGCAGAGACTGCTGAGCCAGATCCAGGGAAGATGTGAGCTCAGCCACCATCATCTACCATCTGGCTCAGTGGGCCTGTGCTAGTCTGTGCTCCAGCTAACAAAGCCATAGATCAGCTGACCAAGAAGAGTCACTGACCTGGCTCAAAGTCATCTGGCTCTCTGCAAGGGTCATCAGCTCCCCACTGTACATCCTAGCCCTGTACAACCAGATCAGGAACATAGGTAGCATGCCGGAGCTCCAGATGCTGAAGGACAAGACCCAGGAGCTGTCATCTGCAGACCAGAAGCAGTGGTGCTGAGCCCTGAAGCACAAACTGGTGCTCATAAACACATGCTATCAGCTGCACATGTGGAAGACTGAGACCTGCCAAGATGCAGTTTCACGGGCATCCAGGCCACTGAGCCCTGGAGTGCAAGGTCCCTGTGTCCTTGGAGCCAAGCAGCTGATCCCTGCAGGTGATCACTGCCAGCTGGGCCTCGTGGTGAGAGGCAAGAAGGCAGCCAAGGCTGGGCTGTCCCTGTCACTCTCTGAGCACCTGGTGGTGCTGGGCAGCCGTCCCATTTGCCTCATCTGCCTCCAGATCCAGGATCAGATGAAGCCTGCACTCAGCACCTTCCTGTCCAACATCTGCAGCAAAGACTCTTGTCAGACCAGAGCAGGTCATGTGAAGCTGTTCTGTGTGACCCAGGGCNTCTGAGCACCTGGTGGTGCTGGGCAGCCGTCCCATTTGCCTCATCTGCCTCCAGATCCAGGATCAGATGAAGCCTGCACTCAGCACCTTCCTGTCCAACATCTGCAGCAAAGACTCTTGTCAGACCAGAGCAGGTCATGTGAAGCTGTTCTGTGTGACCCAGGGCCAGGAGAAGATCATCAGGTCAGGCACCTCTTATCAAACAGGCCAGAAGCTGCAAACATACGGAAGACGACAGATGCTGAGGCGAACCGGATCACCATCATCGTGTCCATCATCACGTCCTACCAACATAACGCATGCAGCTCAGTGGCTCCCTGCACACCAGGCCTACCAGGAGGTGGCGACTGCCAGTGTGGATGTATTTCAGTGGCTTGACAACATCTTTATTATCTCCTTTATGTGGGCAAATGAGCACCAAAACATTAGGTTTGTAAACAACCCCCGTATTTAATGTGGCCCTGACCAAAACACAGTATGGACAACTGAAGGGCTCCATCCAGGCAACCACTCTGCAGCCACCTTCTGAACTATGACCACCTACTGGGGACGGGAGAGAGATGTGTGCGGAACAATCTGTAGGAGCACCTTATGCAGTGCAGCAGGGCCATCAACTCTGGAGCCCGCTTCATGACAACAGCCATGTATGACTCTGGAAACCCATTTTTCCAGGATCAGTCTGTGATCAGGGGCTTCCCAGGTGACTCACTGGCAAAGAATCTACATGCCAATGCAGAAGACGTGGATTTGATCCCTGGGTCAGGAAGATCCCCTAGAGACGGAAATAGCAATCTACTCCAGTATTCTTGCCCAGGAAATCCCATGGACAAAGGAGCATGGTGGGCTACAGTCCATGGGATCACAAAAGAGTTGGACGTGACTCAGCAACTAAACAACAACATCAGTGATCAGAGCAGCCAGGGCCAGCCCTCAAACATGTACTTCCAGGCCCATAACCAGATCAGCATGATCAGTGCCAGGCCCAGCCGCATGACCTCCATGAACAGTCCCCATTGCCTCCAACCTGGGCATGCTACCCATGCTGCCAATGGGATATTTTGAACAAGCTAACAGGCCATCCACAGGCGGGGCACCCCAGAGGCAAGACTGGTCAAGTTGGGGGTCTAGAAGAAAAGCTTTGGGCTTTCCTGGGCCAACCAGAGGACACTTCTCAACAGCCAGGACAGCTGGAATGTGCCGTCAAAGCTGTCTCATGGGGTGTCCCAAGGACAGGCTGTATCTCCAATAGCCAGTTCTCCTAGAGGGGCCAGCCCCACCTCTCCCAGCCCCAGTTGTCACTGGACAGTTGTCTTTGTGACTTGGTGCGTCACAAGACTCTATGTCGCAGGGGTAGCAAGTATACCAACTTAGCACAGTGATGGAGCTGCCCCAGTACTACAGAGTCAGTTCATTTCAGTCAATCATGTCCGACTCTTTGCAACCCCATGAACCACAGCACGCCAGGCCTCTCTGTCCATCACCAATTCCCAGAGTCCACTCAAACCCATGTCCATTGAGTCAGTGATGCCATCCAACCATCTTATCCTCTGTCGTCCCCTTCTTCTGCTGCCCTCAATCTTTCTCAGCATCAGGGTCTTTTCAAATGAGTCAGCTCTTCGCATCAAGTGGCCAAAGTACTGGAGTTTCAGCTTCAACATCAGTCCTTCCAATGAACACCCAGGACTGATCTCCTTTAGGATAGACTGGTTGGATCTCCTTGCAGTCCAAGGGACTCCCAAGAGTCTTCTCCAACACCACAGTTCAAAAGCATCCATTCTTCAGCGCTCAGCTTTCTTTGTAGTTCAACTCTCACATCCATACATGACCACTGGAAAAACCATAGCCTTGACTAGATGGAGATTTGTTGACAAGGTGACGTCTCTGCTTTTTAATATGCTGTCTAGGTTGGTCATAACTTTTCTTCCAAGGAGTAAGCGTCTTTTAATTTCATGCCTGCAGTCACCATCTGCAGTGATTTTGGAGCCCAGAAAAATAAAGTCAGTCACTGTTTCCACTGTTTCTCCATCTATTTGCCATGAAGTGATGGGACCAGATGCCATGATCTTAGTTTTCTAAATGTTGAGCTAGAGTGGCCCCCCCATTAGCATCTTATGCTCGGTTGAAAAAGTAAAAGTAAAAATAAATGGATACCTGTTGTCCACTGCTAAAACTGAAGCATGGTTTTGAGCAGGAGGAGAGGGAGACAGATACACAGAGGAAAGATGATATAAAGGCATCCTGGGAAAGGACATCCATGTGACTGGAGTGAGGCATCTACGAGTCAAGGAATGCCAGAGGTGACTGGCAAACATCAAAAGTGAGAAGAAGCAAAGACGGATTCTGTCCCAGAGCCATCAAAGAGAGCATGGCTCTGCCAGTGCCTTGATTTCAGAATTCTAGTCTCCAAAATTGAGACATAATAAATTTCTCTTGTCTTAAGCCAGTCAATTTTTGGTACTTTTTTAATGATCACCCTAGGAAATCGATACAAATACTAGTCTGATTAAGAACATAGATAAATCTCAAAAGTTTTGCTATGTAAAAAAGTCTTACATAAATGATACTGTATGACTCACTTTATATGAATTTCGAGAACAGGCAAAACTAACCTATGGTGGGAAAAATTCAGAAGAGTGTTGGCTTATGGGTGTGGAAGTTTGGATTGGCTGGGAAGAAGCATTAAGAAACTTTCTAGGGTGATGACTATGCTCTATCTTGGTAGAGGATTGGGTACACAAGTGTTCACATTTATCAAAACTCAGCAACTGAATATTCAAGATTTGTATATTTAATTGTATATAAATTCTACCTGAAACAAAACTAAAACTACTATAAGCAATTACTGAACTCTAGCTAGTATTATTCACATGCTGAGATATTTAGAAGGAAGTGTAGAGAGGTCTGAGCGACTTCACTTTCACTTTTCACCTCATGCATTTGAGAAGGAAATGGCAACCCACTCCAGTATTCTTGCCTGGAGAACCCCAGGGACGGGGGAGCCTGGTGGACTGCCATGTATGGGGTCCCACAGAGTTGAACACGACTGAAGCGACTTAGCAGCAGCACCAGTAGAGAGGTATGCATTTTAATTTGAAATGCATTAAAGTTTTAAATGGATTGATGAATGTATAGACAGATGGTTAGGTAGATATGTGATAATGCAGGTATAACATTAATGGCAGAAGATCATGAACTCCTTACTACCAAATTCAGACTTAAATGGAAGAAAGTAGGGGAAACCACTAGACCATTCAGGTATGACCTAAATCAAATCCCTTATGATTATACAGTAGAAGTGAGAAATAGTTTTAAGGGACTATATCTGGTAGACAGAGTGCCTGATGAACTATGGACAGGGGTTCATGACACTGTACAAGAGACAGGGATCAAGACCATTCCAAAGAAAAAGAAATGCAAAAACGCAAAATGGCTGTCTGAGGAGGCCTTGCAAATAGCTGTGAAAAGAAGAAAAGTAAAAACCAAAGGAGAAAAGGAAAGATATAAGCATCTGAATGCAGAGTTTCAAAGAATAGCAAGGAGAGATAAGAAAGCCTTCCTCAGCGATCAATGCAAAAAAATAGAGGAAAATAACAGAATGGGAAAGACTAGAGATCTCTTCAAGAAAATCAGAGACACCAAGAGAATATTTCATGCAAAGATGGGCTCAATAAAGGACAGAAATGGTATAGACATAACAGAAGCAGAAGATATTAAGAAGAGGTGGCAAGAATACACAGAACTGTACAAAAAAAGATCTTCACGACTCAGATAATCACAATGGTGTGATCACTCAACTAGACCCAGACATCGTGGAATGTGAAGTCAAGTGGGCCTTAGAAAGCATCACTACGAAGAAAGCTAGTGGAGGTGATGGAATCCCAGTTGAACTATTTCAAATCCTAAAAGATGATGCTGTGAAAGTGCTGCACTCAATATGCCAGCAAATGTGGAAAACTCAGCAGTGGCCACAGGACTGGAAAAGGTCAGTTTTTATTCCAGTCCTAAAGAAAGGCAATGCCAAAGAATGCTCAAACTACCACACAATTGCACTCATCTCACATGCTAGTAAAGTAAAGCTCAAAATTCTCCAAGCCAGGCTTCAGCAATATGTGAACTGTGAACTTCCAGATGTTCAAGCTGGTTTTAGAAAAGACAGAGGAACCAGAGATAAAATTGCCAACATCCGCTGGATCATGGAAAAAGCAAGAGAGTTCCAGAAAAACATCGATTTCTGCTTTATTGACTATGCCAAAGCCTTTGACTGTGTGGATCACAATAAACTGTGGAAAATTCTGAAAGAGATGGGAATACCAGACCACCTGACCTGCCTCTTGAGAAATCTGTATGCAGGCCAGGAAGCAACAGTTAGAACTGGACATGGAACAACAGACTGGTTCCAAATAGGAAAAGGAGTACGTCAAGGCTGTATATGGTCACCCTGCTTATTTAACTTATATGCAGAGTACATCATGAGAAATGCTGGACTGGAAGAAACACAAGCTGGAATCAAGATTGCTGGGAGAAATATCAATAACCTCAGATATGCAGATGACACCATCCTTACGACAGAAAGTGAAGAGGAACTAAAAAGCCTCTTGATGAAAGTGAAGGAAGAGAGTGAAAAAGCTGGCTTAAAGCTCAACATTCAGAAAATGAAGATCATGGCATCCGGCCCCATCACTCCATGGGAAATAGATGGGGAAACAGTGGAAACAGTGTCAGACTTTATTTTTGGGGGCTCCAAAATCACTGCAGATGGTGACTGCAGCCATGAAATTAAAAGACGCTTATTCGTTGGAAGGAAAGTTTTGACCAACCTAAATAGCATATTAAAAAGCAGAGACATTACTTTGCCAACAAAGATCCATCTAGTCAAGGCTATGGTTTTTCCAGTGGTTATGTATGGATGTGAGAGTTGGAAGGTGAAGAAAGCTGAGCGCTGAAGAATTAATGATTTTGAACTGTGGTATTGGAGAAGACTCTTGAGAGTTCCTTGAACTGCAAGGAGATCCAATCAGTCCATTCTAAAGGAGATCAGTCCTGGATGTTCATTGGAAGGACAGATACTAAAGCTGAAACTCCAATATTTTGGCCACCTCATGTGAAAAGCTGACTCATTTGAAAAGACCCTGATGCTTGGAGGAATTGGGGGCAGGAGGAGAAGGGGACAACAGAGGATGAGATGCCTGGATGGCAACACCGACTCGATGGACGTGAATTTGAGTGAATTCCGAGAGTTGGTGATGGACAGGGAGGCCTGGCATGCTGCGATTCATGGGGTCGCAAAGGGTCGGACACGACTGAGCAACTGAACTGAACTGAATGGCAGAATCTAGTTGGTGAACACAAGCCTGTTCTATGTAAAATTCTTTCAACTCTTCTGTAGTTTGAATAGTTTTATGAGAAAATGTTACAGAAAAAAAGAATGTTATAAAGGAGTAAACTAGAGGTTTAGTCAGGCTAGAGTATAGAATTTAAGAAAGAATGAAAAATACAGAAAGAAGCATAAGTGATACCAGTCTCAGGGATAAAGACATCAGTAGGTATAACTGGAGTTCTAAAAATAAAACAAAAAAAAAAAATTGGGTAGATACAAATTTTAAAAAGGTAGTTTTTGAGAATTTTTCAAAGCAGATGAAAGACTTCAAGCCACATATTCAGTTAATACAGTGAACTGCAAATGTTTCTTTTAAATGCAAAGGAAAACAAAACTAGGTATATCTAGTTAAACTGTTGAAAAACAAAGACAGAAATCGTTTAAATCATTCAGAGGAGCAACAGAGAACTTACTTCTCAATGGAATCCTGTCTTTAAAGTGAGGCACATGGATAGAGCTGGCATTTATTAGGCTCATATTATATACCAGGTTCTGGACAAAACTCTTTACAAACATTGTCTCATTAATCCTCACACCCTCCCAATGAAGTAGCATTAAGAACCCCACTTTAATAAAAAAGAAATTGAGGGTGGAAAAGTCAATTATTTGCATAAGGTCAGATGGTTAACCAGTGGTAAAGGTTTCAATTTGTGACAGACTTCAAACTTTCATCTTAAATATTATGCTTCCTCCTGTATTATAAGTGTTCTGCTTTTTTCCTCCATTTTTGTGTATCTGCCAAGGCTCTAGGTCTCAGCATTCCGATTTGGAAATCCTCCTGCCAAGTTTTGTAGTCATTATGAAAATATGCTTGGGGTTAATATTGAAAATGGAGAAAGAGAGTCTGAATGTAGTGTTACATTCGTATCTAATACTGGATAACAAGGATACAGATCACGTTATTGTATGATACTGGAACACTGACTGTAGAGAGAATACATTTAATTGGCACCCTTTCTTTGAATGCAGTATATCTGGTCTCCATTTTGACACTGTAGTAGATGACTGAAATGCTACCCTGTGTCTTGTTAGCACCGTATTGTAAAGTGTCTATTATTATAGAAAATTGACAAGGTGAGGAGCTGTCAACTTTAGCTAAGAGAAGATCCTATTTTAATAAACATTATTTCATAAGGAAATGTGCTGATGACAGCTTATTTCAGTGGAAATTGTTGATGCATAACCTTTTTGCTAGACAACATTATATCAGTAGTTACTATACCTAAAAAATTATACTAGATGCTAGAAATGTGTTTACAAGAATAACTTTTATGAAATAAGTACATAAGCAAAATTATTTTGATATATTGTATTAGCATATACGTATTATAGGAGATTTTATGGGGTATATTTTTATGACAAAATAATAAATATATCCCAATGATATTTTATATATTTTTCTTCACATCTATACGTTGTAAGACTATGTCTTCAGAATAAATTTACATGTGTAGATGAATGTACAAATGCATGTATATATATACTGGTATAGACTTCCCTGGTAGCTCAGATGGTAAAGAATCTGCCTATAATGCAGAAGACCCAGGTTCAGTCTCTGGGTTGGGAAAATCCTCTGTAAAAGGGAATGGTAATCCACTCCAGCATTCTTGCCTGGAGAATTCCATGGCCAGAAGAGCCTGGTGGGCTACAGTCTGTGGGGTTGCAAAGAGTCAGGCAAACTGCAACTAACACTTTCACACTTTTCATCTAGTGACATGCATACAGATTTAAAATTTTCAAGTCATTACTTACACATCACATAAGTTACGAGCAATCTGACGTGGAAGCATGGATCCTCCACTGATTACCAGAATTAGCAGAGCTAAATTTAAGTCTTGGTTCTATCAGTTTCATTTTGCAGTCTTGGCAAAGTCGTTTAATCTCTTATATAAGATGACTTTACTTCTCTGTTAAAATTGAGAAAATAATATTTGCCCCCCATACTTCACAGAGTTGTTAAGAAGCCTTTAAAAGAGATAATGCTTATGAAAGAAATATGATATTGCAAAAAGATAGTATACTTAGGTATACAATTATATATTATATATCAAATATAATGGTGTATGTAAATATAAGTATCATGTTGTGGCCTAAATTATTGTAGGAGTCCCCAACCTATGATGTCAAATAAGGTCATGTTAACAATAATCATGAAAGTTCTCTGCTTCATTGCCCACTAGCTGTTGAAGTCACCTTAAAATATGACCCAGCTTTTTCTAGGAGAGTGAGGGGAAGTGGAGTTTCAGGGGATCTTCGCATGTTCCTTGCTCTCTGGCTCACTAATACTTTCATGAAGCCAGTGGAGGTGCTCTTGCAGACACTTTGAAGCCCACCCACCCACAGCAAGAGCCTCTGCACCTCACCTCCAGGATACACACAGCAGCCAGTGTCTAGAGCCAGAGAGGGACTGTGTCTCCATTCCACACACAGAGAGAATGCCTGTCCCAGGGGCACAACTTCCAAGTCACTCTTCGTTACACTGACACAAGTTGTTTCTAGTACCTTCTCTTTCCTCCTGCAGGATTTGGTCAGGAATCCAGGCTTACAACAGTAAAGTCTCAGGCAGGCAATACTGGTTTGTTTGTTTTTCCCCATTTTTTCCAGCCTCTCCCTTTGCTTTCTCCCTGTATATGCAAACCCTTGTCTCATTTATCTCTAACCAAAAGGTGTTTTTAAAATGGCATGCTCTCTGGCATATTGCACCAGTTTCCCACACTTGCCAGAAACATCTGAAATCCAGGTGGGAGCACTTAGTGGTCCAGCTACTCATTGCTGTGTAACACACTGCTCCAAAATATAGTGACCTACAACAATGTTGATGTTTTGCTAATCACTGTTCTTTAGGTCACTCTGCTGAAGTCAGCTGAGCTGACTAGGAGCTAGGCTCAGCAGGGGCACTGGGACGCCTGGGCCCCTCTTTCTTCAGAGTGTCTTGTCATTTAGTAGTGTAGACTAGGGTTTGTTTAATAGCAGCATACCAAATGAACAAAGACAGAAGCTGCCAGGCCTCTTAAAAGTCCAGCTTCTCAAATACACCACACCATTTCCATAGCAGTCTATTGAGCAAAGTATGTCACAAGGCCAGCTCAGATTCAAGGAAAACTGGGCTGCACTTCTTCATGGAATAGGTATCCAAATAGAGAGGTGGTAAGAACTGTTAGAGAGTCATCTTTGAAGACAAACACCTATTATTCAGTCTCTGGCCACAGCAACACAGATCCTTTGCATGTGCAAAATATCCCCCTCCCAAGACCCCCAAAGTCTCATTCAGTTATCATATTATCTCAAAGTCCAGGATTTCATCATTAAATATAGTCCAGGTAAAGACTAGCCTCCACAGATTAGAGTCGGATGCAGTTGCCCAGGTGTGGCTCTTCTTCAGTTATGAACTAAAATGGTAAGTTATCTGCACTCCCTACCTCATCCCCACACACACCCAAAATGCAATAGTGAGAGAGGGATATGATAACTACCATAGACTCCTGTTCAAGAAAGAGGAAAATGGAAGGTTCACAAAGCCACTGGATCCATAGCAATTCTGAAATCTGGTCTGGTACATATTCTCAGGGCCTTATTCCGGAAACAGAGAATGTTGCTTGATTAGGAACAGGCTCTACCCTCTGGGAATAATTTCCTAGTTCATTGTTCTCTTGACTCTTGTCTTATGCACTGCGATCTTAGCGTGGCCCTCTAAGTCATTACTTGGTCTCAACATACAAAAAAATAGCCATCATTTCACATTTAGTGTACCATTTACATTTTCTAATAATGCACTCTTAATGCCAACAGCTGACTAGGACTTATTAAAAGTTCAAAATGAGGTGTGTGACCTTTCCATATGTATGAATATGTTCAACTATGTATGTGAAAATGCTTAGGTCATCGGTATAAATTCATCAGTATAATTGACTATAATGAATACATAAACAATCTATATAATTTTTATACTAAATTGAGCAGTTGTCCAGTGGAATAAGCTGTGAAGAAATATTTCTTGTGACCTGAGAAATGCTATATTATTATGCAGAGGCAAAGGCGGAGCTAGGTAGTATCACTGACTTCCACCCGATGCAAAGAGCTGACTCAGTGGAAAAGACCCTGATGCTGGCAAAGACTGAAGGAGGGAGGAGAAGGGGACATCAGAGGATGAGATGGTTGGATGGCATCACCGACTCAATGGATATGAGTGTGAGCAAACTCTGGGAGGTGATGATGGACAGGGAGGCCTAGAGTGCTGCAGTCCATAGGGTTACAAAGAGTTGGACACGACTGAGTGACTGAATGGAACTGAACTGATGCCATACTTGAGATCATTCATTTTTAATGTGATCTATGTGTTCTGTTTTATACCTATCTCTGTATAGATGTATGCCTAGATCTGTATAGGGACAGATGTATAGTATTTATTCCAGACACTCTACTAGGCATGTTATACTACTTTTACGCTTAATCCTTGCAGTACCCCTTCAACATTATTGTGATTCATAATTGAGCTCAGAGATATTAAATACATTATGGAGGGTCTCATACTCTAGAGCTCTAACTTTGTAGTTTTTAGGAGCAGTCAGGTTTGCTACTTACTTCTGCAGTTTATTTCTTTTTCCACAATGTCCAATAACTGACTACAAAATTTTCCTTAAATAAAATGACAAGTGCTTATCTAAAATAACCAAAATTCAAATAATTTGTGGGGGAAAGCTTAATAAAGGATAACTTATGATTTTAAGGCCATCCCTCAGAGCTAAAATGATAAATGAAATTATATTACACGTTCCTCAATAAAGAGGAAACTATGCTCTCGAAAGCACATAAAATTAGTTTCAAAATTAAAAATTCAGAAGTTAGACTTAAGTGAATGCCATCAATTAATTTTTATAAAAGAACTAGAACCATTTTGAAAAAGTTCAATTGTCTTCTAAATGAAAATTAGATAAATAACTTCATTTTATTGAGAAAAATTATTATGATCTGAGAGATAGAACTGGCAGGCTTTTTTGCCTTCAATTAAAAATATCAATCCTCTAGCGGAGTCCCCCAAATCATTCATCTACAAATGAGCAGAACTCAAAGAGGATTTCACCTAGAGAGCAAAGGAGCAGTAGTTGACAGAAAGGCTGCTTTTTATTTGTGGTTCTACTATCTTCAGAGATGAGATTAAAAAAAAAAAAAAGAAATCCTAACAATGATGAATAAATATTTGTTAAAAGCTCCAGGTACTGTCTTATAAGTTGTACCTTAAAAGGAGAGGGAGGGGGAGGAAGGTTTGGGAGAATGGCACTGAAACATGTGTGCTGTCGTGTGGGAAACGAATCGTCGGTCTATATTCGGTTCAGGATACAGGATGCTTCGGACTGGTGCACGGGGATGATCCAGAGAGTTGATGTGGAGTGGGAGGTGGGGGGTGTGGTTCAAGATTGGGAACTCATGTACACCTGAGATGAAAAAAAAAAAAAAAAAACCTGAAGGAGGGAACCCTGAAAGGATGAACGCATTTTCCATGCACTTTAGGCTTTCCTAATTTCAGTGCAATCTTAACAGCTGCTTAAGAAGTCATTGCCTGTTCAGTTCTTCATAAAGCAAATAAAGAGTAAAAGGAACTCTCCCTTTACTACTGTGTTGTTGGAAAGAAATCTGTAGATATACCATGTGGGTTCCTAATTAGCCAGGATGTGAGAATCTGACCAGCAATCTGGAAAGACACAAAACGGTGACCTATTTACAGTGGTTCACATTTTCATTGTTACTGGTTTTCTTTGAAGTACACAACAGGAAGAAAACAACACAGTATTTCTGCATCCCTTGTCATCCTCTTCATTGACCCTGTTATTTCACTCCTAGAGACGCATTTGCGCTTGTTTGTTGAACTAATTTAAGGAACTAGAAGTCTGTAGAAAATTTTATGATCAAGCGAAAAGTGGCCAACTCATCTGTTACCAACTTTTCAATGGCAAAAATGGCCTAAATCCCAAATATCATAATAGAACTGAGACAAGATGAAATGGACCATTTTCTGTGCAGTTTCACATTCTTTTTTTTTTGAAAGCATGGAAGCATTTGCCAAAATGTGATATCTGTAATAACAAGCCATGGGGAGAAAAAAAAGCAAAACATCCTTGCACAATGATGGTAGACTATTACATTTAGCCTACCCACACAAATTGGTCCCAGCAGTTTTCTCTTTAATTCAGGATTTATAGAAACATCTGAGATTATAAAATTAACCAAACAAAAACAGATGCTATAATCACGAGGGGCCCAATTCTTGGATGAATACCAAATCTAAACATTAGTATATGGAGTGGAAACATTTTAACTTAAGTTCTTATATATCAGTTTACAAGCTGATGTGAATATTTCACATGAAAGTAACTATCTTAAACAGCTTGGAGAAATGAAATTATGTTCACATAAGTGGCCCATTTTTCTCCCTTTCAAAAGGAAGATACAAGCTATTAAAATGATAATTTCCTCAACTTTCTTAATTTATAATATAAAATCTCCCACCTATATTAACAATTTCTAGGAAAAATTAGGGGAGAGCTATATCTTAGATATAGCTCCCAAATTGTGTTTTTATAGTACTCTGGGGTGATACATAATGATGTCACTGTCATTTAGTTTGACAATTTATTGTAGATCAATTCTGAGCAGCACTTAGCATTTTGGTCAGTGGTAGCATCAACCAAAAGGATAAAGAACACTTTACATTTAAATAAGAGTAACAGTTTAAAGGTAGTAGAAAATACTCTTCTAGTTTAGGCTACACTTACACATTGTAAACAAAATGTAGAAATTACCCTTTGGGAAAAGAAGATCTAAAAATGAGGTCTGATAATCTTATTCCCATTTAACAGCTAGGTTCATTGGTAGGAACTGACTGCTTGTGGCCGGTGCCTTGGCTGAGACTGTTTTGAAGGTAAAAATACAAAGGAAATTAGAGATTTAAAATCAATCAAAAATATGTTCTTTTTAGGAATGAAGGATCTTTAAGTGATCTAAGATGCTTTTTCTATAAAGTAGTAGGTTTCTCTGAATTCAAAAACACACAGCAAAGACTCTAAGACTGGGTTTAAAAAAAAAAAAAGCTTTGTAAACACACTCAGAGAAATGTCAGGATAATACCGCCAAGGGATCTTGGCCAAGATTTGTTTACTGGATTTACACAATTGAACCAATCATGATTAAATTGCTTCAGGGCCAAAGTTCAAAGGGATAACAATCAGAATGCATAAAAAGTAGAGCAATGAATGGCATATATTAAAATAAGTAAGATGTCGATGTAAAGAGATAAGCTGTTTACGGTTCTGCTTGTAGAAGGTCAATAGACAAGGACTGGGCAAAACCATGATGAACAAAGAAATGCACTTGCAAGGTCCTTCCATAGAAATCTCCTTTCTTCTTGAGTTCTTTATGGATGAAATGTGGAACTGTTAGCTGGAGCCCTCCAGCTGATTTATATGGCTATGAAATTGAGTAAGCAGTGCTTTCCACAGTGTATTCCAAAGAACACAAAACCATGGAATGTTACTAAACATTAGCCAATCTCTCCTTTCCTACCAAGGTGAATCAGTGAGGAAATATGGATTTAAATCTGGTTTAACAATCTGTCTGCTTTTCTATAATCCAACTTTCCCAAACTTATTTTCCTTCACAGCCCCTTTTTATGAGGCAAAACTTTCAGGAACAGTATTCTTTTGGAATGCACACTGGGGAATCCAAGTGAAGTGAAGTCGCTCAGTCATGTCCGATTCTTTGCAGCCCCATGGACTATGCAGTCCATGGAATTCTCCAGGCCAGAATACTGAAGAGGGTAGCCTTTCCCTTCTCCAGGGTATCTTCCCAACCCAGGAATTGAACCCAGGTCTCCCACATTGCAGGTGGATTCTTTACAAGCTGAGCCACCAGGGAAGTCCAGAATAAAAAGGGAGTAGGTAGCCTATCCCTTCTCCAGGGAATCTTACCAACCCAGCAATCAAACCAGGGTCTCCTGCATTGCAGGTGGATTCTTTACCAACTGAGCTATGAGAGAAGGCCAGGGAATCCAAATCTAAGTTAAATAACATACAAGATGTGTGCATAGTCCTAGGCCTGAAGGTAAAGAAAGTTGGTTGGTTGGTCTACACATGCTTTTAAGTTCCAGTCAGGCTCATTTTTCTTCCGTAATAAGCAATCTTCCTCCCCACTTAAGAGCTTAGCCTTATCACGCTTTTCTCTCTCAAAAGTTAAGGTTGCTGCTGCTAAGTCACTTCAGTCGTGTCTGACTCTGTGCGACCCCGTAGATGGCAGCCCAGCAGGCTCCCCCATCCCTGGGATTCTCCAGGCAAGAACACTGGAGTGGGTTGCCATTTCCTTCTCCAGTGCATGAAAGTGAAAGATGAAAGTGAAGTCGTTCAGTTGTGTCCGACTCTTAGCGACCCCATGGACTGAAGCCTACCAGGCTCCTCTGCCCATGAGATTTTCCAGGCAAGAGTACTGGAGTGGGGTGCCATTGCCTTCTCCGATGTTTACCCTCCTTATAATAAGGTAAAAATGCTTGATAATAGCTGGAGTGTGCATTTTCACATTTGTGTGCAACAGAATAGACCTTTAATGTGAAAGAATGTAATGCTTAGTCAGATATTTTAGGCAAACAAGTGAGTGCAATATTTGAATGAATAATAAAGCTATTTATAGGCATCTTGTGACCATATGCCATGCCATGAATTGATAGCTGAGATATTGAGGGCTCAGTAACTCAAAATTAGCATTTTGAACTGGATCTGGAGGTCTCTGGAGCACTTGTTTCTCAACTTCCCTCTGTCTGAGCAATTCCATGAGTCATCTGGTAAGAGTCACCATGAGGTGATGGCATCAATGTCATTTAATTGCTAAGCCTGGACTAGACATTCCCGACTAGAAAGGAACCTGGAATAAGACCCGCCCAGTTGGCTGAGGCTAAGCAGACAGTGGAAGCTTTGAGGTTTGTCTTGGCATTCATGAGCACTAAATCCTCCAGCCAGTGTTCACACAAGCTGTTAGCACCACAAGTCCATGAAGCTCAGTTCCCCAAGGTATCTGGAAAGTCAAAACTCTAAAGTCCAGGCAGAAAGACCAGGAGCATCTTGACTCTTTCCTATGACATGGTTTATTCACTCACTAAACAGTTCCTGAGCCATGTTGCTTGAGGCACTGGAGACAGGATAAAAAACAAGACAAATAAGACCCAAACACTCATGATACTTAACATTTTGGCTGGGTAATACAGGCAAGAAACAAGCAAAGAATTATCAAGCACTGCCTCAGTACAACAAAGAAATTATAAACAAGTGACCTGAAATATAGGGACGGGGCTATGGAGCCAATGTTCAAAGAGAGGTAAAGAGAGATACAAGATACGAGGTCCAGTCCTAGAAGGAGGCTAAGACACTGGGTAAGAGATCAGGAGACAGATGAGAATATAAGTAGAATCTTACATATAAGTGGGTGAAGGACTCAGAAGTCAGGCACAGGAAGAAGACAACAGAATGTGGGTGAGGAATGATCCAAAATGGCTGCTGTTTTTGGATCACCACTGAGCATGTTGAGTTTAATTGCAACTGAAAAATATAAAAGTCAACAGTGGGGCAGCAAAGGCCATTTAGAGCAGGTGGAGTGAGCCAATGAAAGTGCCTCCTCCAAAAAGTTCTGCTCCAATTAGCATAGATCTGGGATCCGGGGTAAACACATCCCTATCACTTCACGAGATGAGCAAAGAGGAGGAACCTGGCATTTCTCAACTATGGGATCAAGAGATTCTATCCTGAGGATTCAGATACATGAAAGAGCTACGCCTCCTTTGCTTATGGCAATGGCAGGTAGCACTCTGCTGGAACACCTACCTACAAATTCAATTCTGGCTTCATATGTTTGACTCATTTCTGGGGTTAATTTTACATGTCAACTCAACTGAGCTAAGGAGACTCAGATCCTTTCTAAAACAGTATTTCTGAGTTTATCTGTGAGGGTGTTTCTGAAAGAGATTAACATTTGAGTCAGTAGACTACGCAGAGAAGATCCACCCTCACTAACTTGGATTGGTATCCTCCAACCTGTTGAGGACCAAAGAGAACAAAAAGGTGGAAGAAGGGTAAAGCTGCTCTCTTCGCTTGATCTGGGACTTGCATTTTCTACCCTGAGGTAGGATCACTCCTTTGGACTCAGGCTGGACTTGCACCATTGTCTCCCCTGGTTCTCGGGCATTTGGCTCTGAACTAGAAGCATACCATCCACTTTCCTGGGCCTCCAGCGTGTAGACAGCAGACTGTGGGACTCCTCTGTCTCCACAGTCGTTTGAGCCAATCCCTCACTGTAACCCTGGTTTTAGATATTTCTATATATCTTACAGGTTCTGTTTCTCTCGAGGATCCTGATGAACACAGCTGGTGTAATAAGTAGCAATTCTCTGCATCAGCGGCAGAGAGGATGCCCGGTGAGACAAACGGGCTGGACAGATATTTACAGGGCATACATTTTCTTTTGATGCAAAACCCCACACCGCTCAGCCTGGTTAAGTCAGCAGTGATTAGTCAAGTTTGTCTACAGGCTCTAGACTTCATATTTCCTGTGAAAAACGGATGGGAAAAGACAAATTTTCTACACATAAAGGTTTCAGAAAATTATGTTTCCTAAATGATGAGAGTTAATCTTTATAGACATTACATTTTAACACACAGTACATATATAATCTTTAATACTGGCTTGGGANTGTTTACCCTCCTTATAATAAGGTAAAAATGCTTGATAATAGCTGGAGTGTGCATTTTCACATTTGTGTGCAACAGAATAGACCTTTAATGTGAAAGAATGTAATGCTTAGTCAGATATTTTAGGCAAACAAGTGAGTGCAATATTTGAATGAATAATAAAGCTATTTATAGGCATCTTGTGACCATATGCCATGCCATGAATTGATAGCTGAGATATTGAGGGCTCAGTAACTCAAAATTAGCATTTTGAACTGGATCTGGAGGTCTCTGGAGCACTTGTTTCTCAACTTCCCTCTGTCTGAGCAATTCCATGAGTCATCTGGTAAGAGTCACCATGAGGTGATGGCATCAATGTCATTTAATTGCTAAGCCTGGACTAGACATTCCCGACTAGAAAGGAACCTGGAATAAGACCCGCCCAGTTGGCTGAGGCTAAGCAGACAGTGGAAGCTTTGAGGTTTGTCTTGGCATTCATGAGCACTAAATCCTCCAGCCAGTGTTCACACAAGCTGTTAGCACCACAAGTCCATGAAGCTCAGTTCCCCAAGGTATCTGGAAAGTCAAAACTCTAAAGTCCAGGCAGAAAGACCAGGAGCATCTTGACTCTTTCCTATGACATGGTTTATTCACTCACTAAACAGTTCCTGAGCCATGTTGCTTGAGGCACTGGAGACAGGATAAAAAACAAGACAAATAAGACCCAAACACTCATGATACTTAACATTTTGGCTGGGTAATACAGGCAAGAAACAAGCAAAGAATTATCAAGCACTGCCTCAGTACAACAAAGAAATTATAAACAAGTGACCTGAAATATAGGGACGGGGCTATGGAGCCAATGTTCAAAGAGAGGTAAAGAGAGATACAAGATACGAGGTCCAGTCCTAGAAGGAGGCTAAGACACTGGGTAAGAGATCAGGAGACAGATGAGAATATAAGTAGAATCTTACATATAAGTGGGTGAAGGACTCAGAAGTCAGGCACAGGAAGAAGACAACAGAATGTGGGTGAGGAATGATCCAAAATGGCTGCTGTTTTTGGATCACCACTGAGCATGTTGAGTTTAATTGCAACTGAAAAATATAAAAGTCAACAGTGGGGCAGCAAAGGCCATTTAGAGCAGGTGGAGTGAGCCAATGAAAGTGCCTCCTCCAAAAAGTTCTGCTCCAATTAGCATAGATCTGGGATCCGGGGTAAACACATCCCTATCACTTCACGAGATGAGCAAAGAGGAGGAACCTGGCATTTCTCAACTATGGGATCAAGAGATTCTATCCTGAGGATTCAGATACATGAAAGAGCTACGCCTCCTTTGCTTATGGCAATGGCAGGTAGCACTCTGCTGGAACACCTACCTACAAATTCAATTCTGGCTTCATATGTTTGACTCATTTCTGGGGTTAATTTTACATGTCAACTCAACTGAGCTAAGGAGACTCAGATCCTTTCTAAAACAGTATTTCTGAGTTTATCTGTGAGGGTGTTTCTGAAAGAGATTAACATTTGAGTCAGTAGACTACGCAGAGAAGATCCACCCTCACTAACTTGGATTGGTATCCTCCAACCTGTTGAGGACCAAAGAGAACAAAAAGGTGGAAGAAGGGTAAAGCTGCTCTCTTCGCTTGATCTGGGACTTGCATTTTCTACCCTGAGGTAGGATCACTCCTTTGGACTCAGGCTGGACTTGCACCATTGTCTCCCCTGGTTCTCGGGCATTTGGCTCTGAACTAGAAGCATACCATCCACTTTCCTGGGCCTCCAGCGTGTAGACAGCAGACTGTGGGACTCCTCTGTCTCCACAGTCGTTTGAGCCAATCCCTCACTGTAACCCTGGTTTTAGATATTTCTATATATCTTACAGGTTCTGTTTCTCTCGAGGATCCTGATGAACACAGCTGGTGTAATAAGTAGCAATTCTCTGCATCAGCGGCAGAGAGGATGCCCGGTGAGACAAACGGGCTGGACAGATATTTACAGGGCATACATTTTCTTTTGATGCAAAACCCCACACCGCTCAGCCTGGTTAAGTCAGCAGTGATTAGTCAAGTTTGTCTACAGGCTCTAGACTTCATATTTCCTGTGAAAAACGGATGGGAAAAGACAAATTTTCTACACATAAAGGTTTCAGAAAATTATGTTTCCTAAATGATGAGAGTTAATCTTTATAGACATTACATTTTAACACACAGTACATATATAATCTTTAATACTGGCTTGGGAATATCATTTGAATCAAAAAACAGAGTAGAGATTGAGGGAGAAAGAAAATGCAACTTCAGAGAGATTCAACATTAAAATTTTGGGGACTCATCTATAAACAGCTCAAGAAAACAGTAGAAAAATGAAATGAAATGATTGACTACACATGATATAAAATATGTTGATGACATCTTTAATTCGGCATGGATTACAATGGAAAGGTTTTTTTCACAGTCCATTTATTTCTTTGGCCGTGTAACAAAATGTGGTCCTAAATACTTACGAGGTTCAGCTTAAGAAATAGTTTTAAGAATCAGGTTTTATCAATGTCCTAAAATGAGAGCGAAGTGCTGGGAGGCTCAGTTCAGTTCAGTTCAGTCGCTATTTTGGGTTCAATTACAGAATAAAATAGAAAACAGATTTAAAATTCTCTTGACCAAAAACTTCATGCTTTACACTAAGTTTTAATGTTTCAGAACATTCGTGTTTTCAGTATTTGTTCAAAATTTATTTTCTATTTTCAACAAACACTTCCTAAAATAAAAGACATTACATTCTGTTGCATGCTATGAAGGCTAAAAAGATAAAAGGCATCCCAGTTCTTCAAAGGCCCTTTATGTACATTTTACAGGTCATAAAACCTAGAGTATGAAACGCAACTGGTGCTGCCAAACAGTACCTCGGGGCAGCTTTAACCTCTACATAATCTCCACCAATCCCGAAACCTGTCCTGAAAACCCACAATGTCAGTAAAAGAAAAATGTGTACCATGCACATACAGTTTTAATACACTCCCTTGCCCTCTCTTCCAGTCTGCTGCCTTTAAGGCCCTCCCTGCAGAAATTCTAGACCCTTCAATGGATCCTTCGCTATGTAACAGAGGAAGGAAGATCATCCAGTTTTGGAAGAAAAGGGATGGAGAGAATGTAAGTAAACCTCACAGAGGAGATATGACTTGAGTGACACTTGATGGCTTTCTGTTATTTTCACATGCAGGAATGAGGACAGGCTGGAGAGGAGAGGTCTGGATGAATTCTGAAAAGGACCAAGAACAATCAAGAAGGGTTAGGAAAACCAGCCTGACTCCAAGTTTAGCATGATCTCAGGGCCGCCATTCACATCCTGCCTGGGGTGGAGTTGGGCTCCAGGGGACCTCCTGAAGTTTAGAGCACGTGGTTGGATAATTATATTGATTGCTCCCTTTTCAGTCTACACTTGAGAAAAAGAAAAGCTCCTTCTGAGTAGAAAGAACTCCTTAAAAGCTAATGATAATGTACTCCCCAGCGTGTATATATTGGTGAATCCTTTTTGACTTTGCTATCTTTCTTGGGGGACTATTCACAGACACTTGTATATATATGTCCTTTTCTATTGCTTCATTTGTCTTTCTCTTTCTACTGTAATAGCCCTGTCTCCAGTTCTCACTTCCACTGAGATGAGAAAAATGTCTCCCAGTTGCTGGGTCGGCAGCTTCCTTTCTGCAGATCTTTCCATCTCTTTTAGTCCGTCTTATTTAATTTTATATTCTCCCCAGACCTTCCCTTATTCTATCATAGATCTCACTTTGAAAAATCTATTGTGCTTTTTAGGTTCTCTCTGTAACCCCGACTTGTCCACCTCAGTGACATCTCATTTTCTTTCACGGCTCTCCCATGTACCTCACTAGGCCTTTATTGAACACTTCAGAAAGGGTAAAGTGGGAAAGGGTGAGCTTATAAATTATGGAGAGAAACAATCTGTCAACTACTAAAATGGTGTTCTACTGATCTCATTTGTCAATATGTTGTTTAGTACCTCACAAAATCAGACATGCACAATTGGTAGTAAAAATTGACCAAATTGAGAGATGTAAATTCCCTCTGATTGCAGGTCCAAGAAGTGGAAATCCATACGTTGGAGGAGGGAAATATTGATGGAGTTGCATTTGCTTAAGGGCTTAAAATCATATTACTGACCTTTCATCAAAGTGTTGGGTCCTAACACCCCAGGTACATTTTGGAGCACCTAGCAGTGTGATTGTAATAAAATAAATGAAATATTTAAATACACCTCCATTTGTGCTTGGCCCCCTGAGCGTCTCCTCTGTATTATGTGGGTGTGGGAGAGAGACAGAAGTATTCACAAGGACAATATGACCTCAATTTATCACCATTTAACATGTTACAGCACTTCCCACTGAAAATGAGTATTTATCAAAAAGACAGGTGTTTACCACCAGAGTTACTAGACTATCTCATGAGAGTTAGGAGAGAATCACAATGCTATGGGAATAGTGGGTTTCCCTTATTTATATTATGATTTTCTCAGGATGCAAATAGGGGTCTTTCACATGAAATATATTTTAGCTAGCTTTTGGAGATAGTGAAAGCCTTTACCATAAAAAGATATCTAGGAGTTCTGAAATGTTATGAGCAGGAAACTTACCACAGCTGCAACTTTAAAATAGCTGAATGTTCTATTTTAGCCTTTGATTTCCTCACATAAATAAATTTCACTATTTTAAATGATGGTTGGCTACAGATGATTCCAAACATACACAATGACAACCAAAGTCAACTAGTAATATTTTACAATGGCTTGTGAGTACAGACCTAAACTGTATCTCTTCTCCAGTCTGTACATTGCTCTTTATGGCTTCTTTTTTCATTCCTTTCCTCTTCCTACTATTTTACACTGAGTTTCTTGATAAACTCTAACTACATTGTCTCCATTTATCTGTGATCTAAATTTATAATTCTTAAACCCCTTTCTAGGAACATATTTCAGGGAATTATGTAAAGCAATTGCTTGATTCTCCTATAAAACATGTTAATCGTGTCTTCTAGCTCTGGCTTTATATAAGTTTCCCTGCTATCCATTATAGCTAATCAATGAGTTAGTTGCAGCATGTTTGTGGCGTGAGCTTGCTGGCTTCCACTAAATGCTAAAGTACATTCTTTAGAATGATGTCATTGACTCTGTCCTGAACTGAAACAACCAAATTGCTGAAAACCAGGGAAGACTTCATTGTTTTAAACAAAAATGTAGATAAGGAAATTAAAGGAGTACTTCTTGGGAAAATAAAAGAGAGGCAGAAATATTACATAATAATTATTCTTCCAAGTGCTTGTCTTATTTTGTGCAACTTCCTTGAGCTTCTAGGTTCTTAAAGATTGATAATAGAAGAAAAAGACCAGACTGTGTTGAAGAAAAGATTGAGTGATGGTATTGTACATTCACGACTCTTGTATATAATAAAAACATTTTCTGGGAGAAAAATGAGGACTGTTCTCAGATAAAGATGCACACGTAGAGATGGATATATATATATACACATATATTTATGCTTCTCATACAGAGAAGGCAGTGGCACCCCACTCCAGTGCTCTTGCCTGGAAAATCCCGTGGATGGAGGAGCCTGGTAGGTTGCAGTCCATGGGGTTGCTGAGGGTCGGACACGACTGAGTGACTTCACTTTCACACATTGGAGAAGGAAATGGCAACCCACTCCAGTGTTCTTGCCTGGAGAATCCCAGGGATGGGGAAGCCTGGTGGGCTGCCGTCTATGGGGTCGCACAGAGTTGGACACGACTGAAGTGACTTAGCAGCAGCACGCTTCTCACAGGGTCATTTTTATGCACCTTGACTCTTCTACTACTTGATTAAAAGCCTGGGCATTTCCCCTTGAGGTTTGTCCCTCCGCCTAATATGCTGTAATTGCAGCAGAGTGCTTGGTACAGCAGCAACGAACACTATTCTGTAATAAATTTGGGTCACTGCAGAGTTCATTGTGCAGTCCTTGGCAACAGGAGATAAAGCGCTGGTTATTTCATCTCTAGCTTTCAGCTGTAGTGTCGCTGGTTCTCCTGCCTAATGATATTAATAGAGCTAAATGCACGCAAATTATCCATGTCCTGGCTCTTTCCCCCTCCCAGTTTCTACATATTTCATCTCTAAGAAATACTTCTCACAACTGAAATGTGAACTAGAAATGTGGAAGTGTGAGGTGCCAACAAAAAGACAATTTCCCTTTCCTTTGGCTCATTCTTTTTCTTATCTTTTATGTCTTCAGATCAAAATTTTAAAAATCTTCTAGTTCATATAAATTCTCTCATCTGTTTCTCTGGTTGAAAAACAAATAAAGCTTGGTGTAGGGCTCTCCAAAGTGCTGAAAGCAACGGCTAAGTGGTTGAATGAGCTAAGCAAGTGCTTTTCTTTAGAGAAATGATTTTTCACTTGCTTCATTACCCTTCCTCTTCAGAGCTGCTTATTTACAGATTGCTGTTCACAGGAATTAATTTCTGCCACCTGTAAACACATTTTACAGGGCTACCGGCAAGATTTAACTCATTGCTTGAAAGACTGGACAACTTTCCAGCCATCCTTTTCGAGATTCTTCCATGGCCACACCCACATTTCACTCTCTCTTTCTGTCCCACCCTGCACTGTCCACTGAAAAATCCAACACCCATTCATTCTCAAATTGTGCTCTGTAAAACTTCCAAAAATCATTTTTTAAGAGAATTGGGGGGAGGGATTCGATAAAAGGAATGAAAGCAACAGAGCAGAAATCAGAACCAGAAAAATTAGAGAGAGTGAATGGTTTCCTTTTAACTCCACACACATATTTAAATCAGTGAACTCTGTGCAGCCAGCTTCAGACAGAGGGCTGAGACATGCACTCTGCTTTTGAAGATCTTTGTCTGAAAATGCTTTTGAAGCATTTAATAAGTGAGTTAGGACTGTGTAAATCTTGTTAAAGCAAGTGAACATGAAGTGCACCGCCAAAAAGGCAGCCTGTTAATGCTTGGAGGGAAATCAGTGTCCTTAGTCTGCTCTTATATCAATATCAGGGGCAAAGCCAGAATGCGCACTTGACCTTACTTCGTATTCATGAAAATTCTTTCTTTTTTAAAGAGAGAAAAGAGTCCATCATAAATAGACACCCCTGCTTGCTATTTATTTGTTTTTACAGGAATGTTTTCTTTTTATAGGGCATTACAAGACTTCTTCCATCCTATGTAAAGTAGTAGAACTTAGCCCTACTGGGCCAGCTACAGAGAAAATCCCCCCAACTCAGATCAGATCTTCTAAACCCTCAAAATGAAGGAAGAGGCTTGAAACAGCAAAGGCCACCCCAATGCTTTGTCATCATGAATAATCACAGGAAATTATCTCAAGGATGCAGGTGGCCCAAGAAACCATACCCACCCATAGATTTTGCAGACCATAAACTTATTTCCAGGTGACCTTGAACAGGTCATTAAACCTCTGGCTCTCACTTTCTTCCTCTGGACTATGGGACAGTACCTATTCTTGCATGCTGCTAAGAGAATCAAATGAGCTGACATTACCATAGCAATCAGCACAGGGTACCCACTTAACAAATTTCAAGTTCCTGCTAGCCACACTCTGAAGTACAACAATCATGTCTCATGACAGAAAGAAAATGTATTTTAATAATATTGGTGACGGACTTGGAATTTTATCAAAACATATGCCACATTCAACCCATTGTGGACTCTCAGTTTATTGCAAGTGAGTGCTTTCTTCCTTTTTTTTTTCACCAGAAGGGAGGTTGAAGTCGTTTATTTCCTTGCAGGAACACAGTGGATGTCTTTGTAAGTCTGATAGCATTATCTGACAAATAATCAATGTTTGGCTGTAACCTGAGGGCCTCCAAAGCTGGAGGACATTACTCAGCGCCGTATCATGCAGATGGAGGCAAAGCCAGCATCAGTTGCTTTCTACATAGAAATTATCATGTGATTTCTGCCCAGGCCTCTCCATCATAACACTTCCTATAGGATTAGATTTGAAGCTTCGGCACTGTTTTGGTTATTCATCATGTCATCCTTTGTATCAGGACAGATTTTCTTTCACAAACTACCTGCAGCACAAGCCTAGCTGCATGTTTACTGACGTGTATCGGTAAAGTGACAGAAAAGCTATACATCTTGAGGCTCTTCATTTCGCAGAGAGGTTAAAGTGACCTTTTAACAGACCCACAATAAAACTGGAATCTGAAAAGAGTGGAGGGCCCAGGTATAAAACACTCTCCAACCTAGCTGCCATAAATACTAATAGGATGGAATAATTTGAGTGGCCACAGGAAAAATAAATCAAATTCACTTACACTTAGAGATCTAAAACTATTGTAGAGACGCAGACCATGACTAAAGGTGTGATTTATTTCTGACAAAGCCCAGCAAAATTGAAATACCTAATACCGTATTCCAAACCACCTTCAGAAAAGCACATGTGTTTAGAAACTTTTTATTGCTTCCAAAATATGTTCTTTCTCTCTTATCTGCTAATGGGGAGGCATAAAACCTCCCCACTCTTATTGACTGATAACAAAAAATCCATAGTATGTTCTTTTGAACTATAATAAAGAGTGTACATATAATTTAAACATAATATAAGGTCTTGTGTTATAAATACATGATCCTCTCTTGTCTTAACTATCTGACTCTACATAATACACCGCAAATAGAGATCTGGAGCTAAGCATAAAAATCTAAACTTGAAACTGTGAACTAGGAATGAAGAAACCTACATGATGAGTATTTTATGCCTTGCATATGTAAACAGATATGTGTCAAAACCTAGGGTGTTTTGGGGACTGAAGTTAGTTCTCTTATTACGTTAAAGTGTTTGTATAATGAGCCATTGCTGACACAGAATTGAAAAATGCAACAGTACATCTGTGCTGAAATACAATGATTAGGGAACAACAGAAGAAATTGGAAAGAAAAGTTCAGGGCAGTATTAAGGTCCCTAGAGACCCCAAAAGGATTGGTAATTATTTAAAATAACCACATGAGGATTGAGGGTTGCACTTACAAGGATCTCTTAGACAACAGGCCAAGAATTTAAGACCTTGACCTAGGAGACAGATGTCTTTAAAGTGAGCTACTCTTGGAATATTAACTTGATAAATTAGGTTCTGAATTCCTACCTTCTTTGGACTGAAGTCCAAAACACATTGAATACAAACTCCAGTCTACAGGATCTCATGACGGGGCCTGCATTTGCAATTCAAGACAAAGATTGTACATAGGGCAGCCAACCTTCTTGGTATCTTACATGATGTTGAAAATGTTTTATACCATTAAAACTCCTTTACTTTTTGACACTAAAAGAGTCTTCTGAAGAATATGGCAAGAATGAATCGGGCTATGCAGCCAATTCAAAGTCCTATAAGTTTCCTTGAAATTCCTTACATTCATAAGTTCCAACATGGGGTATCTTGAAGAAACTACAAAAGGGGAAACTTCAATTTTCCATTTACATTTTAAAAATGACGAATATGAAATTTACAAAGGAAGATGTATAATCTCTCTTAACTTTGGGAGCAAATAAAGAAAGATAATTATTTAACAAAGAAGATGTAACTATAGATGACCTACCTCAAAGAGCTCACCTACCATGATTCACGCAAAAAACGTTTATTAAGCCCCGGCCCTGGGATTTCTTTGGAAGGAATGATGCTAAAGCTGAAGCTCTAGTACTTTGGCCACCTCATGAGAAGAGCTGACTCACTGGAAAAGACTCTGATGCTGGGAGGGATTGGGGGCAGGAGGAGAAGGGGACGACCGAGGATGAGATGGCTGGATGGCATCACAGACTTGATGGGTGTGAGTCTGAGTGAACTCCGGGAGTTGGTGATGGACAGGGAGGCCTGGCGTGCTGCGATTCATGGGGTCGCAAAGAGTCGGACAGGACTGAGCAACTGAACTGAACTGAACTGATAGTGGCTTTACAGTAGATCTGGAGAAGGAAATAGCAACCCACTCCACTACTCTTGCCTGGAGAATCCCAGGGACAGAGAAGCCTGGTGGCTGCCATCTATGGGGTCGCACAGAGTCGGACACAACTGAAACAACTTAGCAGCAGCAGCAGCATAGTGGTGGGACTTTCCTGATATCTCGTTTGGTAAAGAATCTACCTGCGATGCAGGAGACCTTGGTTCAATCCCTGGGTCGGGAAGGTCCCCTGGAGAAGGGAAAGGCTGCCCACTCCAGTATTCTGGCCTGGAGAATTCTATGGATTGTATAGTCCATGGGGTCACAAAGAGTTGGACACGACTGAGCAACTTTCACTTTCATAGTGGTGGCTCAGATGGCAAAGAATCTGCCTGCCAATGCAAGAGACATGGGTTTGATCCGTGGGTCAGGAAGATCCCCTGGAAAAGGAAATGGTAACTCACCCCAGTATTCTTGTCTGGGAAATCCCATGGAGGAGGAGCCTGGCAGGCTGCAGTCCATGGGTTCCCAAGGATTCAGACATGACTTAGGAACTAAACAACAGACAACAACATTACACCTAAAACAGAGATGCATAATGTTGCTTTTTTTGAGAAACAGCTCAAGCACAGATCAATGACTATATTAAAGAGTTTCTCCAACCTGGTTTTTTATTTCAGGCTCATATGTAAATTCATTTTTTATTTTCTCTGTCCACAGCATCTTAAGATGTATTCCCTGTCCTCCCTAAGGCAGTCACACAGGTCTCTCATTGTGTACCTCGGTTCAGCCCCTCCAAAACTGTGCTGATCTATTTGAGGTGCTCCCCGAAGCTTCTGAAATTGCGCCCAATCATATAGCCTATACTTTCATCATGCTAAGTGGCTTCAGTTGTGTCTGACTCTGTGCAATCCTGTGGATTACAGTCTCTTGGCTCCACTGTCCATGGGATTTCCAGGCAAGAATACTGGAGGGGGTTGCCATCTCCTTCTCCAAGAGATCTTTCCAACCCAGGGGTTGAATCCAGATCTCATATCCTCCTGTATTGGCAGACAAGTTCTTTACCAGTAGAGCCATTCATCAACCATCCCAATGTAGCTCTCAAATTCAGTAGAAATCCATGCCACAGTCCTAAGTGTTACATAATATGAAACAAAGAGACAGAAGATAATACTTTATTATATCCATCTTCCAGAAGGGTGATCACATCTGACATCTATTCACTACAATGTTTTTCACCCAAATGCGGAACAAAGAAAGGTCAGGAATGCTATAAAAGTGATTCCTGCATGACCAGTTGGAAGAGTATGTAGGTTATCAATCCAAACATTAGCACTACCTGGACAACTTTATAAAAGCACAAGTGACCAGATACTTTCTCTGGATATCTAGACTCAATAGGTTAGAGGAGAGGCCAGGATATCTGATTTTTTTTTTTCTCTCTCTCTAGTAATATTGGTATATTACTAGAGAAACACCAAGCTAGGAAAATTAAGTTTCACTGAAACCCATCATTCATAGTTCTATGCTGTGTGTGGGCAGATATCAGAGCCACCTGGATAGAAAACTTTTGACAGAGGACAGTGAAGATGGAACATGGACTATGACCCCGGGCAGCTGGGGTCCCCACAGGACCCTACAATGGTATTTCCTGGTTTCCCACGGGCGAAAGGAAGTCATCAGCTGCCTTGGGTGGGGTTATAAGACACATCAATATAAATGTGCCTGGAGTCAGTAGACTCACCTGGAGATTAATTCTGAACACTCAGCCACCTTGTTGAGTGCCTGTGTTGCCCATCTGACACTGAAATGACAGAAGGGAAAGGTTACAGTATGTGTCGTGGTTGCCACAAACTGAATCAGTTCTGAGGAAACATGATGCTGATTTGAACTTCTAGAACACTTGAGGTTCTTATGGAAAAGTCTGAGGGCTCTGGAAGCTTCTCTTCTCTTTTTCAGTTGTTAGTTGCAGTATGGGCCATACGTATTCTATATCATGTAACACAAATACTCAGAGAATATGAGCCCATCTTTCTGTGACAAAACTGATATCTAGGAGCATCTGTTTCCCACCAGCACATATCAACTTGACGGCAGGTTTGGCAACGGGCCAGTGACATCCCAACTACATTCACTATGATCCAGGGGCCGACCTCTCCACCAAACACAGGAGACACAACTCAGAGCCCACTGTAGTTTTAGGACTCATGAAAATGCTTTCATTTCTTTCAAAATCGGAAAAGAAATTTTAGGTCAAAGAAAATGCTAATACATTCATCTTTATACCAGCGGAGCAGGGAAATATGACTTTTATGGGGAAAGGGACCCATAAAGACCCAAAAGAGCCTAGGACCTATGAAGTCACAGGCAGACTTGATTATCTTTGATTGTGGATGGCCAGTTATATAATTCCCAGGACACTTAAGAAAAATGAAAAATGTAGGGTGTCTCTTGTACAAATATACAAATTATTATAGATTTCAAAGCAGTGCCACCAAAACATTAAACCAAGCCTAGGGTCCTCAGAAGGAGAAGGCAATGGCACCCCACTCCGATACTCTTGCCTGGAAAATCCCATGGGCAGAGGAGCCTGGTAGGCTGCAGTCCATGGGGTCGCTGAGACTTGGACACGACTCAGTGACTTTACTTTCACTTTTCACTTTCCTACATGGGAGAAGGAAATGGCAACCCACTCCAGTGTTCTTGCCTGGAGAATCCCAGGGACAGGGGAGCCTGCTGGGCTGCCGTCTATGGGGTCACCCAGAGTCGGACACGACTGAAGTGACTTAGCAGCAGCAGCAGCAGCAGGGTCCTCAGAGCATGGGGTCCTATGTCATTGCCCTTGTTGAGTGATGGAGGCCACCACCATACTGTTAGGAACGAGTATTGCAAAAGTTAAGAGTAGGATCTCCATCTCTGTTTTCACCCTGCCTTTCTACAGGTCCAGTTCTTTTTCTTCCTCTGTGTATCTCCTTCAACCAGAGCTAGCCAATGAGAGGACAAGAGAATCAGAGAAGGATGTGGCTGTTCTGGGCATTTGGTTGAGAAATTTCATTCCCTTTATGACTATCATTACTTTGAGGACACTTTAAGTTCCAGCCTGTCATGGAGCAGAGGATCTTTTTTACCTTTTCACCCACAAATACACCTTGGTACCTTATCTTAGCACGTCACTCTCCTAGGTAAGTCCCTCCCCCCTACCATTGCTGTGAAACATAATACGGCTGGTAAAGAAACTTCTGCTGTTAAACCCACCTCAACCAAAAGTCCGCGTTATTTATTTATGATGTTACATGAATCATCTGTATGTTCCCTGATAAGCCCTGGGCTGTGTGTCTTTCATTGCAGCTGACATTTTGCTGCCATTTGCCAAGCTAAGTAACTATTGTGCAATCACTCCAAGCTGATGCATGGCCATTGTTTTGCACAAAATGGATTTTTAAGTCCACTGAAAGGCTTTCCAAAGAATATAATTTGACAAAGTAAAATTTTGCCCATATAACAGAAATCAGCCAGGGCTGCACCAAATGTATTTTTTCAGATAGCTAAAAGGATTTCTGCAGAGAGTTTGACAAAGTATTTTACTTTTGTGCACAAAGCAAAAATTGATTAGTTTTGAACAAAAAGGATTTCTCGGGGCGCTGAAAGGCTTTTCTCTGAAATTAAATATATTCTTTGGCTGGCGGAATAGGATATTTGAAAGGAGTGTCTTTGAGAAGACAAATAGTTGTCAGTGACTTTTTTTTTTTTTTTTTTTTTTTTAGGAACAAGTTAAAAGAATCTACTTAAATGACATTTTCAACCACCAAAACCTGGTTTGGGTCCAGATGTCTTACTACTCACAGAAAGATGTCCCATTGTCCAGCGGATGAGACTAACTGCAAGATTCATCGCTTGTTTGATCCTGCTTCTAAATTGACAGAATCACTGAGTTGACATTTCACTGAACACTCTTCCCCTTCAGTTAAACCACAGAAGACAAGAAATCTGAACATATTGGAAAGCACAGAGTTCTAACTTAAATTGTTTAGCTTCAGGGAAATTTTGCTGACAATTTTCCTGGTATCCCCAGCGCTTCTTTTTTGAGGAGGGGCAGTGCTATGGAAACATGCAACTGATACAGAAACTGCTTCCATTGTTTCTAAAAGCAACAGTCTGCTGCCTGGAAAGTCTTAAAGTCAGAAGATAAATGCTATGACCTACTTACCCAATGTGCTGTGAGAACTTTGTATGCAGGTGTGTGAGTGCATGGCATGCCTGTGTATGTGTGTGTGCGTTAGTGCAGGCGGTGTGTAAGCAAGCAGGTGCGGCTATGCCCATGTGCGTGCATGCTAAGTCACTTCAGTCATCTGTGACTCTTTGTGACCCTGTGGATATAGCCCGCCAGGCTCCTCTGTCCATGGGATTCTCCAAGCAAGAGTACTGCTGTGGGTTGCCATGCCCTCCCTCCAGGGGATCTTCCCGACCCAAGGATAGAACCTGGGTCTCCTGTATTGCAGGCAGATTCTTTAACATCTGAGCCACCAGGGAAGCTCCATGTAGGGTTATCACTCCAATCAAATTTTTAAGCAGTGATCATGTCTTAAATACAAAGAATGTGTTTTGGAGTATACATAAAAGTAATCATTTACAATATCTGTATTTTTTGGTATTTATCTTTGTGGATTTTGTGCTTATATAATTCACCAGTATACTTTTGGAATTTCTTTTCCCAGCTCAGTTGGTAATCTCTGAGTAAAAGTACAATAGGACAAAGTCAAACCATCCCTGTCCCTCATTCTCTAGTTATACCATTAAGTATAAAACCCAAATCTAAATTGTATTCATTAAGTTGCTGAAGCTTTAGAAATTATGTATATTATTACCTATGGTATCTAGAAATTAAGGGTAACTTGTTTTTAACAGTTTCCTTATTTAACTAGTCTATATTCATCTTTAGGAAACAAGTCTTTGATTTGTTTATATTAACTGTCACAGAAGATTACAATATGTAACCTTATTTTGTCCTCTTGTCTGAAATCAAAGGAATTTAAGGTAAATAGAATCCTCTTTACTTCAAGATGTTTCTTATCATGCTTGCTTTTTAAGCTGTGATATTTAAAGAGAGGAAATGAAAATCAGCAGGTCAGCTTCTTTTCATCTTATTATTCACCAACAGGAGGAACACACACACACCCGCATGCTCTCAGACACCTCATTATTATAGTACTACCTCCTTAAAACTTGACAATGGACAGCAAAAACAATTTATGGACCAGTTTCTGGCTCACTATCAAACCAAAACAAACAAATCAAGTATTGCAAACCAACAGGACTTCGATTACTAACCTACTTTTAGGAAAAGACTAACACAACACACCATTTCACCTCATGTCTTGACTAAAGACCACACCGAAGGTTACTCATGTTGTAAAGCAAGCAAGTTTAAGTTCATAGCTAACAAAGTAAGGCCATTCACTGTGGTTGTCAAATCCAGGGGGGCCATAGGTGGATGAATCAGCCTGCAGGGTAACTCTTGGCATGTGGTTTCTTTGGACACTTTACCCTGGAGACAAAAACAAAATGGTGATATACAGCAGGCACACCTGTTCATACAAATATTTGACGGTGTACTAATTGCGAGAGTGAGTCAAGACCAGCCCTTCACACTGCAAACACAGAAAAATGCACATATATTTTTAAATGCCTCAGAAACAGAAAAGCTTAATAGCAACAGGAAAGCAAGATGAACTAAGAGCTCAGAAGGAGCTGAACACTGATAGAAAGATAGGAAAATGTAACTGTCCATTAGGGACCACTTCACAATGACAAATCATGACATTTTCTTGGGAAATGGGAGAATATAAAGCGTCTGAGTTGCTGAGGAATGAATTGTCACGGAAACGCAAGGTCATAGCCATTGCTCACTCAGAAGCGGCAACTAATGTTAAAATCACAGTGTAGAAGCCAAGACTTCCCCCTCAAATTCACAACTCTTCAAAGCTACAGTTACTTTTAGAGGTGCTATAATGAGTTGGTTTCTTTATACATTGGTTGTGTATATTTTTGTGTGTGATGATATATTCCCCGTTTAAGTGAGTGACATTAATTCATGTTTCCTCAAATAGAATAGCCTTGGTACTTCTACAAACCTGGGGCAAAAGAGAAAGAAATCCTAAGAATGACTGGTAGTGAGTTTTCTGCCATCATCAAAATATGGGCTAGCACCAGATTTAGCTTGATTTTAGGGAAAAATAAATAATTGGTATTTCTTATACTGGAGCACAGGATTTAGCAGTTCATACCCATTACACTCCCATCATGATGTGTTGGGCACTTACTAGGTCTCACAGTGAGAAGAAATAACCGAGTCTCAGAGAAGTGAAGTAACTCAGAAAAGCCAGATTCTAAACCCAATCCTCAGTTCAGTTCAGTTCAGTTCAGTTTGGTCACTCAGTCGTGTTCAACTCTTTGCGACCCCATGAATCACAGCATAACAGGCCTCCATGTCCATCACCAACTCCCGGAGTTCACTCAAACTCACATCCATCGAGTCGGTGATGCCTTCGAGTCGGTGATGCCATCCAGCCATCTCATCCTCTGTCGTCCCCTTTTCCTCCTGCCCCCAATCCCTTCCAGCATCAGGGTCTTTTCCAGTGAGTCAACTCTTCCCATGAGGTGGCCAAAGTACTGGAGTAATCCAATCCTAGCTGAAGCAAATCCTGTGCTTCTAATTTCAACACTATGACAGTCCTGCTGCTGGTAAACGTGAGCCCTTTGCCCTTACATGAGTTGTTACTCCTTCTCTATTATATGTACACCCCTATGAAATCACCTAGAAGGTGGTAATGGTATAACCTGCTCCAGGGGATTGTTATTCTGAAGAGTGAGAAAATGTCGCATGGTGACTTATGGTGCCCACTTCACAGCTATACAGTTATGATTTCATACCAGGCCAGGGGGTCCTAATGGTTCACTTACCTAGATGAGCTTCAGGGTGACAGAAAACTCCTGGAGTGGAAAGGGGGATGCTATGGAAATGTACATATGATCTATATAGTATGTGTCTAGGTCAGTGTACTCAGTCACTCAATGTCTGACTCTGTGACCCCATGGGCTGGAGCCCTGCAGGCTCCTCTGTTCATATGATCTTCTAGGCAAGAATCCTGGAGTGGGTTGCTGTTCCCTTCTCCAGAAGATCCTCCTGACCTAGAGATCAAACCCGTGTCTCCTGCATCGGTGAGCAGATTCTTACCACTGAACCTCTGGGAAGCCCTCCATAGAGTACAGGGTAGATCAAGTAGCTGGTTAGCCTGGGAACAGGGAAATGGCTGAGAAAATCAGAATCCATCCCCTGGGAAGTATCTACCAAGACTTCACTGAGAGGAGAAGGCATTTACCCTATAGGGAACCTATGACAGTTAAAGAGACACTTAGGTCATTTTAAAACTCTTATAACACCAAAATCATCTTAATACAGCAGCCATTAGTCAATTTTGCCAATTGAGAACCAGATTACATCTGTTAAAAAGTAAAGAAAAATTACTTTCAGAACTGCTCTTTCAAATTTCCTAGATATGATATTGAGGTTCAATTTTTAAAAATTCTGATTGCCCATTAAGCTTCATCTTTCTCACTTCTTTTCAAAATGGCCATTCATAAAGTTTCAATTTTGAAAAAGGTGGGGGAAAATCTTTCAGGAAAAGTTGCGAATCAGGTTTGAAAACCCTCCCATACTTGTTCAAAGTTCTAAGCATACTAAATAAGGTCAAGGGAAGTTATTGGCAACTTAGCACATTGATTTTTATTTGGAAGTTGCAAAAGAGCCATCTATTTTTATTTTCCTTCCCCAGTGTGTTTTGAAAATCTGGAAATGGCTCTGAAAAATGCAGATTTTTATCTTCCCTTGAAATACTTGAACGTCTGCCAACATGCCAATATCAGGCCCAGCATTCTCAACTGGCAACAACCAGCTGGAGCTGCAGGGCAGTGGTCCCTATTGGTGCACTTGCTCCCCAGTATATTGCAGTTCCCACCATTCTCTTATGTCTCCTATCAGTCCACTTTTCTTGTTTTTGCTATTCGTATTTGAATTCATGATCCCTGATACAGAGACTGAGAAAGATCACAAAAGCAGCCATGCTCTCCAAGTGCTGGACTTTGGTTCATCCATCTAGCTAATACTGCCTTATGAACTGGATTGTCATCAACTGCAAGTTAGGTGATGTTCTGTGCAGGTGTTTCAGCGTTGTCTCCTTCAAATCTTGCTAGATCAACAGACTAGGAAATAAGGTGCACTCTCTCTACAGCAGAAGCAAGAGCGATCAGGGACATATTGACAAGTGAATTGGTTTTTCCTGGAGTCCCACACATGTTTGCTTAATGCCCACGTGAATGATCATTAACTGAAACATTTCACCACTGACAGCAGAAGCTAAATCTTGGGCTGAGGTTGTATGTGCTTCCTTCCATGAAACTGGACTCTGATAGTGTGGAACACTGAATGAATATTTTCTTCCCAGTTCGTTTATGACCAAGTACCTGTGGGTAGTAAATACTGGAGAGTAGGAACAGAAGCAAAAGTAACACACGGTTTGTACTCTTATGGAGCTTTCACACTAGTAATGAAAACAAACGTCATTTGGGGCAGAAGGACATGATACAACTGGACTTGCAGGAAGGAAGACAAAGTAGAGAGATAGACTGGATTATAGAGACAGGAAGTTGGCCAAATGGGGTAAATAGTTACTAATAGTCCAGAGAAGAAATGAAGAGAGGCTGGACCAGACTTGATAAACAAAACATTAGGAAGGAAGGGAAGTCTTAATGTATATAGCAGAAAGCACTCAAGAGCTCACTGTTCAAAAGAAAGTAAAGTCCACCTCAGTTCCCACAGGCAACTCTGGTCAAATTTAGATGGAGAGGGTGAAATTGTGCCCTTAGGTCCCTTTAGATCTGATCACATCCCTGGTCACTACACTTACTCTTCATTTCTCCACAGTCCCCACCATTCTCTAATGCCAAATTATTTCACTATCTACATTTAGAACCATATTTATTTTCAAATATGTTTAACTATTTTTTAAAATGCATTCTATCAAGGCCCAGAATTGATCGTTCTATTTCAGCCTGAAATGTAATTTTTTTACAAGGCTTTCGGGCATCCACATGCTCTCATCCCAATTTTCCACACCTCTGTGTTCCAAAAGCAATTTACCAGGCCTGTTTTCTACCACCGACTATACTGTGTTATAGTTATTTACTTGAGTGTCTCATACCAGCTCATGCTCAAAGTATCTGGAATACAGAAATGTAGTGGACTGAACGACGCGTCCCTCATCCCTGCTCCACAAAAAGAGATATGTCCACCTAGAATCTGTGACTGTGATCTTCCTTGGAAAAGGGGTCTTTGATGATGTACTAAGTTGAGGGTCTTTAGATGAGATCATTCTGGATTACTTGCTGCTGCTGCTAAGTCGCTTCAGTCGGGCCCGACTCTGCGACCCCACAGACGGCAGCCCACCAGGCTCAGACAAGGACAGATACTGAAGCATCACAGCCACTAGAAACTGGAAGAGGCAAGGAAAGATTCTCCTCTATGGCCTTCAGAGGGACTGCGGCTCTGCCAGCATCTATGTTTCTGAACTCTGGCCTTCAGGGTTGTGAGAGAATCAGTTTCTGCTGTTGTCAACCACCCAGTTTGCGGTCATTTGTTATGGCAGCACTAGGAAACTAGTACAAAGTGTATTATCAATGTCTACTCATTTANCTCAGACAAGGGCAGATATTGAAGCGTCACAGCCACTAGAAACTGGAAGAGGCAAGGAAAGATTCTCCCCTATGGCCTTCAGAGGGACTGCGGCTCTGCCAGCATCTGCATTTCTGAACTCTGGCCTTCAGGGTTGTGAGAGAATCAATTTCTGCTGTTGTCAACCACCTAGTTTGCGGTCATTTGTTATGGCAGCACTAGGAAACTAGTACAAAGTGTATTATCAATGTCTACTCATTTAAACAGTTATCCACTTGATTAAGTATTTCAGGGCTAGGCTACTCCTTAGTCCAGTGACTGCAAGCCAAGAACAAACTGTAAGCTCCTCAAAGGTAAGGGTGGTAAAATCTAATCTCATAATCAGATAAACATGAGCCCTGTCTGTCGTCATTAAAGACTGAAGTATCCCTGTCTCCCTCTAGGGCTTCCCTAGTGACGCAATCATAAAGAATCCACCTGCCAACAGAGGAGACATAGGTTCGATCCCTGGGTCAGGAAGATCCTCTGGAGAAGAAAATGGCAACCCACTCCAGTATTCTTGCCCTGGAAAATTCCATGGACTGTGGAGCCTGGAAGGCTATAGTCCATGGGTTGCAAACAAGTCAGAAAGAACTTAGTGACGAAACAGCAATAACACCTTCCTCTAAGACGCTATAGAAGTAGAAAGCAGAAAACTGAGCCTCAATGAGAGGGACATTCCTGAACTGGCTCTTTCAGTCCCTAGGGTCACAATGCAATGGCTGGTAGCCCTGTGTGGGTGTCTAAGCTGGCAGCTTCTGCCAGTCTCTGTGGGGACCAGGGAAGCTGCTCTTCACCTGTTTAGCCTAAGAAAAGCCATACCTGCAGAAATCATAGTTATGTATTTTGTAGAATCTTTTCTCTCCTCCTCATTTTTCCACACCGCCCCCCCACCGCCATGGATAATATGAATCTGCTCCCGGACTTAACATCTGGTGTTCAAATGCATTTTTCAGAAACTTGTCAATTAGAAAAGTCTGGAACTGCTTGTATATTGTTAAATGAGAGGGGGAAAAGCAAACTAAAAATAGTGTATTCAATTTAGTACCACTTAAAATAAGTTTTAAATAAAGAATAGTTAGACAGTAATGATGATTGGAGGATAAGGAGCTGAAAAAGCTACAGTAAATATTTCTGAGTAGTGAGATTCCTGGTTATACATTTTATGAACTATTCTGCTTTGTATGTATTTTTAACTGATTGCATTTTCTTTATTAAATATCAATATTTTAAAATCAGTAAAAATAAAATAAAAACACAAAATAAAGGCTGCAACATCTTGAGTATTTAGAAGCTGAGATGAGTGTTGACCCAAGAGACTAACATATGCTGGTTGCCTAGATCATGGATAAACAGATGTATTATACCACAAAATACAGCATCAACTCCATGATGGAATGGAGAGAAAAAGCAAGGCTGTGGGAAATCCAACTTGTTTTCGATGCATGAAACAGGGCACTCAAAGCTGGTGCACTGGGACAACCCAGAGGGATGGGATGGGGAGAGAGATGGGAGGGGGGATTTGGGGTGGGGGACACAAGTACCCCCGTTGCTGATTCATGTCAATGTATGGCAAAAACCACCACAATATTGTAAACTAATTAGCCTCCAAATAAAATAAATTTTTTTAAAAAAGAAATATAAAATAAATCTAACTTGTGGAATAAAGAAGAGCTGAGTCGGAATCTCAGTCCTTTAATAACCATGTAACCTTGAGCAAATTCCCTAAGCATTATAATTAACTAAGATAGTGTACAAAAATCACTTGGTATAATAGCTGATGTATAATAAGATTCATATAAATATCAACAACCTATCAATTATCATCAGATGTGTTACCAATAATTTAGATTATCATAAAAATTAATTTCCAATTGACATTCCTTATTAGAATTTTTAATTAAGTTTATATTAAGTTAAGCAGAACAAAACTGGGGATGTAAGCAATCTAATGTTAAGTAATACTTTATTATTTTAGAGTAAGTCATACTGTGACTAATTTATATCTTTATTCTGGTCCATGAAAGTAGATATTTTCCAGATGACCACAAAATTACATAAAATTATAATCCAATAAGCAACTTTCTTATTTATGAAAAGAGGGTCTCTGGTTAGGTCTTTTATAGTATTTGGCAAGAACTGAATTTTTTAAGATGTAACATCTATAGATTGTTCAGTAGCAGGGAATCCCTGAGGTTTTTTAATGTAATCTATTAACCAATCTTACAAAGGAGAAATGAGACATGACTCTACAGCCACTCAGCTAGCAAGCGGTAGGGAAGTCAAGTCTTGCATTTCCTCAACCAGGCAAGTCTTTCCACTGGGCTATTTTTGTTTATCTCCGGCATAGAGGCAAGCACTCCATCCATTCTGTTGCTATAATACTGGTGGGAATACGGGGCAGTCAAAGCAGCCTCTAGCAGACAATTCATGCTCAGATAAGGCTATTAGTTACATGAAGAAAACAGACTCGTGATTAATTGGTGTTCAAGTGAATGGCGAATACATGAGAGGATTGGGTGAAGTTTTGATACTTGGTTTAACATTAAGTGAGAGAATTAAGAGAGATTAAATTATTAAAAACTTTATGATATTACTTGCTTTATTTTCATAGCATTGACTTGTATATGTTAATCACTCATGATGTCTCTCTTAAGCCTGTTCAAGATATATTTGCCTATGGGATTTTAAAGATATATGAAATAAGAATTACCCTGCAGCAACGACAGGAAGAACACTAACGCAGTGCCAATATACTCATCCTCCTTCTTCCTATCAAAATTATCTTTCACATAGTCAAGTACCTAATGCAGGGGGGAAAAAAATGGGACTTCATAAAAGGAATCATGTCTAACTCTAAATGTAGGTAAGAGGATATTGAGAGGAACTTTTCCTGTTGCCCCAGAATCAATGATCTGAGACCAGAATTGAGGTCAAAAAGTATGCAGAATCCCACATTTTAAAGAGAGGACCCCAAGATTACAGCAGGACAATCTATCTGAGGCTTATAAAGAAGGGAATAAAACTAGTGTTAGTCCTAACACCTGAGATATGGGTTAAGAACAGAATAACTGGAGTCTTCAGGAACAGGAGTTGAAGGTAAGATCTTACTTTCCTCTTTTCTGACAAAATGAAGTGTGTATGTGTTGTGCACGGAGGGAGGGGGCAGCTCCAAGAAACCCACTCAAGTAGATATTTCACCGGATGCCAGTGAGAAAGGGAACCAGCATCTTACTCCCAGGTGCATCCTTGAAAAACTATAAAACATGCAAATTCACCTATGCTCTGAGCAACATATAGTGAAGAAGTTAAAGTATGTACTTGACCTTTGTCCCTGAAATTTGGGGCGGGTGAGGAAAGGGCAACATCTAAAGACATAGAGACAGGTGTCTGCTTTTCTCCAAGGCAGGAGGCTGCCAGAGCTGGTCTAAGCCAGGCTTGAACAGAGACCATGCTACCATGTGGCTGGGAAGAAACTGGTGGAAACCACCATTTCAGGGTCTTACATCTTCTGGAGGGTGCCGTAAATCACCTCCAAGTTTCTGGGAAAGCTTCCAGATGTTCCAGATAAAGTAAGCTACCATAAAGTTGCCAGGTGAAGAGCAAGTTCTGCTTGGAAAAGAGGTTTGGGGTATTGACTACTTTATTGTTGTTGTATTGCTAAGTCGCATCTGACTCTTTTGCAACCCATGTACTGTAGACTGCCAGACTTCTCTCTCCATGGGATTTCCCAAGCAAGAATACTGGAGTGGGTTGCCATTTCCTTTTCCAGGGGATCTTTCCAATTCAGGGATCAATCTCAATGTCTCTTGTGCTACAGGCGGACTCTTCAGCACTGAGCCACTGAGACTACAACTACTGACTACTTAGCAGGGTTAAAACAATATAGGGCTGCCTCTATCTTTGTGAGTCCTTGATAATAGAGTGGAATGGCTGTGAAGCTGTCCCCTCCAATGTAAACAAACATATCATCTATGCTAAGTCCATCTCAATAGCCAAGGATGGCTGCAGAGTTGAAAGTGAACTGAATCAAAACCTGACTAGTCAAACAGGATACTAGGGGGATTTTGCTACTGCCCTGGAACTGACTCTCTGAAGAATGTATTAGGCTTGTGTGTCTTCCAAACAGGCACATTCTAAAGATGACACTTTCTAAAGAAAGACACCTACATAGGACATTAGACACTTCCTTTAATGCTTATTAATATGTGGACATTAGACCTGGTTCTCCCAGCCCCTACTACAATTTTCCACCTGCATTCCCTCCTCAATTCAAAGAAAACTGAAGAGAGAAGAGGAGTCAGTCAAGAAGTCTAAGCCGTATGGGAAGTACTGTGTTCACTGTGATATGCCACTTTTGCCATACTTTGAAGCCAAGAAAGTAAGGGGCGGGGGGCACTCCGAAAGAATTACCCATAGAGATTAGAGCTTTGACAGAAATTGGGAAATGGCATTCTATCCTCATTTGGACATCTGCTTTTAGTCAATGGACCTGCTAATCTAGCCCTGGGTCTGTGTGACGAGAGAAGATAAGCGTTGAAAAGAAATGACAAAGAATTGTCCTATACACATGCCTTTTGCTAAAACAGCAAGATCCATGCATTTCTGGAGCTTAAACTGGACTCTGCAGAGGGCGTCTACTATTTTGCCTTCCTGCTATTGACCCCTATGAGACTTGCCTACTGAACAAGGGGACCCCAACAGCAATGGACTCTGGGGTGGAGCCGAGAGACAAGGAAGAGGTTGCCTGAAGCCAGATTTCCAAAATCAGGCAACAGGGCAGTGGGAAGGCACTGCAGCCCCCCACCCCCCCCATAGAATTCATACTTGCTCCCCATGAAAGAGCCAGCACTTGAAATCTTAACATGGTAACACATAGACACCGCAAACAGAGAGGCTGCAATGTCAGTCACTGAGCGCAGAGACAATTGTCTCTTTTCTCTCCCTGTTTTTGCCCCAAACCACAGGAGAAACTAGGCCTGGAAGAGGCAGGAAGATGTCTCTAGGCAAGATCACCTCCTCTCATCTATTCAAGCTGCCAGGGTCCCAGGCTCTGTCTGTTCTAAAGGGAAGAGAGAAGTTTAAGTCAAGTTTCAGACTGATCCAGAATTAGTAATGCTCATTTATGGGTTAAACAAGGGAGACTGAATGAAGTAGTTGAAAACAGGGAATGAAGAAAAAAATATTTTATATTATATGGCTCAAAGAGCTAGTCTTATAATATGTCTTTAAAATATACATAAACTTATTTTTTAGGGTAGTTTTAGATTTACAGCAAAACTGAGTAGACTATAAAGAGAGTTCCTATATGCCCCTCCCTTCACACACGGAGAATCTCCCCCACTCGCATCAACAATCTCACAATCTCCCCCACTCGCATCAACATTCCACACTGGAGTTTGTTTGTTACAGTCTACAGACCTACACTGACCCATCATTAACATCAAAGTTCAGAGTTCATTATAATCAAAAGTTCATTATCAATCCAGGTTTACACCAAGATTCAGACTTGTTATATGTTATATGCATGCATTCCAACATGCTTCAATCATGTCCGACTCTATGTGACCCTAGGGACTGCAGCCTACCAGGCTCCTCTGTCCGTGGGATTTTCCAGGCAGAATACTGGAGTGGGTTGGCATGCCCTTTTCCAGGGAATCTTCCTGACCCAGGGATCAAACCCACGTCTCTTACGTCTACCTGCATTGGCAGGCGGGTTTTTTTAACACTAATGCCACCTGGGAAGCTCTATATGTTTATGGGTCTTAATAAATATATATTGACATGTTAATATACTTACAGTATCATATAGAAGAGTTTTATTGCCCTAAAAACTCCCTGATTGCCACCTGCAATGTACCTTTTACATATATATTTTATCTGGAATAGTAATGGCTCATTTGTGGTTTACATAGCAGTACTTTGGCCACCTCATGTGAAGAGTTGACTCATTTGAAGACTCTGATGCTGGAAGGATTGGGGGCAGGAGGAGAAGGGGACGACAGAGGATGAGATGGCTGGATGGCATCACTGACTTGATGGACGTGTGTCTTAGTGAACTCCGGGAGTTGGTGATGGACAGGGAGGCCTGGCGTACTGCGATTCATGGGGTCGCAAAGAGTCGGACACAACTGAGCGACTGAACTGAACTGAACCTTCCCACACTAGTGAATAATGATAACCTGTAATCATATATTACCATTTGATGGTTGATGAATCAGTGGTGTTTTATTAATTTCATGTTTGTTTATTCCATTTTCTTGCTATAATGTTCCTCCTCCCAGGGTATTTCAGTCTGCATAAACAGGGTCTACCAATATATTAATAATATATCCAATGAAATCCCTGCAGAACATTTGGTCCTGTCCAACATGTTCACACAACATTTGGTCCATGCCAAAATGTTCTTGCAATTTAGACCTGTTCAAACGTTCACAAGCATATTTGGCCCATGCCAAATGGTTCTGGACAGGATCAAATATCAAAACCTTTCAGCGTGGACCAAATGACTTATGGAGCTTTTCAATAGGACCAAGTACCTGCCAACAAATAAAATAAAAATAAAACAAAACCAGAAGCATCTCTACACCTTTTTAACAGGGCTTCCCCAGTGGCTCAGTGGTAAAGAATCCACCTGCAATGCAGGAGACACAGGTTCAATCCCTGGGTTGGGAAGATTCCCTGGAGGAGGAAGTGGCAACTCATTGCAGTATTCTTGCCTACAGAATCCCATGGACAGAGGAGTCTGGTGGGCTACATATAGTCCATGGGATCACAAAGAATTGGACATGACTGAAGTGACTTAGCACACACATACCACACACACACCTTCTTAATAAGGCATTCACTTCTAGTTCTGATGTGCTCTGTCCTTAGAAGAGGTTGATATTTTCATCATTTTACAAATGAAATGAAGAGCATAAGCATGCCCTGAATGTTAAATGCCACATATTCAGTTGGCGGAAAACTAACAAAGTAAAAATAAGCATCTCTTGCTTAACAAAAGTAGTTCTAGAAAAACAAAAGACTTTTTTATTTTCCCAAAGATGCTGATCAGGAGCATATTTCCTTTTCAAGTGGGAAAAAATTATAATTCATCATATTCTGATATGAAGTCCCTTACTAATGCCCTAAAAGGCAGTTAAAATATAGCAAATTACCTGTATACATAAGCAACAAATTATCACATTCGGATATAGCATTTAAAAAAAATTATTTTCTAATCACTGAAAAATTAATGTTGTTAACCAGTAGTCATTAGTATGCAATAATTTAGCATGCTTTTCAAATATTCTACACAAGATTGTGATGTATAACAACTGAATTTCAATAGAATTTGAGACCATTCCAGTATATCATTTAATTCAATATGATTTGCTAAGTTTTAGGTTTATAAATAAAACTTTTTAAACAAACATGGCCTGAGAAGTATTTTATTAAGAAATACTTAAGTTCTGTGAAGTTTGGTTACTGAAAACAATGAGGCATTGTACCAGGCAACAAGCCAGGAGACATTCTGCAAGGTATGCTTGAATATTCATATAATATGTTGAATATATGAATATTCAGTAAGCCAAATCCCAAATAGCTATGGGAAAGTGCAAACTAAAAGATGAACTATTAGGAGCAACTACTAATAGAACTGTGATATAAAATCACATTTATGGTGGATTTTTAAGTAGAATGAAATTCCAAGGAAACATGTCATTCTGTGTGCATACAAGTTTTTAGCAATGATCTACCAGGTTTGAGATATTTATTTTGAATGCTTTAAGGAAAGTAAAATTATCAGCTTTCCTATTTTCAGGTAGTATTACTGTAAAGAAGTAAAGGGTTGGACAACTATTGTTTCTGAACAGGGATAAGGAGTTTCGGGGACTTTCCCAGGTCTGGAGTGGGTTAGTCACTCAGTTGTATCCAACTCTTTGTGACCCCAAGGACTATAGCCCGCCAGGCTTCCTTGTCCATGAGATTCTCCAGGCAAGAATACTGGAGTAGATTGCCATTTCCCTTCTCCAGAGGATCTTCTTAGCCCAGAAACTGAACCCAGCTCTTGTGCATTGTAGGCAGATTCTTTACTGTCTGAGCTACCAGGGAAGCCCCTTAGGTCTGAAATTTTTCTTAAAAATACTTGAATTAAGTAATTTTTGTCATATTGCTTCTCACAAAGTTTGTGTTTTAATAATAATTACCAACAAAGTATGGGAGTTCACTTATTTCATTCTTTTTTCATCTTTGTCTATGGAAAGGTATAAAATGTAAACATTTCTGACTTTGTATTTCTTAATTCGCAGCAAGGCTGATCATTTTCTCCATAGGCCAACTACATATCTTTTCTAGGAATCTGGACCTAACAAAATCAGAAGATATTAAGAGGAGATGGCAAAAATACACAGTAGAATTATACAAAAAAGATCTTCATAATCCAGATAATCATGATGGTGTGATCTCTCACCTAGAGCCAGATATCCTGAAATGGAAAGTCAAGTGGGCCTTAGGAAGCATCACTATGAACAAAGTTAGTGGAGGTGGTGGAATTCCAGTTGAGCTATTTCAAATCCTAAAAGATGATGCTGTGAAAGTGCTGCACTCAATATGTCAGCAAATTTGGAAAACTCAACAGTGGCCACAGGACTGGAAAGTTCAGTTTTCATTCCAATCCCAAAGAAAGGCAATATCAAAGAATGCTCCAACTACCGCACTCATCTCACACGCTAGTAAAGTAGTGCTCAAAATTCTCCAAGCCATGTTTCAACAATACATGAACAGTGAACTTCCAGATGTTCAAGCTGGTTTTAGAAAAGTCAGAGGAACCAGACATCAAATTGCCAACATCTGCTGGATCATCGAAAAGGCAAGAAAGTTCCAGAATAACATCTATTTCTGCTTATTGACTATGCCAAAGACTTTGACTGTATGGGTCACAATAAACTGTGGAAAATTCTGAAAGACATGGGAATACCAGGCCACCTGACCTGCCTCTTGAGAAATCTGTATGCAGGCCAGGAAGTAAAAGTTAGAACTGGACATGGAACAACAGACAAGTTCCAAATCGGAAAAGGAGTACCTCAAGGCTGTATATTGTCACCCTGCTTATTTAACTTATATGCAGAGTACATCATGAGAAACACTGGGCTGGAGGAAGCACAAGCTAGAATCAAGATTGCCAGGAGAAATATCAAAAACCTCAGATATGCAGATGACACCACCCTTATGGAAGAAAATGAAGAACTAAAGAGCCTCTTGATGAAAGTGAAAGAGGAGAGTGAAAAAGTTGGCTTAAAGCTCAACATTCAGAAAATGAAGATCATGGCATCTAGTCCCATCACTTCCTGGGAAATAGATGGGGAAACAGTGGAAACTGTGGCTGATTTTTTTGTGGCTCCCAAATCACTGCAGATGGTGATTGCAGCCATGAAATTAAAAGATGCTTACTCCTTGGAAGGAAAGTTATGACCATCCTAGATAGCACATTCAAAAGCAGAGACATTACTTTGTCAACAAACATCCGTCTAACCAAGGCTATGGTTTTTCCAGTAGTCAAGTATGGATATAAGAGATGGACTATAAAGAAAGCTGAGTGCTGAAGAATTGATGCTTTTGAACTATGGTGTTGGAGAAGACTCTTGAGAGTCCCTTGGACTGCAAGGAGATCCAACCAGTCCATTGTAAAGAAATCAGTCCTGAATATCCATTGGAAGGACTGATGCTGAAGGTGAAACTCCAATACTTTGGCCACCTGTTGCGAAGAGCTGACTCATTTGAAAAGACCTTGATGCTGAGAAAGATTGAAGGTGGGAGGAGAAGGGGACAACAGAGGATGAGATGATTGGATGGCATCACTGACTCAATAGACATGAGTCTGAGTGAACTCTGGGAGGTGGTGATGGACAGGCAAGCCTGGAGTGCTGCAGTCCATGGGGTCACAAAGAGTCAGACAGGACTGAACGACTAAACTAAATTGACTGAGGAATCTGCCTTAAAAATTAGTCCATTTTTCTTCAGGACATTCACCTTTTTATTATTAATTTGTTGTTGCTCTGTAGTCACTAAGTCATGTCTGACTCCTGTGACTCCATGGACTGTACCCTGCCAGGATCCTTTGTCCATGGAGTTTCCAGGCAAGCACATTGGACTGGGTTGCCATTTCCTTCTGCAGGGGATCTTCCTGACCCAGGAACCTGAATACCTTGCCTAGGCAGTTCTGTACTACTGAGCCACCAAGAAAGCCCTACTAATTTGTAGCAACTTANTGGACTGTACCCTGCCAGGATCCTTTGTCCATGGAGTTTCCAGGCAAGCACATTGGACTGGGTTGCCATTTCCTTCTGCAGGGGATCTTCCTGACCCAGGAACCTGAATACCTTGCCTAGGCAGTTCTGTACTACTGAGCCACCAAGAAAGCCCTACTAATTTGTAGCAACTTATTATGTATTGAAAATATCAACACTTTTCCTAGGATATATATTCTCCCAAGTTTTTCTTTTTTTTTCTTTTAATGAGTTGATAATTTTAAGTACTTCTGGAGATAAAACTTTCAAATTCATACTTGGTTAACTCTAATAGCATTTCAGACTAAACAGCTCTTTACTCTCAAGACTGCATAAACATTTACCTATATTTTCCTATAATTCCTTTTTAAAAATATTTGAATGGAATAGAAAATTATTTTGGTTTAAGTTACGAAGTAAGGACACTGATTGATTGATTTCCATGTGATGATGATTATCCAGCAAACTTCATCAAATAATCCTCTTTTCCCTCAAGTTATATGAGGTACTGCTGCAACTCCCCCATCTCTGTTCAGTTCAGTTCAGTTCAGTTGCTCAGTCGTGTCTGACTCTTTGTGACCCCATGAATCACAGCACACCNTCCCCATCAGGTGAGCTGATGAATGACATCATTACCAGGTCTTAAAAGAATCATGCCTACAGAGAGGGAGAAATGCTGGCTTCCCCATTCCCCTTCCTGCTCTTTTTCTAGGTTCTTATTTTACCAACCAAAGCTAAGAGGGAGCAGGAATGAGTGAGACAGGGCATCTCACATGCTGGAGCTGAGGGTCAGGGAAGAGCAGCCAAAGTTGTGGGCCTGCCCCAGTGTCAAGACACTGTTGGGAAGGTTGCAGGGTTTTGTCCATCACCAGGGTACCAAGTCAGACCAGGGCCAGCTGCAGGGCTCATTGATGACATTTACCTCCTGGTCTGGTCTCCTTCAATGTCCCCGAATTAACAACCATTAGTCTCAGAGTCTGNCAGTGTCAAGACACTGTTGGGAAGGTTGCAGGGTTTTGTCCATCACCAGGGTACCAAGTCAGACCAGGGCCAGCTGCAGGGCTCATTGATGACATTTACCTCCTGGTCTGGTCTCCTTCAATGTCCCCGAATTAACAACCATTAGTCTCAGAGTCTGGAATGGAAGGACAGAAGTTTTCAGTCTGCTACTATCTGCTCCACCTTGTTCCAGGCACCACGTGGTGAAGCAGGAGCCTAACATCTTCTCTCCACCAGGCTCTTAAAAAAAAGTGCCAATGCTGAACAACATAGAGTCTCAGACTGCTTAGTGACTGTCTTGAAGCTGACATTTCATTATACCCAAACTTAACTTTTTGACAAAATAAATGAGGAAAAAAAAATGGACAAACTCTTGCTGAGCAAAATATAAATCAAGGTGGCACTTAACCCTCTTGGCAGGTTAAGTTCTCTTTAATGCACTGACAGCCTTGGAAGCTGGCTCTTGGCCCACGTCAGGATGCTACATAGTGGAGCCTTCCCACCCAGATGGAGGCTCCCTCCTCCCTGGAGACAGGAGGCCTTTCCAAGGTTGGTCTTCTGATCAATCTGTCTCTGGTGTGGGCCAGGGAGTCCCTGACTTTTCTCACTCATCCCTCTGCCTACAATAGTATCCCATGAGAGTGAGAGCCCCTCGAGGGCAGAATTCATTTCTCTGTGTAGCCAGAGAGCTAGCAGGATTTGGTTACATTCTCAAGAGCTGGGTAAGACGTTCAAGGAACAGATATAGTGAAGTAGTGGCCCCCTGACCTGGGTCCTTTTAGTCTTGGAAGCTTACTAGAGGATGAGCAGGGGGTACTCATTTGAGCTTTTAGCAGAGAGTTTGGTGGGGTGGGAGATTGGGGCGTGGTTAAAGTGGCAATCCACCTCCACCATAGAATCTTCAAGTAAAGTGACCTTCTCAGGAGTTCCCAAGGGCCCTTCATCTTTTAAAGTAAAATCTCCATCATTTAGTGCCTTTAGAGCAGTGCTCCTCAAATTGCAGTGTTCATACAAATCACCTGGGGTTTTTGATAAAAGGCAGAATCTCACAGGCCTGGGGTGGGTAGCTCAAAATACTGCACTCTGGCAAGCTCCCAGGCCATGCTACTGTTGTGGCTGCTGCTGGCCCATGGCTCAGGCCCTTAGTAGGGAGGCTTGAAATGACACACATTGTATAGAAGCCTGTTCTTTCTACAATTCAAGTGGCCTTCATCTGCCCCTCTCCCCCCAAGTTGGATTTCTGTCCTCCGGTGGGCTGCAGAAAGACAGAAAGATGCTGAGGTGAGAGGATGGCCTTGTTTACCAACAGTTCCAACAAACACATCACCTCTTTCAAGTTCACCAGCTTTCTGCAAAGATACTCTTTATATTTTTCACATTTGAGTTCATTCTGGGCATTTAAGGGGTTAAAGAGGCCAGAGACAGTGAGAGAAAGCTCCCTTTTCATGGCGTTTCTAACAAGCTGAACCTGATCCAAACCTTGTTTAATGAGCACTTATTTTATACAAATAAGCTCACAGGCGCATACTCATCTCTAATTAAACCAGAAAGGACTCATTTGTTCTAATTGGACTGCATAGCTCAAGAATTAATTGTAAGATTGTTTAGAATTGCAAGCTTGTGACCCATTCACCGAAAGGGGAATTAAAAAAAAAAAAACAAACCCTACTTTAGGAATTTCACTCTATGTATTTTTTTCTGGACTTTTTTTTTCTTTTTAATTCCTGGAATCCTTAATACAAGTTGAACTGATGATTTACAAACAAAAGCAAAATCTTCTAAGGGCAGCGTACTGTGCAGTGTTACAAAAGCCTTGGCAAAGGTGAAGATAGCAACTCGACTGAGCATAATATTCTAATGTGCCCTGAGAAAGTGCCCTCATAATTAAGGATCTGCACAATTTCTATGGGGGGAATCATGTGTCACATCATTTATCAATATCAAAAGAGTCACGTTTGTATTGGGCAGTCTGGAGGGCCTGGCAACAGATGCTCTCACCCAAGACTAGTCTCAAGCCACATTCAGCCAAAGGTGCAAGAGGTTTTTATTGGCACATCTGGTGCCCTTGGGTGGCATCGATTACCACTGAGTTTGCAAAGGCTTCCTTGATGGGGCTTGGCATCATCCGTTCACAGGCTGCCCTTTTCTGCTTGGATTCTCTCCTTTGCTTCTTGTTGGTACAGCTTGCTGAGAAACACTCGTTATTTGCCTGCAGCCCTTTCAGCTCATCTAGCTTCAGAGAGAACATGTTAGCCCTTTGCCCTACAAATGTTATTGTTGTTTGTGTTGTTTTTTAGGAATATAGCTGTATCATCCTGACTGCATACCACTAACGTGGGGATAGGGGCAGGTGTCTTTAGATGACCAGGCAAGCTAGGATCCAGGTGCTCTTTCACACCTGGGTGGGGAAGGGGGTTGTCTACTGGTGTGGCTGTGCTCAGCTGGCTATGCATTGGTTACTAATACTCTGCCAAGGGCAAAAGGAAACCCAGTTCACTGCCAAGAGCTAGCTGGAGCTTGTGATGCTGACACTTGGAAAAGTCTTGCTTTGACTTGTACATGGAAAGAGCACATTTCAAGTTGAATGTCAGTGATGGTGAAAATGGGGGTGATGTTTGGGATGGTCTTCCCATGAAATGCTGCATTTCATGTTAATGACACTTTAGAGAACATATTCCTGAGCAGGTCAGATTTTGACTGGGTGTTTTCCACCCAACAACCTTTATCCCTGCAAGTGTACAAGTTTACACAGTTGCTTGCTATCAACTTAAAAACCCTGGATGTCCTTGAATACGTTTTAGGGATGGAAAAATGGAGATGACTTTGCCAGAATTACATAGTGCAAAGTNCACCATCCACTTCCTGTCTCTGGATCTGACTCCTCCAGGGACCACCTGTGCGTGGGATCAGACAGTGTGTCCTTCTGTGTCTGGTTTCTCTCACTGAGCATCATGTCCTCAGGGTTTATCCACAGTGTGGCAGGGCTCAGCATCTCCTTCCTTTTTATTTAAGACGAAAATAAAATCCCAGTGCTACGGATGGACCACATCTGTTTATCCATTTCCCCCAACTATAGACACTTGGGTTGCTCCCCTCAGCATCGCTGTGAATAACGCCACTGCTGAACAGAGGTATCCCTAAATAAGTATTTTCAATTGTTTGTCTCTTCCCTCTGCCAAGAAGGGCCTGGCCCATTCTAGTCCTTTTTAAACATGACTCGGAGTGCCCACACACATATCTTTTCAAAAATTATTCGTTTTTAACAAGGCTCAGTTCTTCCTGAACTTAACTTTAAAAATTAATCATTTGTTTGGAAATAGTCTCCAATTTATTTTAAAAAGTTACAAAGAGAGTACAGAGTTTCCATATATCTCCCACTCAGTTTCCCGGTGCTCACATTCCTGCAGGAATTTTTTTTTTTTTTTTTTGGTCTTATTTGCATTATTTACTTTAGTGCCTTTATTTATATTTATAGAAATATAANAAGGCTCAGTTCTTCCTGAACTTAACTTAAAAAATTAATCATTTGTTTGGAAATAGTCTCCAATTTATTTTAAAAAGTTACAAAGAGAGTACAGAATTTCCATATATCTCCCACTCAGTTTCCCGGTGCTCACATTCCTGCAGGAATTTTTTTTTTTTTTTTGGTCTTATTTGCATTATTTACTTTAGTGCCTTTATTTATATTTATAGAAATATAAGTATTTCTAGTATTTATTTATTCATGACTGTGCTGGGTCTTTATTGCTGCTGTCAAGCTTTCTCTAGTTGTGGCAAGCGGGGGTTACTCTCTAGTTGTGCGCAGGGGCTTCTCATTGTGGTGGCTTCTCTTATTGCAGAGCACAGGCTTCAGTAGTTGCAGCTCGCACACTCCAGAGGGCAGGCGCATTAATTGTGGCACCCAGACTTAGTTGCTCCAAGACATTCGATCCCAGAGCAGGGATCGAATCCATGTCCCCTGCATTGGCAGGTGGATTCCAGTCCACTGCAGGGGAAGTCCGAGATTGGCTCTTTTATCTCAGTACAATGCCTGTGAGATCCCCCCTGACTGCGGTGTGTTGTTGTCTGTTGTGTGGGTTGACCGACGTTCGTCTAACCTTTCACTCAGTGAAGGGCCTCTGTATTGTTTCTAGTTTGGGCCTCAAAGAAGCAGTGAACAGTGGTGCATAGGTTTTTGTCTGGACTGAAGTTTTGCATTCTCTGAGATAAATACCCAGGAGTGCAATTGTTTCGTTTTCTTTACAAACCGCCCAATTGTTTTCCAGAGCGACTGTACTCTCTTACATTCTCACCAGCCATGTATGAGCAATCCAGTTTCTCCACATCCTCACAAGCAATTAGCATCATCACTGTTTTTTTATTTTAACCATCCTGGTTGTGAGGGTCCCTGGTGGTTCTAGTTTGCATTTCTCTGACGGTTGAGTGATGTTGAACATCACTTCATGTGGTTTTTTTTACATCATCATTCAATATCTTCTTCACTGAAATGTAGTCTTCCTCTCTTCTGCTCATTTTTCTAAATGGGTTGTTTGTATTTTTACGATTGGATTTTGAGAGTCCATTACATTCTAGATGCTAGTCCTTCATCAGGCAGTTTGCAAATATTTCTTCCCACTCTGTAGCCTGTCTTTCCATCCTTTGAAGAGACTTTCCACAAGCAAACATTTTTAATTATGATGAAGACAGTTAAAAAAAATTTTTTTTTTTTTTTGTGGATCAGGCTGCTGGTGTCACAGCAAAGAACTCTTCACCATTTCAGCCCCAATTCCTAAAGATTTTCTCCTCTGTTAGCTCTGAATAGTTCTATGGTTCTAAATCTGTGGTCCATTTTGAGTTTTTGTTTGTGAAAAACATGAAGTTTTTAGATTGAAGTTCATGTTTATGCCCACAGTCAGGGCCATTTGTCCTTTCTATGTTTAACTTTCAGAATTATCCATAGAGAATACGGAATATTCTGTATGATTGTGATTTGCAAGCATATCACTTGATGGTATAACCCACATGTCCTGTACAATATTTATGCAAAATATATATATATGTATTTGCTACCATATTATCCTTTTGCTATATATGAGGGAGCTTTCAACATGGCTCTCTAAATCACTCAGTATTAAACATTAATTCTCAACTTGCAAATCTTCGTTCCAGGAGTTAACTGTGGACAGTTGAGTTATGGGTTATTTCTACTTTTATACTGTTTGGTGATGCTTAAGTCTTCTGCACACACAGTCAAGAAAATACCACTTTTTTTTTTTTTTAATAGTGGTGTTTGCTGGTTTGACATAATTGGGAGTAAGGGGGCTGTGTATTTTGTTAATTGTGTAATTTCAGATCCACAAAGAATATTCTTTCTGGCTTACACTTCTAAACCACAGTATGCCTTTTTTTTAGTTGTTTTCTTTGTTCTTTGAAGTGGAGGGTTAAGATTTTGGGTTTGGCTGTTGGTTTTGTTTTGGGGGGTTGTGTTTTTTTTTGCCCCCTGTATTTTTTCTTTTTCTTTTTTATGCCGCCTCGGTTGTATAACATACAATGAAGCAAGGCAGAGAAATCAATGCGTTGTCTCAGCATCGATTCAGTCTGTTCTCAGGCAGCCGCCAAGCCTGGAGCTGTGAACTGAAAACTCCACTTGGCATCAGATTTTCTTAATTGTCTCTGGAACACTCTCCCTGCAGCCTGTGCTTGCGAGAACCCTCTAGAGACAGGCGGCACTCACAGCCTGGGAGAGAGGTTCTCGCAGACACAAAGAATGGAAGTGGTGGGAGGAGGACCCAGGATCTCACCCACACGGGAGAAATGGGGGAGCTGTTGGGCTTCAGAACTGCTGGGTGGCTGGAGAAGTCTGGTCCTGCCTGAAGATGCCGCCAGTCTGATCCACCTGCTTGGCCTATGGCAGAAAACTTCAGGGATGTGGTGCCCTGGCCCAGCTGCCTCCCAGAGATGTTTCCAGTTTGTTTCCCATAGAGTGACAGCAGGAGTCTGCCATTTAGAGTATTAAAAAGATTTTTAAGTGTAGTTGGTTTGCAGTGTTGTATTAGTTTCAGGTGTACTGCCAAATGATTCAGTAATACCAGGTGGATCAGTGGTAAAGAATCCACCCGCCAGTGCAGGAGACTTGGGTTCGATCTCTGGGTCGGAAAGATCCCCTGGAGAAGGAAATGGCCACCCACTCCAGTATGCTTGCCTGGGAAATCCCATGGACAGAGGAGCCTAGTGGGCTACAGTCATGTCATGGCAAAAGAGTCGGACACGACTTAGCAACCGAACAACAATACATGTATATCTTATTCTTTTTTAGATTCGTTTCCATTATTGGTTATTATAAGATATTGAATATAGGTCCCCAGGCTATACAGCAGGGGGGGTGTATGGTTGTTTGTATAACAACAGGGGATATATCCTTGTTGGTTAGAATTTAAAATTCTTGTTTGGAAGTCAGTGTTTCTGGAAGCCAGTGTGGGTCTAGATTATATAAGGACAGTTTAAGTCCAATTAAGATGGTCACTTGATGGGTTTCCTTGAAAAATTACTTTCAACAGGTCTGTAACTATTAAGTCATATTCATAGACTTTCCTTGTGGGTCCTTACGATTCCCCCATGGGCTGATGGGGTCCTGCTGGTGTATCAGGATTTGTAGACGGCAGCTCACTCGGGAGCCTAAGTGTGATAGAAATTAGCCCCTGTTCACCTGAACTGCACAGCGTGGGGTCTGTCATCCAAGGAACATCTCAAGGTGGGATCACTACAGCTTTCACACCAGCTTCGTCACCTGATTTGCTCAGAGACCACTCTTTAAGAAACCAAGACAAAACAGGGGTTTTTGTTGTTGTGATTTTAGCAGCGAGGACATTTTTTAAAGTGATTATGTTATTTGCTTTTATTCATTGAAGAACATTAGGAGGGATATGATTCATAACCCAGGGTGTGTGGGTGCTAAGTCGCTTCTGCAACCCTGTGGACTCTGTAGCCTTCCAGGCTCCCCTGCCCATGGGATTCTCCAGGCAAGAATACTGGAGTGGATTGCCAGGCCCTCCTCCAAGGGAACTTCCCGACCCAGGGATCGAACCCTTGTCTGTTGTGTCTCCTGCATTTGCAGGCGGAATCTTTCCCGTCTGAGCCACCAGGCTTAGGATATATACCTTTATTATATGACCAGTCTGTCTGAGGCTCTCCCACCCAGAAGCCCAACCCAGGGTAGCATCTTTATTATTATTATTATTAATTTTATTTGAAGTATAGTTGCTTTACGACGTTGTGTGAGTTTCTGCTGTACTGCACAGTGACTCAGCCTTATGTTTACATATAGTCCCTCTTTTTTGTGTTTCCTCCCCATTTTGGTGACCACAGAGCACTGAGTAGAGTTCCCCGTGCTATATATAGTAGGTTCTCATCAGTTGGCAATTTTATACCTACCGTCGGTAGTGTATATATGTTAATCCAAGGCCTCCAGTTCATCCCACCTCACCCTTTCCCCTTTGATATCCGTCCATTTGTTCTCTATGTCTGTGTCTATTTCTGCTTTGCAAATAAGATCATCTGCACTATTTTTCTGGATTCCAGGTTTGAAAAAAAAAAAATTCCTGAGAATGGACTGCTGTCTGTGTTTGTGGCTGAGAACAGGGCATGTTTTTTCCTCCGGGCCGAGAACTTTTTCCATTTTCACCATTCACTTCTCTTTGTTGTCCCTCCCTCTCCTCTGGGTCCCCTCCATGGTGGACGCGTCGCCACAGTGGGCCAGGAGCACACCGGTTGATGGCACCTCTCAGCGGCGGGCAGAGGGTGCTAATTAAGCTCCTGGGTGGCTCCTATGGCAGTCCAGACAGCACCGCCTAGATCCCAGCACCCGGCCACTGCTCTCCTGCCCCACCGTAGCTGTGCTGATGCAGGAGAACATGATGGCAGGATAAATACAGCTTCCTGGCTGTCTCAGAATCAGGGACAGCAAGATTCACTCACAGTGGGTGTCTAGCCTACAGATCCCTCAGCTCTCTGTCCTCCTGCAGAAAGATGGCCCTTCCTGTCAGTTTACCTGTTAACCAAGATGCAGTGCACATATCATACAATCCACCAATTTCAGTGTGCAGTACAGTGGCTTTTAATGTTCTCAGAGTCACCACAATCAATTTTATTGATTTAAAAAATGTTTTAATTAAGAACTGTTTGTTCAGCTGCACCACGTGGCTTTCAGGATCTTAGTTCCCCAACCAGAGATCGAACCCCAGGCCCACGACAGTGAAAGCACCAATTCCTAACCACTGGACCATCAGGGAATTTCCCCCTTCTCATTTTTTTTTCATGCAGTCCAGTTTAGAACCCCCAGAAGAAACCCGGAGCTGTCACCCTCCAGTCTCCCCCAGTCCTGTTGTTGTGCTTAGGCGCTCAGTCATGTCCAACTCTTTTTAATCCTATGGACTTGAGCCCACCAGGCTCCTCTGTCTGTGGGATTTTCCAGGCAAGAATACTGGAGTGGGTTGCCATGCCCTCCTCCAGGGGATCTTCCCAACTCAGGGATCGAACCCAGGTCTCCCACATTGCAGGCGGATTCTTTAGCATCTGAGCCACCAGGGAAGCCCCCAGTCCTAGGCACCTGTTAATCTGCTTTCTACCTTTGTGGATGGACTTATCCTGCATGTTTCCTAGAGGCGAGATCCTGCACTGAGAGATCCTGTGTGCCTGACCTCTTTCACTCAGCAGGGTTTTTCCCAGGTCCACCCACATAGGAGCATGTTTCAACCTCTCGTTCCTTCTTTGGCTAAGTACCTCGTATTCCACTGTATGGTCGGACGACATTCTTGGATTCTGTGTTTGCAGATTCACCTGCTGGCTAAGATGTATCTGTAACCCTCGAATCAGTACTTGTGCGGTGTTCACAATCACGTGCAGGGATAGTTGAGATGAAAATTGTGAGTTCCCTGGTGGTCCGGTGACTAAGGCTCCAGCCTAACCATTTTGAAGAGTACAATCTAGCGGCATTAAGTACATTCAGTGTCAGGCAATCATCACCACCATCCATCTCCAAAACTCTCTTCATTTCCCCCAATTGAAACTCTGTCCGTGTTAAGCAAAACTCCTCATTCCCCTCTCCTACCCCGGGAGCCCACCCAACCCCATCCTGTATTCTGTCTCTGGGAGTCTGACTCCTCTTGGGACCTCCTAGAGGAGGAATCCAGCTATCTTTGTCCTTTCGTGTCTGACTTCACTGAGCGTCGTGTCCTCACATTTTGTCCACGTTGCAGCAAGTGTCGGAATTTCATTCCTTTTTCTAGCTGAGTAAAATCCTGTGAAACAGTGATTTCTCGGTGCTTATTTTGTGAGAGACCCTTCCTCCCTCCTACCAAGGAGACAGACAGTAATGAGAGTAAATGAGTAAATCATGGCATACGTTGACGGGGCCAACTCAGCATTGTGTTAACTGGAATTTTGTCCCTTCTCCCCTTCTGAGAGTCCAGGTGTACCTGAGATCCCTAAGCAAGACCCTAAGATGCAAAAACCTCAAAGTGTCTTCCCAATAGCCCCAGGAGGCTCTGATTCCACTTAGTAGATTTAGTGTTATCTATCATTTTCTAAAAATTCTCTGGAAGCAGTGATTCTTCGAGGTTGTTCCTGGTTACCTTTTCTTCTGTGGGCTGTTCAACTACAGCAGAATCCATCCGACTTCAGGCAGGACCTTGGGTCACAGGAGCAGCCTACCAGCCACACCAGGACACTGGACAAAGGGTTTGTCTCTGCATTCGTCCCCTGTTTGTACGTCCAGATAGATCATAATTGCCGAGGTGGAGTTCACTGGGTGTAGAAATGCCGGGAAGCACATGCTAGGAACCGTGGAGGCCTTGGTCTACGATTTTCACCTTTGCCAAACAGGTTGTTGGTAATGAGCAACAGCTTGGTCACCTGTGTCTACCATGATAACAGGCACTGTCAGCCATTTACGATCTCCACGTCAAGACGTTTGGGATCACCGAGCACATGGCACCACCCAGTCTCCGTGCTGCTCAGAACCAGAGTCCCAGCTACTTTCCTCGAATGACAAAAAGAAACTGAGGGAAGGGGAGGGGGTGCGTTGGGGACCCAGGAGCCAGATCTGGAATGCCAGTGGTCAGATTTCTTTTAAAGGCTGCTGTTTGTCTCAGAGCAAAGCTTTTAAATGTGGCTTTCGCCCTAAGAATAAATAAATTAGCCAAGCAGCCCATCCCAAGTAGGCTTGACTTACATGGTGGATTTGTCAAAAAAGAGGCAGCAGAAAATCAGCCTAATTGACAGCCTGGCTTTCTAAGAACTGCATCTTTCCATCACTGGGGGAGAGATCAGTGGGTACCGTGCATTCAAATGTTCAACACTTTTTTTTTTCCCTGTACATATTTTTATTTTTGGCTGTGCTGGGTCTTTGTTGCTGCTCAGGCTTTCATCTCGTTGCAGCAAGGGGGGCTGCTATCCAGTTTCGGTGCTCCAGCTTCTCACTGTGGTGGCTTCTCTTGTCCTGGAGCACAGGCTCTAGGCACGCACGCTTCAGTAGTTAGAGCGCATGGGGTCAGTAGTTGTGGCTTGCAGGCCCTAGAGCAGTGGCTCAGTAGTTGTATTGCAAAGGGTTAGATGCCCCATCGCTTGTGGGATCTTTCCGGATGAGGGATCCAACCCCTGTCCCCTGCATTGGCAGGTGGATTCTTAACCACCGGACCACCAGAGAAGTCCTTCAATACATATTTTTAAATTAAATAAGGTAAAAATTACATTGGCACTTTTTAAACATTAATTCTAGCATCACATTTTTTTTTAATAATTTGAGATTATTTTCATTTCAAATTTCTCTTGGTCTCTTATTGTGTTCAACATCCTTTCCACTCGACATCCAGTCTGTTGCTAGATTTCTGGTTTTGCTGTTGTTGTTGTTTTGTTTTTTATTATGTGTATGTATGTATTGTGTTTGGGGGGGGGTGTGTCCAAAATCTGGTATCATCATGACTTCAAGCATAGTTATAATAGATCAGTACTCGCGCATAGATTGTGACCTTAAAGTAACATACTAGGCACTGCTAGTAACAAGTGTGAAAAAATTATAGATTTGAATCCGGTCATCTTGTGAGTATATCATGGGCTTTCATTTATCAAATATAAGTGGCATTGGACATTGGACTTCTTAATTGTCGGTGTCCTTATTTATCAAGATGAAGATAAGATTGTCTACTTTCACACTTACTGAGCGGATTGAATGAATTCACATATGAGTAGAACACATTCAAGTTTATGATCTGTGGCAGGGTTGTGGGGGATAAGTTGCTATCAACAGTAACAACCCAGCTCTGAAATTAACGAGCTGATGAGCGCAGGCAGCCCTGCTGGGCCCCTGTCGTGTGTTCCGTTGGTTTCCGATCACCTTCTACTATAGGATCAGAGCCACAGATTCTGTTAGCAATTACGAGCATCAGAGACCCCGTGGTCTCCACGTCTCAGAATCACCCTGACAGCTGGTCTCAGATTAATTACAGTCGCGTGTGTGATGTTGGTACGAGCTCCCTAGTCCGTGATCCTAAGATTCTCTGTGGCGGATATAAGCTATTCCTTACTACCTGCCCCCTCTCCCCACCAAGACAGAAAGGGCCTGGAGTGGGGGAGTTGCCGTTTTGTCGGTGTTTCATCCAAGGAGAAAATCGTGTGAGATTTCCACACTGAACGGTCACAGTGGGGACCCACTTCCTGCCCTCCAGACCCACAGCTTCAGCCAATACAGTAAGAGAACCAGCTTGCCATTTCTAGAAGGATCCCCCCTCCTTCCTCCAGGGTATAAAAACAGCACAGAGCAGCCGGGTCTCAGCGCCCAGAGCGTGACCATGGGGAACGGGCATTCCAAGAGCGGAGACAGGGAGGGCGCGCCCCGGAGCCGCCCTGAGCTCTCCTTCTACGGCTCTCTCCCCAGGAAGTGGAGCGAGAGCATCTTCCTGGACAACGAGCTGCTGACCTCCAAGATCCTGTCGGCGCTGCGGCCCCAGTCGGAGCAGGGCCTCCCGACGGGCCACCTGCGCTACCCCGCCCACTTCCTCAGCACCCACTCTGTCTTTGCCTCCGTCGCAGCATCCCTGAAGGAGCACCCGAGGGCCACCCTCCTGTCTGATGGCAGCCCGCGCCCGACCAGGAATGTCGGCATGACGGTCTCGCAGAAGGGGGGTCCACAGCCAGCACCCAGCCCAGCGGGAGCCGGGACAAGACTCGGGTGAGTGGGGTACCCCCTTTGCCACCAGGGGCTGGCAAAAGGAGGGAGTGGGTAGGTGGGGAGGCTTCCTCAGGGACCCCTCGGACAGCCTCTCCAGAAGGAGACCCTTGGCAGGACCACACCACCAAAAGGCAAGATTCCCATTAACACCTGCCTGGGAGATTCACTCCTCTTTTTCAAAAACGGTCTGTTCTGCACTGTTATATTGTAAATGGATAACCAACAAAGACCTACGCTATAGCACAGGGAACTCTGCTCAGTGTTACGCGGCAGCCTGGATAGGAGAGGGGTTTGGGGTAGAATGGACACATGTATATGCATGACTGAGTCCCTTCACTGTTCACCTGAAACTATCACAACATTGTTAATCGGCTATACCCCAATACAAAATAAAGAGGTCAAGGGAAGGGGAAAAAAAGGTGTGTTCTGGGGTCCCCAGCCATTTGGAGCCAGTTTGCTTCCTGCTTTTGAAGAACCCTTGGACAGGGCTCCTTTCTGTCCTGCAGACCAGCAGGAAGTCTGCTGAGGTCGCTGCGGAGCCTGTATCCTATTATTTATGCTTTAGACTGGTTTTCCTAGGGCTTCGAGGTGGTTCTCAAAGTGTTGCATTCAGCAGCGTTCAAGTAGAAAACCTCATGTTAAAAAAAATGTCGCTGCATAAGTCGGTGGGACAAGAAGCTGATCTTCTTTTCCCCTAGAAAGGATTCTCCCTCTAATCTGGACTGGGAATGAAGCTGTGTCCACCCTGCTCTGGCTGGAAAGAATTCTGGAGATTCCAGGGGCTAGTGGCTAGGAAAGGAAGCATTTAATTAATACACCTGTAGAGTGTATTTGGGTGGCTTCCTTGATGCTCAGATGGTAGAGAATCTGCCTATAATGCAGGAGACCGGAGTTTGATCCATGGATTGGGAAGATCTCCTCTTGCCTGGAGAATCCCATGGACGGAGGAGCCTGGCGGCTACAGTCCAGGGGGTCGCAAAGAGTCAGACACGGCTGAGTGACTAACGCTTTCACTCACTTTTTCATAGAATGTACTTGAACATTAAATTAGTTTTGGTGGCAGATACAAAGAACAGACTAATGGTTGCCAGTGGGGAGAGGCAAGATAGGGGCAAGGAATTAAGAGGCACAAACTACTATGTACAAAATAGATAAGCTACAGGGATGTATTGTACAGCACAGGAGATATAGCCAATATTTTATAATTATAAATGGAATATAACCTTTAAAAGTTGAGTCAAAAAAATTGTGATTCACTATGTTATACACCCATAACTTACATAATATTGTACATCAACCATACCCTCTCCTCCCCCCAAAAAAATTAGTTTGATGGAAGTACTCGTCATATCACATTCACAGGTAGTCTCCTAATTTTCAAAAATGACCTGTGACAAGGACTTCCGGGTGGTCCAGTGGTTAAGACTGGGCGCTTCTATGGCAGGGGGTGCAGGTTCAGTCCTGGTCAGGGAACTAAGATCCCACAAACCATGCAGCACAGCCAGAAAAAGGAAGAAAAAAAAAGATTTATGACAGAGTTAAGCCTTATAATGACATCCAGAAAATTCTCAAATAGTATCTAATCAAATCTATAGTGTGTGTGTGTGTGTGTGTGTGTGTGCACGCATGCGCTTAATTCAAGTTTTTTAAAGTTGTTTTTATGTCGATTTAGACCACTCACAGGAGAGATGGATGAAACTGATGCACTGTTTCCGAAGCTGAAGCAGGTGGCCGATGACTCTCTCTTTCTTACATCTTCCAGCACCGAGCCCATCTTTATAGAAGGTACCATCACTGCGATCCTTTCCCAGGTGTCTCGAGGGCTCCAGTCCCTGGGAGGCATCGAGACCCATGTGGCATCCAGGGGACGAGGGTGGGAGGTAGCCCCCGAGCCAGCCAGGCCCCAGCCGCCGAGCAGCAGCCTCCTGTCCTTCCCTCAGACCCCTACACTGCCTCGCTGAGAGGCGAGGTCGACGCGGACACCCACGAGTTTGAGGCTGAGTCCTGGAGCCTCTCTGTGGACCCCGAGTATGTGAAGAAACAGAAGAGGGAGGTGGTGAAAAGGCAGGATGTGCTTTATGGTAAGGAGGCCTGTGTGCCTTCTCTTTCTTCTTCTTTTCTCTTTTTTTTTTTTTTTTTTTAATTGATTCTGCTGGGGAGCTGGGGCTCCACTGTCGACCCTCCCTGAGACCACGTGGCCCCCTCTACTTGCTCCCCTCATCCCAGGGCAGCTGGGCCTTCCAGGCCAGGGATGGGGTGGTCGGGCAAGACTTTGTGAGAATCAGTCCCCAGGGAGGGGAATGGCCCAATGCCCAGTCCTGAGTCATCCCACCTTGCTGGTGACCCCGAGGGAGAAGACCACCCAGGCCCATCCCAGCCATCCCCAGTCAGATGACTGCAGACAGACCTGGACAGGGCCGCAATGGGGGCTGTGAAGGCGGGTCCGTCCATCTGAATGTGACCATAACACCGGCTCCCAGGTGGTCACCCCTTCCCAATAACCATCAGAGAAGCTGGCCGTGAGCAGCCACTCTCCTGAGACCAGATGTCACGGTCACCATGGAAACCATAGCTCCCAGACACTGCCCAAACCTGGGCTGGTGCTCTCGGCGGGTCCCTCCAGGCCCCCCTCCCTTCAGCTCAGTGGTGTCCACTCATCAGTGGACACTCAACTTCTTCCACCTTTTACACACTTAGCTCCCTGCCAGGGCCAGAGCAAGTGGGGGTGTGGGCAAAGAGGAGAGCCCGGGCCAGCCAGTGGTCCTGCAGACAGGGCTGGTGGGGGGTGGGCAGTCCACCACTTCCATCTGGACAGCCTTTTGCCTTGCTGTCTCCACCGCTGGACAAGCAGAGTCCTTCCAGCCCTGTGGCTGGAAGCCCTGGAATGGGCCGATGCTATTAAGCTTTTCCTTAAACTCTTTATTTTATATTGGAGTATAACTGATTGCCAGACTTTTCTGATGGCTCATTGGTTAAGAATCTGCCTGCCAAGCAGGAGACGTGACTTTGATCCCTGGGTTGGAAAGATCCCCTGGAGAAGGAAATGGATGGCTACCCACTCCAGTATTCTTGCCTGGGAAATCCCATGGACAGAGGAGCAGAGCCTGGCGGGCTACAGTCCATGGGGTCACGAAAGAGATACAATTTAGTGACTAAACAACAGCAATAGCCGGTGAACAACATGGTGGTAGTTTCAGACAGCATCAGGAATCAGCCGTACCTATACATGTATCCTGTTGACTTCTGTTTCATCTCTGACAGCTTCAAGACCTTGAGTTAAACAACAGAAAAACTTCATCACAAAATCTAATCTTTCTTTGCTTTTAACCTGAATTAAAAATCCTCCCTTGAGCTTCGCTTTTCCCATCAGTTAGTCTGGGGCAGGTCTCTGACACAGCACCAGGGTGTGCGTTTCACATCCCAGGGAGGGATGTCCATCAGAACAGCCTTGTTTCAAACAGCCTGAAAACGTCTTCAGTTGACATTAGACAGAAAACCCTCCTGTGAAGTTGAGGTCTTGGCACACATCCAGTCCTCCCTTTTCTGGTGTCTGTCCATCTCCTTAAGCTGGGCCCTGGGCAGTGCTGGGCCAGGGAGGACGGGAGACGTGGGCCCTGGGAGGTCAGACCACCATGATGAGGGCTTCAAGGAAAGCTGGGAGGCCAGACTGACCCATAGTGAGACGAGGGAGGGCCCAGCCGGGGTGTCCACCTGCACCGCTAATTCCCGCATCCCCGTCCCCTCAGAGCTGATGCAGACGGAGGCCCACCATGTACGGACGCTCAAGATCATGCTCAAGGTCTACTCTCGGGCCCTGCGAGAGGAGCTGCAGTTCAGCCCCAAGGCTGTCAGCCGCCTGTTCCCAGGCGCGGACGACCTGCTGGAGGTGCACGGCCACTTCCTGTGTCGGCTGAAGGAGCGCCGCCTGGAGTNAGGCCCACCATGTACGGACGCTCAAGATCATGCTCAAGGTCTACTCTCGGGCCCTGCGAGAGGAGCTGCAGTTCAGCCCCAAGGCTGTCAGCCGCCTGTTCCCAGGCGCGGACGACCTGCTGGAGGTGCACGGCCACTTCCTGTGTCGGCTGAAGGAGCGCCGCCTGGAGTCGCTGGAGGAGGGCAGTGCCCGCAACTACGTCATCCGGAAGATCGGGGACCTCCTGGTTCAGCAGGTGGGTATGGCCAGGCCCACCCCCACCCTACTCTGTCCTTCTGTTTGCTGAGAGCCCAGCCCCCGAGGACAGTGGCCCTGGCCTCTCACAGCTGCCCATCTGAGGCAGGGGAGCTCAGAAACAGAGGCCTGAACAGCAAACTTGCTTGTCGAGACACCACCCAGTGTATATGCTGTGCTTTTGTTTGGTTGATTGGTTGGTTGGCCACTTTTGTTTTGGTCTTGACACCTGTGTGGTGTTTGGACCACTGCCATGGATGGCAGGGCCATTGACCCCAAACTGACTTTTGAGTGGACTTCTGGGCCGAACCCGAGATTGACAGAGGGGACCCAGGACCCCTCATCTGCCCTCGAAGCACCCGGAGCGTGCGAATCACCTAACTAAGAAGACGACCCTTTCGTGAAAAGAAGACCCTTTTCACTTCTGACTTTTTTCTGACATTCTCTCACTTAAATGTATTCTTCCTAGTCGGATTTCGGGGTGTTTTACAAGCGCCTGTGACATGCGGAAGTTTTCTCCTTTGCCCTTTCGGTGCCCTGTTAATGAGACGCCATGTGCCGAAGCATTTTGTTTGGGGCCAGCGAGCCAGACAAAAGAGTGAATCCCCAAGTCAGGTCAATCTGTGGTTTAGCAGACTCAGGCGAACGAGGCAAAGATGCTCCCCGGCAGTTTCCATGTTTCCCCTAGTAACAGATCCACACCTCTCCTCAGTTTTCAGGTGAAAACGGAGAGAGGATGAAAGAGAAATACAGCGTCTTTTGCAGCGGCCACAACGACGCCGTCAGTCACTACAAGCTGCTGCTGCAGCAAAACAAGAAATTTCAAAACTTGATCAAGGTAAAAAAAAATTATCTCTTTCTTTGCAGTAGGTGGGTTTTTTGGTTTGTTCATGGGGAGCAGTTTTTTTTGTTTGTTTTTCCCACAAAACTATAGGCATTTGGAGAGCTTTATAAAGGACTTGTTACAACCAGTGATTTTCCAGGTTCTGCCTCATTTTTAACCACAGAGTCATTCAGATCAGGGCCATGAAAGCTCTGGAAAATCGCCGGGTGTAGAGCACAGCAGACATGGTTTTTGTTTCCACCACAGCAGGGTGGCCCCTGAGATGCCCCTCAGTGGGTGACACCGTCCCTCAGACTGACGAGGGGACACGAGTGTCATCACACAGGGCCTCCCTGCCCCTCCAGAGCCACCTCCCCTGCTTCAGATGTTCTAGCAGATACAAGGCCTGCAAGTCTTTGCCCCTCTCTGTCCTCTGCCCATCTGCTCCCTGCTCATCCCCGTCAGCCCATGGAATGACCCACACCTGTCTCCTGCCTGACAGCATGTGGGTGCTCAGGGCCCAGGAGCCAAGACCTCTGCCTGCCGTGTCCTGGGAGGTGCTCCCGGGCCAAGGCCATGGGGCGCTGTCAGCGTGTGCCCTACAGCAGTACAGGGCCCCAGAACAGCTCCATGCCTGCAGCCTGTGCCCCAAAGTGACACCCAGTAAATAACGGTCTAGAGTGAAGGGCAGAGAGTCATTAAATTTCACTCCGTTGTCCTGGCAGCAGACTGATGGGACAGGGAGAGAGTGGTCTAGTGGTCTGAATTCATCTGGTGATGAGCACAGGACCAGGCCACCTGACTTCCTGAATCAGAAGCCCCTTGCAGGTAGGGGTTTTGCATGAGACAGAAGGAAACAGAGCCAAGTCTCAGGTCTCTGTCCCATCCCCTCTTACAAACTGGCTCCCGGGACCTCCCTGGCGGTCCAGTGGTTAAGACTCCACACTTCTGATGCAGGGGGCGCGGGTTTGATCCTAGTTAGGGGAATTAAGATCCCACATACCACCATGGCACAGTCAAAAATACAGTGGTTCCTGGCCTTCTTAAAATACAAACCAGAACAGTAGGGACAGACAAACAGAAGGAAGCACAGGAAGCTGCCCTCAGCCCCAACCGAGAGGCGGCTTCAGGGCTTTCCCTGGCCGTCCAGTGGTTAGGACTTGCCACTTTCACTGCTGTGGACCTGGATTCAGTCCCTGATTGAGGAACTAAGATTCCGCAAGCTGCACAATTCAGCCAAGAAGAAGAAAGGATGGCTTCAGATGATCGCCTCTTTGGGCTCTTAGCCAGAGGCACGCACCAGCAGCCACCAGGGAGCTACTGTAGGGAGCACAGGCCCCGCTGCATCAGAAGGCCTCATCAGCCATCAGCAGCATTAGGGTCTGCACATGTGCACGTGTGTGTGTGTGTGGACAGCTCTCCGGTGATTCCCCAAATCCACACCAGCTGGTTTCTTCCTCGTGGCTTTTGCAGAGCCCTGCATTTTACAGCAAGTGAGTCACCCTCTGGCTTCTTGGCCTTTCTGTATACAGCAGGCACTCCTGCTTTCTTTTTTAAATTTTTTATTCAGTGAGTTATTTTTGGCTGTGCTGGGCCTTCATTGCTGCGTGCTGGCTTTCTCTAGTGGCACGCGGGAGCTGCTCTTCATTGCAGTGCATGGGCTTCTCACTGCGGTAGCTTCTTTTTGAGAAGCACAGGCTCTAGGGCGCGTGGGCTTTAGTAGTCACAGCATGTGGGCTCAGTTGCTCCATGGCATGTGGAATCTTCCCGGACTAGGGTTCAAATTGGTGTCCCCTGCATTGCAAGGTGGACTCTCAATGACTGGACCACCAGGGAAGCCCGGTTCCTGCTTTCGAGTGTCTGGTGAAGCAACAAAGAAAAGGTCCCCATGAACTGATAAAGGAAAGGGTCCCCAGCCCCCCATGTCCCACCATGAACGATTTGGCAGGAAACAGATACCCACCCGGCATGGCTTTGTCTTCTCCATTTCACAGAGAATCGGCAACTTCTCCATTGTGAGGCGGCTTGGCGTGCAGGAGTGTATCCTCCTGGTCACCCAGCGCATCACCAAGTACCCCGTGCTGGTGGAGCGAATTATCCAGAATACAGAAGGTATGCCAGCCCTCCTGCCTTGCCTGTCCATGCTGGGTGGGGAGGAGGGTCTCGGTCTCCCCGCCCCCATCCTAACGGTGGATTAGACAGTCTACTCTGCAGTCTGTCTTGGATTCAGCCGGGCTCAGCGATCATTGACTGAGCTCCCACCTTGTAGAATCTACCCTCCCAGGGGCTGGGATTTCCAACTTGAGAAACACAGGGTGTTTGGTCTCCCCTGCCTGCACCCCCACTTCAGTTCCTGCACAGTCTCGACTAGAACAGTCCCCAGTCGGTATTGGAGAGTCAGTGGAAGGGAGCAAGCTGTGTTCTGGCTAAGGTCACTCTTGGGGGACCTCCGTGTCACATGCCTGGCACCGTGGAGGGCAGAGAAGATGAGCATGTAGCCCAGCCTAGGCTTCTCAGAGGCCAGGGCAATACTGACCACACCTCCCTTGTTTTCTCCAGGGGATTTGGGCAGTGGGAGGATGCAGGAATCCCGCTGCCCTTGGAGTGGGAGGAGCCAGCCCTTGGTGATGGTTGGGGGAGGTGGTGGGAGTCTTTATGGAGAGCTGGAGGGCAGGGGGAGGCTGGTTACCCAGGAGTGGCCAGGGCTATGGAGGGCTGTTTTAACCACTTGACTTGCGCCTCAGCTTCTACATTCGACAAATGCTCTGTCTTGCTGTCAGCCAGGCGCTGGGCTGTTATCTTTACTTAGGAGAAGTGTTTACCTCTCAGGAGACTTGAGCTGGAAGGTGACTCTCGAGGCCGCTCTGAGCCATGGCCTTGGGAGACACCTCCTCGACCCCATAGCCCGCCTGCCTCTGTCACGTTTGTGGATGCAGACCAAGGAAAGCGCTAACTCTGCTATGTGTGGTAGCTGGCTCCGAGGACCACAGAGACCTGACCCAGGCCCTGAACCTCATCAAAGACATCATCTCACAAGTGGACGCCAGGGTCAGCGAGTGTGAGAAGGGCCAGCGCCTCAGGGAGATCGCGGGGAAGATGGACCTCAAGTCCTCCAGCAAGCTCAAAAATGGGCTGACCTTCAGCAGGGAGGACATGCTGCAGAGGCAGCTCCACCTGGAGGGCACCCTGTGCTGGAAGGCCACCTCCGGGCGCCTGAAAGGTAAAGCCCTGCCCTGGCCACCGCTGCTGAGCGCCATCATGGAGTGGTCGGCGCCATCCTGGATCAGTGGCACCATCTTGGGTTGGTGGATATCATCCTGGGTTGGTGGTACCATATTAGAGTAGTGGGTGCCATCTTATATCAGTGGCGCCATCTTGGAGTGGTGGGTGCCATCTTGGATTGGTGGCACCATCTTGGAGTGACAGGTGCCATCTTGGATCAGTGTTACCACCTTGGAGTGGTGGGTATAATGTTCAAGTGGTGGATGCTGTCTTGGATCAGTGGCACCATCTTGGAGTGGTNTGTTGTTCCATGTCCAGTTCTAACTGTTGCTTCCTGACCTGCATATAGATTTCTCAAGAGGCAGGTCAGGTGGTCTGGTATTCCCATCTCTTTCAGAATATATATTTTGGTCTATATTTTTAAAATTTTTTTCCATTGATCTTTCTTACTCTTTCTTGTGCTACTGCCACTCTCTTCTGATCACTATGTCCTTAGGATTTACCTATTCAGATTTGCAACCACCCTTAGGCCAATTTTAGTCATTCATATTTTCTCAGAAAATCAGTCATTTTATTCAAGAATTTTAAGTTTATCAGAGGACTGCTGCTGCTAAATCGCTTCAGTCGTGTCCGACTCTGTGTCACCCCATAGACAGCAGCCCACCAGGCTCCCCCGTCCCTAGGATGCTCCAGGCAAGAACACTGGAGTGGGGTGCCATTTCCTTCTCCAATGCATGAAAGTGGAAAGTGAAAGTGAAGTCACTCAGTCGTGTCCGACTCTTAGCGACCCCATGGACTGTAGCCTACCAGGCTCCTCCATCCATGGGATTTTCCAGGCAAGAGTACTGGAGTGGGGTGCCATTGCCTTCTCCATCAGAGGACATGTATGACATTTCTACTATGTCTGTGGTTTTCTTTATATTACATATTTCTTTCTTCCTCTCCTTTTGATTAGCCTGGACCATATTTGGTTCCATTAGTAGCTTTTTAAAGTTCTTAGATTTACTTTTTAAATCTTTTTCCTCTTTCAAATTAATTAATCTTTAAAAAGCATTTTGGTTTACTATTTTTCTTTCCTTTATTTATTCCTCTTTTATTGCTATTGGCTTTAACTGGATGTTGCTGATTTTCTTATTTCTTGAATCAATGCCTAGTTTGCTTTTATATTATTTAATAATAAAAGCCCTTAATGCTATGAGTTTTTCTAAGTAGAGATTTGGTTATATCCCAGAATTTAGTAAGTAGTGTGTCATATTTATTTATTTATTTGTAAATAGTCTTCAATGGCAATTCTGGCCAACTCTTTCGCTCAAAAGTTGCTTAAGAAAGTAACTAAATTTATAATGAAGGAAGGAAGGCTAAACCATTTGGAGAATATAATGGAAACTTCCTCATGGCCAACTGTATGGTCAGTTTTTATAACTAATTCAGACAAAGTGATATTCTTTATTTTTTGGACATAAAGTTTTAAGTATTTCTGAAAAATTAATTGTATCGTTACTGACTCTGTATATTTACAGCCTCCACACTCTTTTGTGATATCTCAAAGACTAGGAGAAGTATGGTGATATTTTTTCCCACCATCATGATTACTTTAATAAGAGGGACTAGCCATTAGTAAAAATCAGGACGTTCTTTATGGTGTAGTGTATAAGAATCCACCTGCCAGTGCAGGAGTGTGGGTTCGATCCCTGGTTTGGGAAGATTCCACATGGTGAGGAACAACTAAGCCTCTGCATCACCACTACTGAGCCCAAGCTCCAGAACTGGTGAGCCACAACTACTGAAGCCCACACGCTCCAGTTACTGAAGCCTGTGTGCTTGAGGGCCCACAAGTCAGAACTAATGAGCCCTGTGCCACAACTACTGAAGCCCGTGCACTCTAGAGCTAGCAAGTCTCAACTGCTGAGCCCGCATTCTGCAACCACGGAAGCTTGTGTGCCTAGGGCCTGTGCTCACAAGAGAAGCCACCACAATGAGAAGCCTGGGCACCGTGATGAAGAGCAGCCCCTGCTCATTGCAACTAGAGAACACCCGTGCCAACAATGAAGACCCAGGGCAACCAAAAATAAGTAAAATTTTAAAAAGATAAAGTAAAAATAACAACTGGGAGAAATATGAAGAGCAAAAACATTAATGGAAGATATTTTTATAATTTTGCTGAAATATTTTATCATTATAAACAAGACACAAGGAACAGAGACTATTCAAATATATTAACATATTTAAATACAGAATTTTTTTTTAATTTATGGTAAAAGACACCATAAACAAAGTTTTAAAAAATAGCAAACACTTGCAACAAATGAAGCAATAGACCCAAGCAGATATGTTCTCTCTTTTGAGAAAAATTCAGAAAAAAATGACATATAAAGGACCTAAAATGTTTATAAAAATAAATATCAGGACCCTGAACTTTATTCCTCATTTATTTCATCATCATTTGTGAGTAGACAGTCTCTGTTAGCACTGAGCCCACCATGGCCTCAAGTCCCTTCTGAACTGGATGGTCACAGCCTATTTCTTTCCATTGGCTTCCATTCCTTGTATAATGTCTCTTGCAACTCTGTTCACAATTCATTGTAAATAACAACTAGTGTCTAATGCAAACAGAAGTCCCCCTCCTCAAAATAATGAGCATGAGCAGGCCTGTGAAGCAGCCTAGCGTGAGAACTTTCCCCAGTAGAAAGTTCTTATATACTTCTTATACCCACTAGTGGCTCATCAGTCTGACTAGACTACTTGCACCCTCCCTCTCAGGGGGTTAAAACCCAAGACAGGAGAGAGGGTCACCGGCAAAAGGGAAAAGCAAAAGATGTGAGCCACGTAGAGGAAAGTCAGTAAGCAAACACTGTAAGGCTGCAGAAATCATAAATCGAAAAGGAACCATGAAGTCAAAAGGTGAGTAAAAAGAAATGATCAAAGAAATAAAAGCGAAATACAGTTACATCTGAAGGCAAGAGAGAGAAACCTAGTAATGAACAAAGCAGGATAGGACAGATAAAGTAGAAGGGCACAGCTGTCCTCTGAGACATCAAGAGCTCCTCTTTTCCCTGGCAGGATGAGTGAGGTTCTGCTTCCTTGGGGTCTGTCTTTTCAGCTGTAGAATATCATCTCATATTCCCTGTTCTTCAGGTATCCTTTACAATAAATCACTCATCAGGAGATACCCTAAGCTATTTTCTCAACCTTTTAATCTGAAAGATCCTAACTGGCACTACTTCTTCAAATCACAATAATTGGTGGCATTCTAATTTCATAGAGTATCTTCCAAGAACGCTATGAGACTGTTGAGCATCACTGCTCCGTAGCCATACTTTCCCTCCCATGGAATGTGCCAAATAATTGATGACTTCTTTACTCCAGAACTGTGAATGTTCCCTGCAATCATCAGTATAAATACTTTATTAACAATTTGTATTTATAGAACATCTGCCTCCTAAAGAGCTCAAAGCTGTTTACAAACATCATTTCATTAATCCTGATAGCAACTCCTTTTTTTTTTTTTTTTTAATAAGGTAGGAACATGTAGCAGCTAATGGGTACTGTCATCTCCATTTGACTCATGGTAAAGCTGAAACCTGGGGAAGAGTCACTTTTTCAAGGTCAGGCAATAATCGAAGAACTAGCACAGAAATACAACCTGGAACTTCTGCCTTCTTGTATTTTATTTCTTCCTGAGAAACCTCTCTCATTTCAGTTCACACACATACTCATTGGAATGCTCCAACATAAATTTTTTAATAGAGTTGTCTCTACAGAGGGTAAGAAAGAATCCCATAAACTCAAGTATGAAAACTTACTGGACTTCAGCTTAACTTTTCAAGAGGTTATCACTATAGTCAGAGGCATGAAGAATGATTAAATTTGAGAATTAGAAAGCATTTTTTCCTGCCATTTTTAAACCAGAAAAGGAGTTTCTGCTTAGTTCTGAATGTGTTCCTTCTCCATACTAGAAATAGAAAACCAATTTCAAGATGACAAAAGTCAAAGTAATAAGCATTTTTTTAAGAAGGATGCAAAGTAATGGCACCTAAATAACATTGCTACTACTGCTAAGTCGCTTCAGTTGTGTCCGACTCTGTGCGACCCCATGGACTGCAGCCTACCAGGCTCCTCTGTCCATGGGATTTTCCAGGCAAGAGTACTGGCGTGGGTTGCCACTGCCTTCTCCTGACCCCATGGACTATACAGACATGGGATTCTCTAGGCCAGAATACTGGAGTGGGTAGCCTTTCCCTTCTCCAGGGGATCTTCCCAACCCAGGGATTGAACCCAGGTCTCCCACATCGCAGGCAGATTCTTTACCAGCTAAGCCACAAAGGATCTTCCCTAAATAACATTATATACTGAATAATTGCTATATCCTAGGCATATGTGTGTATTATTTCATTGTAACCCTATGAAGGCGACATTGTTATTGTTATTTCACTAGTGAGAAAACTGAGACTCCATGCAGTTAAGCAAATGGAGGCAGCTGAGAGATTTTTTTTCAGTTTATTTTTTAATTGAAGGATAATAATTGCTTTACAGAATTATGTTGGTTTCTGTCAAACATCAGCATGAATCAGCCAGAGATATACATATGTCTCCTCCCTCTTGAACATCCCTCCTACCTCCCTCCCCATCCTACCCCTTAGGTTGTCACAAGGCCCCAGTTTGAGTTCCCTGAGTCATGGAACAAATTCCTGTTGGTTATTTCACATATGATAGTGTAAGTTTCCGGAGAAGGCAATGGCACCCCACTCTAGTACTCTTGCCTGGAGAATCCCATGGATGGGGGAGCCTGGTGGGCTGCAGTCCATGAGGTCGTTAACAGTCAGACATGACCGAGCAACTTCACTTTGACTTTTCACTTTATGCATTGGAGAAGGCCATGGCAACCCACTCCAGTGTTCTTGCCCGGAGAATCCCAGGGACGGGGGAGCCTGGTGGGCAGCCGTCTATGGGGTCGCACAGAGTCGGACACGACTGGAGCGACTTAGCAGCAGCAGCAGTGGTGTAAGTTTCCATGTTACTCTAGCTGAGCTTATAGCGCCTTTGTCTCTGCTTCTCTTACCTGTGCTTTTATAGCACCACACAGCTACTCCAAATAATAGAAATAGTTGCTGCTTTTGCCATTTTGAATGGTGTAAAGGAAATGGCACCCCACTCCAGTACTCTTGCCTGGAGAATCCCATGGACAGAGGAGCTTGGTGGGCTACAGTCCACGGGGTCGCAAAGAGTCGGACACGATTGAGCGACTTCACTTTCACTTTCAATCCTATAATCAGAGAGCCAGATGACTATAGAGTGATGCAGCCACAATAGTTTGAGCTTTATGTCAGTTACAGAAAAAACCTAAGGAAGGCTATTAAACAATAGTCTTCGATGCTGCAAATCTTGCTACACAATTTGCAAACTTAGACCCTAAAATACAATTTAGCTGAAAATCTACCATCAAGACAACTCTACACCAAGATGGCAAGGTTAACAACATCAAGAAAAATGGAAAATTTTCAATCTGATTATTTGTCACTAGTGAAGTAAGACTAGGTCCAGATTTTACCGCACAGATTTTTTTTCGCACAGATCCAAATGAAAATTCCAAAAAACACTTAGAATACATTAAAGGAATGCATGTGTAAATATCTATTTAAAATTTTCCCAACTCAACAGCTATACAGACAATGAAAACCATTAGGAGGGTCTTCAAAAACTTTCTTAAAGCAGGAGATCTTCATTTGAATCACAGCTTGCTATGGGCACAGTAAGCCTAAAGGACTAAATTAATAGCTATGAAATAATATAGCTAACATTTACCAAGTACTTATAATGTGGTAGTCACAGTGCTTTACACTCATGTTTGTTTAATCTTCACTGTCAAATAGGTGTAAGTGTTATTTCCATTTTATAAATAAAGAAACTAAGGACTAATGAAATTAAGTATCCTGTCAGTCCTGGGATACTAAACCCAGCAATTTCACTTAAGCACCTGATATTAGCTTCCACTTGTATTGGGAAGCACACAGCATATTTATGAAAATGTTTTTTACTTAATGCAGAGTTTCCCTTGTGGCTCATATGATAAAAAAATCCACCGACAATGCAGAAGGTCTGAATTCAATCCTTAGGTTGGGAAGATCCCCTGGAGAAGGGAATGGCTACCCATTCCCATTCCCATTCTCAATGCCTTGAGAATTCCATGGACAAAAGGAGCCTGATGGGGTTGAATAGGCATTCTTATTTTGAGAATAAATGAATAGTGAATAAAACAGTATGATCATTGGAAATGCAGAAGTAACTGTTTATATTGTGCAGTCCTGAAGAAGAAACACAATATTCAATGATACACTAATCAACACTGCTATATTTAAAATAGATAACCAATAGGGACCTACTGTAAAGCATAGGGAGCTCTGCTCAAGATTCTGTAACAACATATATGGGAAAATAACCTGAAAAACAATTATATATATATATATATATATACACATATATACATGTATATATATATGTGTGTGTATATATATATATACACACATGTATATATATATACACACATGTATATATATATACATGTATATACACACATGTATATATATATACATGTATATATGGGCTTCTCTGGTGGCTCAGGTGCTACAGAATCTGCCTGCAATGCAGGAGGCCTGGGTTCGCTCCCTGGGTCAGAACGATCCCCTGGAAAAGAGAATAGCAATCCACTCCAATATTCTTGTCTGGAGAATTCCATGGACAAAGGAGCCTTCAGGTTACATGTAGTTGGACACAACTGAGTGACTAACACTTAACCTGTCTATAACTGAATCACTTTGTTGTACACCTAAAACTAACTCAACTCTGTTAACCAACTCTACTCCAATATGAAATAAAAATTTTTAAATATTCTAAAAAGATATAGCAATCAACATAAATTAACCAAGTCAAATGGCCTTGAGAGGCACAGAGCTATGGTGAACGTGAGAAAAACTATGATCATTTTTTTTTATGACCTCTGTAGCACAGACTAAATCAAGGCAACAAGTTGCTTTTCCCAGCACCAAAGATAGAAGAAAACTCGCTCTTTTGAGTTTCCTAAGGTTCTCATTCCACTTAAAACCCTCCTAGTGGCCTGTATCCATCTAACCTGAAGGAGGTCGTGGTTTCTTACTCATGTTAGATGATGGGATAGCCAAAGATGAAACACTGTTGTTGGCTTAAAGTAGTTTCCTTTTGCTTTAAATAAAGAAATATTTCAAATATATGCTAATAGTATAATAAATTAAAAAACTACATCCCAGCCACCTCACCACCAATCAGATTTAACAAATATATTCATTTCACCCTACACTGACCATTTATCCTAGAAAGAGAAGGTTTCTAATAAAGTCCCATCAACTCTATTCCCTCTCCCTCTTTCCCAAATAAACCACTTTTGTGAAAGTTGCATGTGCTCCTCACAGTGACGTTTTCATATTTTTGTTATACCTATAGTATCAATATGTATTATTGTTGCGTATTCATAAAGTTTACACCAATTGTCTTCAATTTATCCTTCTATAACCTGAATTTTTTACTCAGCCTTTTTTTATTGCAGCAAAATAAACCTAAGACAAAATTTACCATTTTAACTACTTTTAAGTGTGCAGTCCAAAGTCATGAAATACATCCACATCATTATACAACTATCACCACCATCCAGCTCCAAAACATTTTCATCTTTCCAAACTGATTCGTTGTACCTATTAAACAACAACATTCTGTTCCAATCTTCCTCACAAATCCTGGCAACCATATTCCACTCTCTGCTTCTATGAATTTGATTACCCTAGGAATAGCATATAAGTGGAATCATAGTCTTTATCTTTTTGTGACTAGCTTATTTCACTTAGTATAACATCTTCAAGGTTCATCCACACTGTAGAATGGGTCAGAGCCCCTTCCTTTTTAAGACTGAACATTACTCCATTATATGTATATATCACAAAGATCCGTTTATCCATTAATCTGTGGATGGACACTTGAGTTTCTTCCAGCTTTTGACTATTGTAAATAATGCTGCTAATAGGTATAGAAATATCTGTTCAATTCTCTGCTTTCACTTCTTTTGGGTATATCACCAAAAGTAGAATTGCTGTATCTGGATCATAAGATAATTCTAGGTATAATATATCAGAATTTTCCAGAGAAGCATAACCACAGGATAGATAGGTAGATAGGTAGGTAGGTAGATAGATATAAGAGGAGATTCATTGTAGGAAGTGGCTTACATGATTGCAGAGGCCAAGATATCCCATTGGTCTGTCATCTGCAACCTGGAAAAATAGGAAAGCCAATGGTGTAATTCATGCTGAGACTCAAAACTCCCAAGTCAGGAAGCCAAGGAGGTGAGTCCCAGTCTGAGTCCAAAGGTTCCAGAACTAGAAGTGCTAATGTTTGAAGGAAAGAGAAGATTAATGTCCCAGATCAAACAGAGAGAGCCAGTTCTCCCTTCTTCCAACTCTTTCTCCTATTCAGCCATCAATAGACTAGAGGATGCCCATTCACATTGGTGAGAGCCATCTTCTTTCCTTGATCAACCAATTCAAATGCCAATCTCTTTCAGAAACCATCTCACCAACACACCCAGAAATAACGTTTTACCAGATATCTGGGCATCCTTCAGTTTGGTACTTGACACATCACATTAACCATCACATTTAAGAACCTCCACAGCAGCGATATTGTGTTACATTCCTGCCAGCAACACACAATAGTTCCAATTTCTGCACATCCCTTACCAATATTTTCATCTTTGTTCTTGAGATTTATCCTTAACAAAACAGGTAGATGTAATTCATCCATCTTACCTATGGTATACTTTCCCTCTGTGACTACACTGCAGTTCATTATCTATCCACCTGAGCATCTGAGTACTTTCTTATCTTGTTGCTATTACGATCAATGCCATATTGAACATTTCTATATATTTCTCTGTTCACAAGTGCAACAGTTTCTCGGGGCTAAGTAATCAGGAGTGGAATTTCTGAATCACAGGTCATGTGTAATTCAAACCTTAATATGTATTGCCAAAATTCTCAAAGAAGTATTTCCCTATTTACACTCCACATCCTTGACACAATAATTGGTATTCACGTAATTCACATAGCACTTCTCAGCATTTAGAACAGGAAGGAATTCTGTGTCTGCTCAGTCCTCAAGTTTACAATGATTTTCTCTGTTAGTGCTTTTTCATTTTCATTTTACCTCTTCCCTGCCCCACGTACCCCCTATCGCTGGAGAGAGTCCTTTTCCCTTTTTGATGCCAACTTTATCATAATGCTAGTCTTGGATTTTGTTTTTTTTACCACTAATGAAACTGTCAGAAGTTCAACCAATAATCTCCTTTTTTATAAGAACTACAAAGTGAAATGACTTAAGGACCTCTTGGAACTTGGCAAATGGTGAACTAACACCCACGTTTACTAGTTAGCCATTAAACCATGCTCTGCTAAACTTTTGGGGAAAGTCCAGGGAAATGCTGTGGGAACAGAAAAGAAGTGCCTGGGTATGACTGGAAATATCCTTTTTCTTACACATTCAGGAGTAGGACTAGGGTGAGGCAAGTGAAACACACAGGAGCCAAATTTAAGGGACACAAAAAAACAGTAATCAAAAAAGGTTTATGAAATATTTTAAGAGCAAAATTAATGTGAAAAATTCACAATAAGCAAAATATCAAAATCATAAATAAGATCAGTATTATTATCATATCTCTAGTAATTATAGCCTTTTCAATTTAATGAAGTCAATTTCATCTGTATATGAAAAGTATCTTTGACATTTTTTTAAAAAACAAGAGTCAATTAAGGGAAAATAAAATTTATGTTTCATTTTTAAAATTCAAAATAAAATAGCCTCATACATCCTCTTGAATACAAGACTACCAAGAGGAAAATTAGACAAGATTTGTAGCCAGTAAAATAGAGACTTATTTGAAGATTAGTATATGGCAGCAGTTTTCTCATATATCAACTTGAAATCAACACTGATGGCCATTTGTAAGGTGTGGTGAACTGTATGAATTACTCATCAGCATCCTATTAAGACTTTAATTTTAATGGAGATTTTGTACAATCAAGGAAAATATAACCCACCACCATCCAAGAAAGATGTATCAGTTTGCTAGGGCTGCCATCATAAAATACCACATACTGGGTGACTTAAACAATAAAAATTTATTTTCTTACAGCTTAAGAGGCTGGAGAAGGAAATGACAGTATTCTTGCCTGGGAAATCCCATGGACAGAGGAGCCTGGCAGGTCACAAAAGAGCCTATGGGGTCACAAAAGAGTCAGGCAGGACTTAGCAACCAAACAACAAACAAGAGGCTGGAAGCCCAAGATCAAGGTGCTGACAGGTCTCCTCTGAGGCCACGTTCCTCAGCTTAGAGAAGGCCAGTCTCTAATTGCCTCGCCACATGGTCTTTCCTATGTGTGGACATGTCTTTAGTGTGTCTCTGTGTGCCCATATTTTCTCTGTTTTATAAGAACACCAGTCTTCTTAGATTAGGGTCATCCTAACAACCTTAACTGAGTCACCTCTTTAATGAAAGGCTCTATTTCCATATGGGGGTTTCCCAGGTCGTGCTAGGGGTAAAAAATCTGCCTGGCAACGCACAAGATGCAAGAAACATGGGCTCAATCCCTGGGTCGGGAAGATCCCCTGGAGTAGGAAATGGCAACCCACTTCAGTATTCTTGCCTGGAAAATTTCATGGACAGAAGATCCTGGTGGGCTACAGTCTGGAATTGGGATTGCAAAGAGTTGGACACAACTGAGTGCGCAAGCGAGCGCGCGCATGCGCACGCGTGCACACACACACACACACACACACACCACACATCTCCGTACAGTCACATTGTGATGTACTGGGCATTAAGATTTCAGCATACGAACTATTGGGGGGGAACACGCTTCAGCTCATAATGAGAGGGAGTGGGACATTTGCCGAATAAAGATTTTATCCCTCAGCAACTAATCGAGAGCTGAGAGAAAAGGCAAGCCCTTACTATAAAAGAGAGATTTTCCGAGTCCTTGAACCTACGAGGATGTTACTAACATAACAGCGTGCTCTGGTTCAAAATGAACAGATTTAAGTTGTGAAACCTCCAAAGCCCTTTGGAGCTATCACCGCAATGTTGTCCAATTCCTTGAGTAACCCATAAATCCTACTGAAAAACATCAAACTGAAAGTGAACGTTGCTCAGTCGTGTCCGACTCTTGGTGAACCCATGGACTCTGTTGTCCATGGAATTCTCCAGGCCAGAGTACTGGAGTGGGTAGCCTTTCCCTTCCAGGGTGTCTTTCCAACCAAGGATCTATCCCAGGTCTCCCACACTGCAGGCGGATTCTTTATCAGCTGAGCCACAAGGGAAGTCCAAGAGTACTGGAGTGGGTAACCTATTCCTTTGCTAGTAGATCTTCCTGACCCAGGAATCGAACCAGGGTCTCCTGCATTGCAGGTGGACTCTTTACCAAATGAGCTATCAGGGAAGCCCAGTCATTAAGGAGTAGGACAAAATGGCTTTAAAAAAAAAAAAAATCACACTATCCAATCACTCTGCCAAACACATAATATCACAACTTTGTTGTAAAAAGTAGGAGTCATCAGGACACTGGGTTCATCCCAGGACACTGAGATGAAGTCATCCCATCAGGGACATAGAACCATAGCCTCCAGTAATGCAGCCCAATTCTAAATGACTGGGGAATTTCAGTACCTATGAACTCAGCTTTATCTTTCTTTTCAGTATAAAGATACTCTTTCTGAGTCAAAGTTGGATACTTTTTGTGAGTCTAAAAGGTAGCCTCATAACTACCAGTGGACCTTTCATCCAGCAAACTGAATTACATCCAAAAGATCTTGTATAGTTTATTTAAGCAGCCTTGCCTGAAAACAAATCTGATATTGAAATTGCTTCCCCAAGCTTCCCAAATCTAATGGAACAAGCAGTTATTTGAGAATTCCTATTCCTCTGTTCTTTTTCTTCAAGAACATATAACCTTTATAATCTTGAACTACCACACTTGGCAAATAAGAAACGCAACATCAGGGACAGTGGTGAACTGTGTGAGTGGAGTGATTGTGTATAAACTTCTTAGCTGCCTTAGAATGATTGTATAAATCTGAAATAATAACAACAACTTCATTTAAAATGGTGATATGTTTCACAAAGGCAACTGCAGACAGGTAGAGTTAACCAAAGCCATTGTCTGTGATGCTATGATTGCCTCCTGTAAGGTACTGGAATCTTGAAATTCAAGTTTCTGGAGTTTGAATTTAGATCTTGTTTGAGGGAGGGGGTGTTGACTGATTTGTTGTTTCTAAAATAATGATATTTCTCCTTTATGTAGTGGCTGGCATCTTAATAAATGTGGACATGACTTAACAATCAGGCAGCAAATCCTTTCCAGGGTTAGCATTTGGGGATCTGCCTTATGGTAAACTGTTTTTCTTATTACCATTCTTTCTTAATGCTTAAAAGAAAAAAAAAAAACACCTGAAATAATACTCCTTACTCATCTCACCTACTTGTTAATCTGGAGACGATTAAAGGAAGCATATTGTAGAAAGCATATTATAATGAGTGAATAGATTTTTTTAAAAAAAGATTTGGGGTGGGGGGAGAGGCATGACATTAAACAGTACAAATGATCCAGGCTTTTGCTCTACCAAACCTTGGGGCAATGTCTTTTCAATGTCATTCTTTAGAAAAAGTCTTTGAGACCATGCATGTCTTTTTAAACAAGGAGGGGAGAAAAAGCAAAGCAAAGCAAAAAAGAATAGAAAAAAAAAAAGAAAGGAAAAATGGGATGGGAAAAAAAGAGCTTTTATTTTAAAAGCAAANTGGGGCAATGTCTTTTCAATGTCATTCTTTAGAAAAAGTCTTTGAGACCATGCATGTCTTTTTAAACAAGGAGGGGAGAAAAAGCAAAGCAAAGCAAAAAAGAATAGAAAAAAAAAAAGAAAGGAAAAATGGGATGGGAAAAAAAGAGCTTTTATTTTAAAAGCAAACAGCTAAGTGATTTGCTGCACACTTGCCATGAATAATAACGAGCAGATCTGTGTTGTGTTCCTCGTTTTAATTAGCACTTTGCCTTCTGCAGCAGCGCCCTGTCTTATTACACAGCACCTAGAGAGCCCCACTTGAAGCACGACACAAAACAAGATGGGCAAAGAAGCCCCCATGAGGAGTCTTGCCATTGATTCAGAAAAGTCCCATTTTGTTCTCTCCCAACCCCCACCCTCGGTTTCATTTTTCAGAGAGCTATGATTAGCGTTTGTTTTATTTGGCACAGAAAACAGATATCTCTGAAGCTGTATCTGAATGATTTCTTTGCAGTTCAAACTATAGTGAGAGCTCAAAAGCATTTTAAAAGGCAAGGAAAGTGCAGATGGAGTTCCTCACAAGATCTGAGGTGGGACAGAACCTGCCACATAATTTGCACTCAATAAAAGTGTTAAAATGTTCATGAAGCACTTCAGACACCAGAACAACAAAAGAGCTCCTTAAACACTTCTGTTCCGGAGTCCTTATATTTGGAAGAGATAGTAGTCTAAAGTAAGTGTCAAGGCAGCAAAGGTTAACTCTGAGAAATTTTATCATCTCTTGCAAGGGGAGCTTCTCGTGAAATATGTCAGGACGAAAAATTAAAGAGAGCAGTTGGAAAAATGAAAACCTCACAAATCATATTCCTAGCTATAATTAAAAAGCGTTAGCCACAACCCTGTCAGCAAACCCTGAAATTAAAGTTAAAAAACCAAATGGCTCCTGTGTTGCTCTGAGATTCTGTTTGCTCACACACGTGTGTGTGAGCAAATCTAGTACAGAATGTGACTTTGTCTTTTGTCACCAGGAATGCTGAGCGTGCTGACACAGCTAGGTGAGACAATCTCAGATTGTTCTAGGATTTGATTTTCATATGCATGCAACCTACAGCTGCATATGATAGTGTGCCGCATTGATATGACTCCTTTTCTAGAAGGTCTTTGGTGGATACATCTGCTGAACAGAACAGGAACAAAATATGTGCCTTGACTCAAACTTGTGGCAGAGAGCTATCAACGTGGAAACGTGCTCCAAGTCATTTGCATAATATGCAGATGAAAATCTAATGAGAAAGGTATATTGACAGACTTTGCCTTGTTATCTGGCAATGCTGTGCATAACAGTATGTGGTACCCAGACATAATCTCCTGTAATGTTATTTTGCAATTTAAATGTCTTTTCCTCCTCCAAAAGAAGACACACGTCAATAAGTCCCAGACATCAATGACTGACATTTGAGATAAGATAAACTGCACAAGCCTATTCAGATAGAATCAGCCCAGTTTCTTTCAGGACACAGGTCTCCAAGTTATGTCCTATTTATTGACTGAAGGAGAGGAAAGGGTGGTGTCCCCAAATACTCACTGATGCCTCATTTTTACTGTGCTCCAACGGCTGCTCTTTCAGCCCTGACGCCAGTCCTGAGTATATTTCAAGGAACATTACCAAGAACAAAATCGAAGGCCATCAATATTAATGATCTGAACCAGGAAGATAGCTTTTAGTGTGCAAATTAATTATCCTAATCACAGGGTTTTTTGTATCCATTTTAATGAAATAACTATTTATTTCATTGAATCCTGAGCTTTTCTTTTGCAAATAAGGCACATTTACATGATAAATACATGAAATTTAAAAGGATGACTAAATTAAATTGAGAAAAAAAGACCTTTTTAAATACAATTTTCTTAGGAAAAACAGCTAGATTAATGGGTTGGTTAGCTGACTGGCATCTGTGATTAAATCTTTTTTAATGTATGTCAAATAGAATTTAATGGACCCTGAGAAATGTCTACACAGTCAGTAATATTCAGGGACTAGGGAAGATTCCAGTTGTCTCCTGTCATTTGTTGGTGAACTCCTGAAGCCTTGGCCTTGGGACTCAGGCTGACACGTGGGATTGACACTTCCGGTCCCTGCATTCTCAACCATTTCTTTGACTCACCCTTTTATTCTTTTCTGGTGGGGAGTCGGTGGTGGGGTGGTGTTGGG
>SJYA01001197.1:883360-904287 GCA_006410615.1 Neotragus moschatus
TGGGCTGTGGGGCGGGGAGGGAGGGGGTGGGCTGAGCCTTCTTTAACAATGTAACCAACATATTCACCTCTTAGAAGCATGGGCCAAAAAATAACTACAGGAGCAGTGAAGGCATTAAAATAGTTTAAATATGGCTTATATCTCATCATCTCATTCACATTTGTTTCAAACTGTGCTGGCCTTGGTAAAGAGAGAGAGAAGGGCGGGGGACGGAGGGGAGAAAGGAGAGAGAGAGGCTGCTTAATTCAGAGGAATTTTCAATGAATCTGTTAGAGTCTGTGGGTTTTGAAAACTTTATTTATTGTGGGTGAGCTTTGAAGGGCTGCAAATTCAACAGAAGAGAGATGTGAAACACATTCGGGCTCGGTTTTTTTGATAACAGACCCAAAGAACAGAGCGTCTTTCTCTGCAAGCCTCCCCCCCTGGGTTGTGCCACCAGAGATGTCTCCCTCTGCCTTTGATTCGGGATGATCAGTTGCAGCTGTGGCAGCCGGGCAGGCGGCCCCAGGCTCCGGGAACAGGAGCCCTCTCCCCAGCATTAGGATTTACATTTCAATGGCTGCCACCATTTTAAAGATAATTATAACCCTTTTAGATTAATAATATTCTGTGGCTTCTCTAATATTTTAACAGCATAAATATTAATTTAGCTGGTTTCAGAAGAAACATCTCTCTCTCTCAGCTCACCATCCGGCCCACCCCCATCCCAACCTTGGAAAATATAAAACACACGCTTCACCCCAAACCTGTTTGGGGCAGGATGGAGTAGGAAGGGAGAATGTTGAGCCAACAGATATGACTAAAATACTTTGACCCTAACCTGGCCCAGATCTCATCATTTGAGAGTAAATAAGATATGGCAGATGGGGTGAGGGTGGTGGGTTGGGGAAGTAGGAGGTGAGGGGGTGCAGTTCTCGGGGCAAAAGACCAGGAAGCTACTTTCTACAAGGGTAATGTTTCCAAAGCTGAATTTTTTTTAAAAAAGCAAATTGTGTGTAGTTTTATCTAACTCAGCAAGTCGACTTGCAAAAAGCCGGCAGATGGGATTCACGTTTCTTCGATCATATTCCAAGTGGGGTGGGAGATGGCAAAAAGATGAAACTGTCTTGATGAACTCAATAGTCTTGAAAAGAGAAAAAGGAAAATTGCCCACAAAAGATATTGAGACTATAAAGAGGCTTATATTTCACTGTTACTGCAAACTTCCTTTCTGCTTATTATCATTCCAACACTTTATTTCCCACCAGCTGATGCAGCTGGGGAAAACATCACATTGTACAAACAGATGTCGACTCACTCAGATTGTCTGACCATGCTCTGTGGACCATGATCTATTTTTTGCCACGCCGCAAGTACTGAGCATGTTGTAGGCACCGGGACAGGACTTTTTTTTTTTTTTTTCTATTTACATTCATTAGGTTCCTACAAGTATTCTCTTTAGGGTGATCGCCTTTTATCACTCAGCATCATGCAAACAGTTTACATGGCGCAAATAGAATCAGAGGAACACATTTCCCAAGTCCACTGATAAATAAGAGGAATCACGTGCATTAAGAAGAAAATTGATAACGTGCTGGTCAGATGTTGCAAGCAGGTCATTCGGATGCACTCCTTGATAAAGTGCAGAGCTACAATAATTGCTCTGAGATCTCTGTACGAACAAGACCTTTATTTCCTAGGCACCAAAGCCATGGGATTGAGCATTGCTTGAAAGTGACTTGGGGAATAAAACCACTCATGAAATATGCATGACTAACACATAGGCTGCCAGGGGAACTTAGTGTATTATGTATGACCCTTTGGTAATTGTAAGGAAATGATATTCATTTAAGTGGATGTTTATCACAGTTAAAGGTGCACCTAATGAAACAAAGGTCATAAGCCTAAAAACATGAGGTTAGAGACCTTTTATTGCACCATTTCTCTCTCTGTTTGAAAAGACCTGGCCTTTCTTCACAGCTGTTTTCCTAACACCTGTGTGTGCTGTTTACGCAGCCTTAAAGAGTTCCTGTCACCCCTAGTTGAATGCCAAAAGGACTATTACACTAAATGCTCTTCTAATATTATACCCACACATCTGGGAAATATCAGACAGTGTGCTGCAATTTATCAGTTCAGGCTGGAGTTTTTAGCTACTGACATTTGGCTAGCTACAGAGTGTTTTTGTTTTTGTTTTTTTTTCCTCCCTGAGTATGTCTCTATGGAAAATGCCTCCCTGCTCATTCAGTTCAGAGGGTGGCTTTTACTGTGAGATCAGTGGTAATGTGATTCTCCTGCGATAGACTCATTTCTCTGGCAAAATTATGAGGCAACACTGCAGAGAAGATGGATACCCAGATTTGGAGGTCAAATTCCCCATGTTAGAATCCCAGCCCTAGTGTTCACAAGTCCTGAGACCTTAGGCAAGTAACTTAATTGTTCTGGGATTTTGAATAAATTTCCATCTATAAAATAATGCCCATAAATAGCTGTGACCTCACAAGGCTGTCATGATGATAATTAAGTCACTATCTGAAAAGCATTTAAAATAGCTCCTGCCACACAGTAAATGCTATGTATTTGTTTAAAAAAAAAAAAAACAAACAAACACAGTTTGCATGGTTGGTTTGTCCTGCCCTTTCTCCGCCCAAACTGTTCTTTTCTTTTGCATCTAATTACCTCCCTCATTCCCTGCATGCTCAGTTGAGTCTGACTCTTTGAGACCTCATGGACTGTAGGCTGCCAGGCTCCTCTGTACATGGGATTTCCCAGGCAAGCAAACTGGAGTGGGCTGCCATTTCCTTCTCTAGGGGATCTTTCTGACCCAGGGATCGAACCCTTGTCTCTTGTCTCTCCTGCATGGGCAGAGGGGTTATTTACCAGTTGAGCTACCAGGGAAACTCTTCTTATATGGTTACCATATAGAAACTCTAGAGAGTGTTACAAATTTAGTAATTCTTTCATTCATTATTTCCTTATGATGACAAGACTATCATTTGTGATAGAGAGGGCAGTCTTCTTCATCCACAAAATGTTTTGATAATTTACTAACTCTAGACTACCCCTTCCAAAATGTGATTTCTCCCTATGACCAAAGTTGTCTGACATAAGATAAAATAGAAGCTGCAGGGGATTTTTATAACTACTGCTAGACTAATAACATAGTCTAATAATACAAAATCACAAACCCTGTTTTCTTAGATTTTAAAGAAAAGTCACTCTAATGTGATCACATGTAGCAAAGTGGTTCTGAAACTGGCTTGCTTCCATGTGTTTGAATCCCAGCTCTAGCCCTTACTGTGTGACCCATGGGAAGTTATTTAACCTCTCTGTGTCCTCAATTTCATCAACAAACAAAGGTAATCAGAGTACTAGCTCATATGTTTGCTGTGCATTTTAGACAAGGGAATGCAGGTGAAGGTATTTAGAGCAACATCTGTAATATAACTACTCTATTATCATAAACTATTGTATTATTATTCTTTTCCAACATCAGCATTGAAAAGACCCTGATGTTGTGAAAGATTGAAGGCAGGAGGAAAAGGAGATGACAGAGGATGAGATGGTTGGATGGCATCACTGATTCGATGGACATGAGTTCAAAGCAAGCTCCGGGAGTTGGCGATGGACAGGGAAGCCAGGTGTGCTGCAGTCCATGGGGTCACAAAGAGTAAGACATGACTGAGCCAGTGAACTGAACTGATTATATTATTATTACTGTTAGACTGGAAACCAGCATTTCAGGAAGTTTTTGACATCATCATACCACCACCAGGGTTTTCTGCTCAAGATAATTTATTCACTGCAAATTACTGGTGGCATTAAAAATCTGTCCATAAATTTGATGCTCCTCCCTTCAAAAAGTAGGACTCACTTGACCCGAGTGTTGGCCACACCTAGTGACTCATGTTTAATTATTAGCATGCGGTGAAAGCGATGGCATGTGAATTCCAAAGCTGGGTCATCAAATGTACTTTCTTTCCTCCTGCGTTTGCTCAGGTCACCAGCTACAGGCGGAAGGTAGCTGCCATGTCGTGAGCACATCGTCCCTGTGGAGAGGCGATGGGAATGAGCCACCTTAGTAGGAAACCGTTGAGCTTCTGTCAAGCTTTCATGACTTCAGTCCACCAGGCTTTGAGTCTTCCAGATGAGGCCCCAGACATGTGAAACAGACATAAGCCATTCTTCTGGGGGCACTCTGAATTCCCAGACCATCTGAAACCATGGGGTAATCAATGGTCAGTACTCTTTTAAGCCACTAAATTTTGGAGTCATTTGTTACGCAACTAACACAACATTCTCCAATATAGAAATGGAACTTCTACTTGTTAAACTGAGGGTTTGTTTATATAGGAATGGGAAGTGGGGCAAGGTTTTGAGGAGATCCAAAAGTGCAAAGCCTACAGTGTAAATTAGTATACTTTTTATTGGGCTGGCCAAGATTTCATTTGGGTTTTTCCATAGCATCTTACAGAAAATCACAAATGAACTTTTTGGCCAAACTAATATATATCCTAAAGTATATTTCACTTTTATATATCTATTAGCATGGGGATTTTTTTTTCCCAAGCTAAGTAAAATAATTCTCCCCAATGTGTAGTTCTTATTTCTAGGATAACCAACCACCCCAAGTAGCCCAGGAGTGTCTCTGCTTTAGCAATGAATTTTGCATGTCCTGGGAAATCTCTCAGTCCTAGACCAACCAAAATGGTTGGTTCCCCATTTATATTTTAGATTAGATGATTACCAATATCTCAACTGAGCTATTCTTACAATCAAAGAAGGGGATACCTAGTAAAGGTTTTTGTGAGAGTTTGTGTGTTTTTAGAGGAGAAGAGAGGCACCCCAAACAGTCCCTATCTCATCATAAAACTCCACACTTCTCCCTGGTCTTACATGTGCCTGGTGAGTCCTTCACTTGGGGAGGAGTGGGGTGGGAGAGGAGAAAGACATCGCTGCATCTGAGCCTTCAGCACCTTAAGCTTTCAGAAATCCAGAGGTGCACGGTGGACAGTGATGCTGGTTTTGGGGAGGTGAGACAGTGCGATGAGAGCAGAAAGCAATGCTCTAGGAGAGTATCTGAAGCTCTTAGGAAAAGCCTGCTTAAACTGAATATGAAGGAGAATGCCCACAGTCACCTTTCCTCACCCCTGCCCTTTCGTTACTGTTTCATTTTTTGCAACTAGGGAGTTGATAACCAGTGTTATTTGTTCATATAACAAAATGCTTTTAAGTCTGGAAAAGGTGATAGCATGTATGTACTGTGTGCTAACTTGCTTCAGGCGTGTCTGACTCTTTGAGACCCTACGGGCTGTAGCCTGCCAGACTCCTTTGGCCATGGGATTCTCCAGGGAATAATACTGGAGTGGGAGATCTACTCCCTACTCTAGGGGATCTTCCCAGCCCAAGGATTGAATCCGCATCTCCTGTGGCCCTCGCATTGGCCAGTGGGTTCTTCACTCCTAATGCCACCTGGGAAATGGGATGTGGTCTTACTTAAAAGTAAACCAAAGAACCAATAAATTCAGCTGCAACTCCACCTTGTCTTTTTGCTTGCTTGTTTGCCTTGTCAATAGCCAAAGTAGTACAAAATAATGTGTCTTTTTTGTAGCACTGTGCTCTAGACAGTAGAGAACTAGACAGAGTGCTTATTGTTCAGGATTATATGANACTCCACCTTGTCTTTTTGCTTGCTTGTTTGCCTTGTCAATAGCCAAAGTAGTACAAAATAATGTGTCTTTTTTGTAGCACTGTGCTCTAGACAGTAGAGAACTAGACAGAGTGCTTATTGTTCAGGATTATATGATGCAAAGACTAGTCACACCCAGATGAACAACTGCTTCATTTCATGGTGGAGACATGAGAATAGCTTTATCCTAAAAAATTGTTCAAATGGAAACTTGCTTGGATTATAAACACAGAACTTACAGGTAAATTCACATGTTAACAAGGGAAAGCCTGGCTTACACAACATAATAGCAACAGCATCCAACAATATGTGTGTAAATGATACTAATAAGTTATTTTCATCCGTTTGTGAAAGCAATCTTTTTCCTTTACATCCAGAGGGTAACTCTCGAACCTTACAAGGAGCACTAATCTTAACATCTGACATTTAATGAGCACTAACTGAGTGCCAAGTACAGGAGAAGGAAACATACACTAACTTAAATGATACAAGAAGCCTTATAAGGCAGATGCTGTCAGATCCCTGTTTTATTAATGGGAAATCTGATGCACAGAATCACTGAACAATGTCTTGAAGGTCACATCACAATTAGGTGGTAGATCCAAGTGTTTACGGTCCATACATGGCCTCTTTCTGTGATTAAATCACAGAGTTTAATTTATTCAGATTTGCTCTCCTCTCCCAATTAGAGTACATTAGAAGTTAAACTACCTGCTCAAAGCCTCACTGAGAACGGGATCTTGGACCCAGAAGTATACATGAAGAGAAAGTAGGAAAATGATAACTGGGAAATAAGTGATGAATGTGGTTCCTAGTGGCTCAGTGGGTAAAGAATCCACCTGGAATGCAGGAGACACCGATTCGATCCCTGGGTCAGGAAGATCCCCTTGAGAAGGGAATACTACTACTACTAAGTCGCTTCAGTCATGTCCGACTCAGTACGACCCCATAGACGGCAGCCCACCAGGCACCCCTGTCCCTGGGATTCTCCAGGCAAGAACACTGGAGTGGGCTGCCATTGCCTTCTCCATGAGAAGGGAATAGCTGAGACCAGGGGAAAAGGGGCAGAGAGAGGACTGGCAGGGCAGGAGCGGAGGAAATATGAACACAACAGGGTTCCGAGCACAGATGTTATCAGTATTTGATACCTAGTAACTAAACAAATGGTAAATTAAGGTTGTGACTGAAGCTCTCTATGAAAACTTTCTAACTTAAGTTTTCTTTAAAAATTATTGTCAAAAGTAAAAGGGGAGGGAGCTTCCCTGGTGGCGCAGCAGATAAGAATCTGCCTGCCAGTGCAGGAGACAGGAGTTTGATCTCTGGTCTGGGAAGATCCAACACACCTGTGAGCAACTAAACCTGTGCACCACAACTACTGAGCCTGAGCTCTAGAGCCTGGGGGGGTGGGTCACAACTACTGAGCCCCCTTGCCCTAGAGCCGGTGCTCTGCAACAAGAGAAGCCACTGCAATGAGAAGCCTGCATACTGACACATCTCACTGCAGAGTGATAGCTGCAGGAAATAGGGAAAATCTAGAAACCGTGTAGCCATGCATATATAGACAGAAAGCATGGTTTTTCCAGCAGTCAGGCACAGACATATGAGAGTTAGACCATAAAAAGGGCTAAGTGCCCAAGAACTGATGCTGGAGAATTGTGCTGGATAAGACTCTCCAGAGTCCCTTGGACAGCAAGGAGATCAGATCAGCCAAACCTTAAAGAATATCAACCCTGAATATTCATTGGAAGGCCTGGTGCTGAGGCTGAAGGTCCAATACTTTGGCCACATCATGNTAAGTGCCCAAGAACTGATGCTGGAGAATTGTGCTGGATAAGACTCTCCAGAGTCCCTTGGACAGCAAGGAGATCAGATCAGCCAAACCTTAAAGAATATCAACCCTGAATATTCATTGGAAGGCCTGGTGCTGAGGCTGAAGGTCCAATACTTTGGCCACATCATGCAAAGAGCCAACTCATTGGAAAAGACCCTGATGCTGGGAAAGATTGAGAGTAGGAGAAGAAGAGGACAACAGAGGATGAGATGGTTACATTGCATCACTGATTCAATGGACATGAATTTGAGCAAACTCTGGGAGATAGTGAAGGACGGAAACCAGGCATGCTGCAGTCCATGGGGTCACAAAGAGTCAGACACAATTTAGTGACTCAACAACAACACTTCCTGAGAACAACTACCAAAGCCTTGTCTTTCCAAACATTTTAGGAAATGTATGGGCATTACAATTGTTAAGATAATGGAGAAAACAGGTACAGTGGCTTTCAACCCTGGTGATAGATTAGAATCCCTATGTGAATCTTTAAATAGTACTGGTGAGTTCACCCATCCCAGACTAATTATGGCAAAATCCTTGTGGGGAGAGCTAGACGTTTTTGTTGTTGTTGTTTAGTCGCGCCAAGTCGAGTCTGACTCTTTGGGACTCCACGAACTGTAGCCCACCAGGCTCCTCTGTCCGTGGAATGTCCCAGGTAAGAATACTGGAGTAGGTTACCATTTTCTTCTCCAGGGGATCTTCCTGACCCAGGGAGAGAATCCGCATCTCCTGCATTGGCAGAAGGATTCTTTACCACTGAGCCACCAGGGAAGCTCTGAGTCGGACATTAGAATTCATTAAAAAATTCTCTAAGAGATGTCACTGGGGGAAATTCCAGTTTAAAGAAGTAGCAAGAATGTTTCCAACAAGTTATTTTGTCAATATTAACTGATGATTTCAAAGTTGATCTAGAAGTAGCAAGAATGTTTCCAACAAGTTATTTTGTCAATATTAACTGATGATTTCAAAGTTGATCTAGAAGGTAAAAGGCCCTAAAGGTAAAAAAAAAAAAAAAAAAAAACCTGAAGAAGAACAAAAAGTTGGAAGACTGACCACCAAACGACAAGACTCACTACAAAGCTATAGTGATCAAGACGGTGTGGTACCGGCAGAAGAATACATCAAGAGATCAGTGGGACAGAACTGAATGCCCAGAAATAGACCCACAGAGATATAGCTCACTGATCTTCAGCACAGGAGCAAAGGTAGTACAATGGAGAAAAGAGAGTCTGTATAACAAACGATGCTCAGACAGCTGGGCATCTGCAGTTTTTAAAAACTGGATCTAGCTATCACAAAAGTTAACGCAAAACGGATCACAGACCTAAATGTAAAGTTATAAAACTCCTAGAAGATACATAGGAAACCTAGATGACGTTGGCTGTGGTGATGACTTTTTAGATACAACATCAAAGGCCCTAAAAGAATAATTAATAAACTGGTTTTGATCGAAATAAAAAAACTTCTGCTCTGCAAAAGACAGTGTCAAGACAATAAGAAGACAAGCCACAGAATGGAAAAGTAGTCAGGATGTAAGATCAAGAGAGGGGTGGGGATATTTGATAATGAATTTCATTACAGATAAAATGTACCTCGCTTACTCCTGCTCCCAAAGTTTCCTCCCTAGCAATGCAGTCTGGGTGGAATGAGATGGGGATGTGGATGGGCGTGGATTGGGTGGCCTCTGTTCTTTATAGAGATGGTGTTGTCACGTTCAGACAGTTATCCTTAGTCTTCTGGATTTCTTTTCTAACATTGAGTCCACAAAGCCTCTGAATTCCTAACAAAACAAAACATAGCACCCAGCAAATGTGGGCATCTGAGTTGTGGCTGCCGACTTGGTTTTTCTTTCCTTGCCCTTCATGTCTGCTTGGGTGCTTCAGAGCTTGCTTTCATTTTTCCCCAGGAGAGCTGGTTGTGCTCCGAGATTATGAAAACTCCAGCACAGTCTCCCTCAAAAACTCTTCAGGGGGAAGCTCAGTTCCTCTAAAAAGCAAACCAACCACCCTTGTCATTTCCATTTTTCATACATCCGCTTTTGGCGTGTGCAGTATGCACGCAATGTCTCCATACAGTTTCAGCTCATTTGCCTGCTGCCATAGGCTACAGGGGGGAACAAAGTTCACTTTCAAATTCAATCTCANAAATAAAAAAATAAATGATTCAAAATTTGATCTAAAAGGAAAAAGGCCCAAAAAGAAAAAAAAAAAAAAAAAAAAAAAAAACCCGAAGAAGAACAAAAAGTTGGAAGACTGACACCACCAAATGACAAGACTCACTACAAAGCTATAGTGATCAAGACGGTGTGGTACCGGCAGAAGAATACATCAAGAGATCAGTGGGACAGAACTGAATGCCCAGAAATAGACCCACAGAGATATAGCTCACTGATCTTCAGCACAGGAGCAAAGGTAGTACAATGGAGAAAAGAGAGTCTGTATAACAAACGATGCTCAGACAGCTGGGCATCTGCAGTTTTTAAAAACTGGATCTAGCTATCACAAAAGTTAACGCAAAACGGATCACAGACCTAAATGTAAAGTTATAAAACTCCTAGAAGATACATAGGAAACCTAGATGACGTTGGCTGTGGTGATGACTTTTTAGATACAACATCAAAGGCCCTAAAAGAATAATTAATAAACTGGTTTTGATCGAAATAAAAAAACTTCTGCTCTGCAAAAGACAGTGTCAAGACAATAAGAAGACAAGCCACAGAATGGAAAAGTAGTCAGGATGTAAGATCAAGAGAGGGGTGGGGATATTTGATAATGAATTTCATTACAGATAAAATGTACCTCGCTTACTCCTGCTCCCAAAGTTTCCTCCCTAGCAATGCAGTCTGGGTGGAATGAGATGGGGATGTGGATGGGCGTGGATTGGGTGGCCTCTGTTCTTTATAGAGATGGTGTTGTCACGTTCAGACAGTTATCCTTAGTCTTCTGGATTTCTTTTCTAACATTGAGTCCACAAAGCCTCTGAATTCCTAACAAAACAAAACATAGCACCCAGCAAATGTGGGCATCTGAGTTGTGGCTGCCGACTTGGTTTTTCTTTCCTTGCCCTTCATGTCTGCTTGGGTGCTTCAGAGCTTGCTTTCATTTTTCCCCAGGAGAGCTGGTTGTGCTCCGAGATTATGAAAACTCCAGCACAGTCTCCCTCAAAAACTCTTCAGGGGGAAGCTCAGTTCCTCTAAAAAGCAAACCAACCACCCTTGTCATTTCCATTTTTCATACATCCGCTTTTGGCGTGTGCAGTATGCACGCTATGTCTCCATACAGTTTCAGCTCATTTGCCTGCTGCCATAGGCTACAGGGGGGAACAAAGTTCACTTTCAAATTCAATCTCAAACAAAATGAAAGAGCAAGAAGATCATGAAAGGGAAAGTTGGCCACAGCCATTAATATGGATCTCACTGCCAGATTCTTCTGGTTTATCCATCAAATGGGAGGCAAAGGAATCTGCTCCCGTGTGCTGCTCCTGAAGCTCTGACCCGGGGTACAGGGTACTGTCAGTCAGAGGAATGGGTCCTGTGAACTGCCTGAAGGCACTGCGGGCAGCTCAACACACTATCTTATCATGCCCTGAATGGCACCGGACCCCTTTCTCTGATAACAGTAGCAGTCCCTGGGGCCTTTCAACAACATAGTGGAAATACCCTAAATTTATTTCAGATGCCAAATTTAAGATTAAGGGAACCAGAGGAAATGAAAGGGTTTCCAGAGAGAAAGTATACCTTAAAAAAAAAAAAAAATCTTAAAACCCACATAGCAGTTTACATCCCTGAAAGTAAATGGCCAGCCCAGTATTCTTTCTATATATCAGTGGGCCCTGCTGGATTATACATGCAGCTGACATTAGAGAGGGCTGTGTCTTATGTCTGCTTTACTCTGACTTGCTGGGTTAGCTGGCAAAATCAGTAATTCCCCAGGTGGAATAAAGTTGGAGTTGATACACACACACACCAGCTGGGATAAAATTGGGGTCAAAACACACACATACACAGACACACATCAAGTGCAAGGTGAAAGTGTCCTGGTAGGCTGCCGAGGTATAGGGAACATAGGAACTATCCTGTGATTTTATCCAGAATGTTCCTAAAGATGGCAGAAGTCCTTCATAGTGGACCCAAAAATGACCTGGTACCACTTCTATAAAATCAACACTGTATCTTATTAGCCCAAAACATTCTGAGCACCTTCTACTTTTTTCTTCCTCCTCAGTTTGGAATGACATGTGTGGGATGTACTCAGAGACAGTGTGGTCTAGGCACTTAAGAATTCTAACATCCTCTGTGTTTCCTACAGAAGTGCTCTCTCATACCTGGCTTGGTAAGAGTTTTAATTATGAGAGAGCCAAAGAGGAAACACCGCGTGGCTGCAGGTCAAGCTCTGAGTTTGTTGGACTGCTCAGTGGGTGCCAATGGCTGCCTCTCTTCCATGAATTATATGTAATTGATCTTCTTTAAATAAATCTGGCTAGCTCACAAATAGCTTTCCCTTGCCAGCATTTTCTCAATATGGTCTCCAGACTCTTTATGGTTTGAAAAAATTACCAAATAAAATTCATGAAAAGGCAACAAGAAATATATCTTACAAAATCTCTGTACAGAATTCAAACATTGTTCTTGTGCCAGAAACACACAGCTGTGGGCCTGACGTGGCAGAACCATCTGCTAGGAGCTCCACGCTATAGCTTCTTGAAAGATGCAGAGTTGAGTAGGTGGGCCCTTTGTTGGAAACACACAAACCTCAGAGCTCTCGAGTGTCCCTGTGTTTTTCCCTTCATTGCCGTCTGTCCATTTGGACAGAACAGTCACTGCAGTGTTACACGCACAAGATGGTTCAGACGACGTGTGCAAAATACAATTGCTTTCAGCAAATGGATGTCTGCATTATCAAGCCTAAGTTTTCCTGATTCCAGCTGGGTTTGGGAACAATGTTGTTGTTCTTTAGTTGCTATGTTGAGTCCGACTCTTTGCAACTCCATGGACCATAGCCCACCAGGGTTCTCTGTCCAAGGGATCTAGCAGGCAAGAATACTAGAGTGGGTTGCCATTTCCTCTTCCAGGGGATCTTCCCAGCCCATGGGTTGAACTCACAACTCCTGTATTGGCAGGCAGGTTCTTTGCCATTGAGCCACCAGAGAAGCCCCTTGTGACCATTAGAGCTACTGAAAAGATGAATAAACCGAGGACATGAACACTGAAATGAATGTTTCCAACAGAGTGACCAGTTCAAGTCATTCCTGATCCAGGGCAGGTATCCCCAGTGTCCTTTCTATAAGAATGTTTCCTTTATGAACACAATTACAAACACATTTTAATTAATAAAACTGTTTGAATGCAGAGTTCCAAAGAATAGCAAGGAGAGATAAGAAAGCATTCCTCAGTGATCAACGCAAAGAAATAGAGGAAAACAACAGAATGGGAAAGACTAGAGATCTCTTCAAGAAAATTAGACATACCAAGGAAACATTTCATGTGAAGATGGGCACAATAAAGGACAGAAATAGTATGGACATAACAGAAGCAGAAGATATTAAGAAGAGGTGGCAAGAATACACAGAACAACTATACAAAAAAGATCTTTATGACCCAGTTAACCATAATGGTGCGATCACTCGTCTAGAGCCAGATATCCTAGAATGCAAAGTCAAGTGGGCCTTAGGAAGCAACACTACAAATGAAATTAGTGAAGGTGACGGAATTCCAGCTGAGCTCTTTCAAATCCTAAAAGATGATGCTGTGAAAGTGTTGCACTCAATACCAGCAAATTTGGAAAACTCAACAGTGGCCACAAGACTGGAAAGTTCAGTTTTCATTTGAATCCCACAGAAAGGCAATACCAACAGTGCTCAAACTACCACACAATTGCACTCATCTCACATGCTAGTAAAGTAACGCTCAAAATTCTCCAAGCCATGCTTCAACAATATGTAAACTGTGAACTTCCAGATGTTCAAGCTGGTTTTGGCAAAGGCAGAGGAACCAGACATCAAATTGTCAACATCTGCTCAATCATTGAAAAAGCAAAAAAGCAAGAGAGGTTCCAGAAGAACATATACTTCTGCTTTATTGACTATGCCAAAGCCTTTGACTGTGTGGATCACAACAAACTGTGGGAAATTCTGAAAGAGATGGGAACACCAGACTACCTTACCCCCTTAACTGCCTCCTGAGAAATCTGTATGCAGATCAGGAAGCAACAATTAGAACCAGATGTGGAACAACAGACTGGTTCCAAATCAGGAAAGGAGTATGTTAAGGCTGTATATTGTCACCCTGCTTATTTAACTTATATGCAGAGTACATCATGCAAAAGGCCAGGCTGGATGAAGTACAAGCTAGAGTCAAGATTGCTGGGAGAAATATCAATAACCTCAGATATGCAGATGACACCACCCTTATGGCAGAAAGCAAAGAAGAACTAAAGAGCCTCTTGATAAAAGTGAAAGAGGAGAGTGAAAAAGCTGGCTTAAAACTCAACATTCGAAAAACAATGGCATCCAGTCCCATCACTTCATGGGAAATAGATGGGGAACCAGTGGAAACAGTGTCAGACTTTATTTTGGGGGGCTCTAAAATCACTGCAGATGGTGATTGCAGCCATGAAATTAAAAGACACTTGCTCCTTGGAAGAAAAGTTATGACCAACCTAGATAGCATATTCAAAACCAGAGACATTACTTTGCCGACTAAAGTCCATCTAGTCAAGGCTATGGTTTTTTCCTGTGGTCATGTATGGATGTGAGAGTTGGACTGTGAAGAAGGCTGAGCGCCGAAGAATTGATGCTTTTGAACTGTGGTGTTGGAGAAGACTCTTGAGAGTCCCTTGGACTTCAAGGAGATCCAACCAGTCCATTCTGAAGGAGATCAACCCTGGGATTTCTTTGGAAGGAATGATGCTAAAGCTGAAGCTCCAGTACTTTGGCCGCCTCATGCAAAGAGTTGACTCATTGGAATAGACTTTGATGCTGGGAAAGATTGGCGGCAGGAGGAGAAGGGGAAGACAGAGGATGAGATGGCTGGATGGCATCACTGATTCTATGGACGTGAGTCTGAGTGAACTCCCGGAGTTGGTGATGGACAAAGTTACGATCAACCTAGACAGCATATTCAAAAGCAGAGACATTACTTTGCCAACACAGGTCCGTCTAGTCAAGGCTATGGTTTTTCCAGTAGTCATGTATGGATGTGACAGCTGGACTATGAAGAAAGCTAAGATGGTTGGATGGCATCACCGACTCAATGGACATGAATTCGAGTGAACTCTGGGAGTCGGTGAGGGACAGGGAGGCCTGTTGTGTTGCAGTCCATGGCGTCACAAACAGACACGACTGAGTGAATGAACTGAACTGAGTGAGAACCTACTATATAGCACAGGAAACTATTTAATATTCTGTGTTGACCTGTTAAATGGGAAGGGAATCCAAAAAAGAGGAGGTATATATGTATGTATTTAGGTATATATGTCTATATATATGCACAGCTGATTCACTTCACTGTACAGTAGAAATACAACACTGTAAAGCAACTATACTCTAATAAAATTAAAATATTTTCTGATAGTGGAATCATGATTTTGGAATATAATGTTACTAATATGGCCACCTCATGCAAAGAATTGACTCATTGGAAAAGACTTTGATGCTGGGAGGGATTGGGGGCAGGAGAAGAAGAGGACGACAGGAGTTGGTAATGGACAGGGAGGTCTGGCGTGCTGCGATTCATGGGGTTGCAAAGAGTCAGACATGACTGAGCGACCGGACTGAACTAAATAAGAAAATATTAATAAAATTAGTGAGGAACCAGAAAAAGTCAGTTGAGCTTCTCTTCTCTATTTAACGTTACACGTACTCCCTCTTTCTCCTCTCCCTCATTCCAGCTTCTGGACACTATGTATACCTCTGTACATCCTTTCTCACTTCAAAAATACTTCTGCTCCCTTCCTGTATGGCTTTCCCTTTCTCTCTAAAGCTAACATTATTTGTGTACAGTCACCACTGGTAAATGCACTGAATCCCATAGACACATCATACTTCTCACTCCACTAACGCGCTAAGAACTTTTGAGGACATCCTTCTCCCTGCTTCCCACCATCCCACCACTGTTCCTGACCACACAGTTATGAGAATTCACGTGAGAACCACTGATAATACCATTAACTGCTTTCTGAACATATTCTCAGAGGGATTAAGAAGCCTGTTCTTTTCTCTTGAGAGTTTTGGCAAACTGCAAATTATCAAAAAACTTGCTTAATTCTCATTAGATATAAGAGCTACATGCAGGAAAGGAATCATACACTAGGTAGACAAGTGAATTACTATATCTTACAGGACATGCCTACTTTTGGAGTTCCCAGATCCCTGTGACAACTGTATCTTAACCAGCTCAAAATTTCATACCCAGATCCTGTATATGTAAATTGGTTCTGACTGGTCTCTTCAAACTTTAAAATGAAATTGGGAATGGAGATTAGTGAAATTTTCTATTCATGTTTGTTGAACACATGAGTTACATTTTTATTTGGTTATCAGTATATCCTTTATGTTCCTTTTTGATTTTGCTATGGAAGGGCAGGTTTTAAGGTTCATCTAATATGACACTGCCTAGTGTCGAAAAATGCCTCAGCCACAAAGGAACACATTGTCAATGTTTTCTGATTCTACTCAAGAGGATGAAATGGCATAGCTGCTCAGAAAATCACCAGAAGGCATCTTTTATGAAAACAAAGTTAGCTTTACTTTCTCCTGCTACAAAAATAAGACTTTCTTACCCCAAGAAATTTTAAAATGACACACACAGACTCAAACACACTCACAAACACTCAACTGTTAGGAAAAATATTTTTCTTTTTTGAGGTATAATTGACAGAAACATTGTGTAAGTTTAATGTGTATCAAATATGATATATGTATATATTGCAAAATGATTAGTATGATAAAGTCAACACATCTATCACTTCACATAGTTACAATAGGAAAAAATTTTCGTGTCCAAATCTTATCACCCAGAGATGACCAGAGTTAAATTATAAACAACCCTCTAGATATCTGTCTGCTGCTGTTGCTGCTGCTGCTAAGTCATTTCAGTAGTGTCCAACTCTGTGCGACCCCATAGACGGCAGCCCACCAGGCTCCCCCATCCCTGGGATTCTCCAGGCAAGAACACTGGAGTGGGGTGCCATCTCCTTCTCCAATGCATGAAAGTGAAAAGTCAAAGTGAAGTCGCTCAGTCGTGTCCGACTCTTAGTGACCCCATGGACTACAGCCTACCAGGCTTCTCCGTCCATGGGATTTTCCAGGCAAGAGTACTGGAGTGGGTTGCCATCTGTCTAGATATATAAATATATAGAAATATAAATATCTGCAATTTCACATAAGGGGGATAATTTTAGACTTGTTATTGTATCATGAGCATCTTTCCAGATCAATAAACATAACCCTACACTATCCTTTCTAATGGGCTTTTGGAAATCCCTTAGATAGAACTACCATAATTTGTTCAACTAGTTCATCTGTTAATATTAAAAATACACTTTCAGATAAACTCAAGCTTGTTAATACAGAGAACAGATACAAGTGGTTGCAGAGAAGGGGGGTGGGGTAGGCAAATGAGTGAAAGGGGCAAAAAATATAAACTTCCAGTTATAAAATAAATAATTCATGGAGATGTAATGTACAGCATGGTGACTATAGTTAATAATATTGTGCTGACATTTGAAAGTTGTTAAAAGAATAGATCTTAAAAATCCTCATCACAAGGAAAAAAAATAACTGTGTACACTGAGTAATATTCAAGAGACTTATTATGGTGATCATTTTTCAATATATACAAAATTTATTCATTATGCTTATACTTTATTTTTTTTTTATTTTTATTTAACACTTTTATTGAGTACATTCTATGTTTTGTGTACAATGCTATGCAAGGGGTATACATCAGTAAAGAAAAATGAGCTAAAATCTGGTGAGAAAAAGTCAATGAAAAGTTAACAATGTTTTTTTTTTTTTTTTCTTCCTGGTTCAGTTTNTGGAGCTGGATTTCTTCTCTCTTGAGCTTGGAGTATCACTACAGGCTGTCCCGGCAAAGTGCAGCGTCCACTCCCCACCCTGGAGGAAGGGCGTCTCCTCACCGCTGCCCCTCCTGATATGCTTATACTTTAAATTAATATATATGTCAATTATACCTTAACTAAAAATACATAAAATATCAGAAGCTGAATAAATCTGGTGGAATAGTGTGACATGGCCTCAGCAGTCTCTGGCATGCTTCACACCAGACAATGTCAACATTAGCCCTAAAGTCACTATATTAATAAAGTAGATAGTTAGATCAGATGCTGAGACATCAGAGTCTAATATTAAAGACCAAACCAAATCAGCAGAGAGCTGAAAAGAATCACAGAGGTATTAATCAAGGAATAAACCCCCAGTGTATACTCACTGCCATCAAGGTTCCTGTCCCCTCCCTCTCCCCCTGGTGGGAACTTGACCTCTCGCCAAATAACCTGGCCATAGCCTCCACACCCTACTTGGTGCCACAAAGGAGAGAGGAGGCCATTCTCAGGCACACATGGTCAGTGGCTCCCTGGCAAGTCTGGCCCATGAGCAAAGGCCATCACTGTTTCCAAATGTCACTTTCTATCCCTACTCAGAGCCAAAGTAGGACATGTCTATGCCAGCATTGGCTGGAACATCATGTGGTTGGCATGTCTCAAAGTTGGAGGGCTTATCATATTTACACAATCAGTGTCCCTTATGTGGAAAGAGAAACTGGGACCAGGATCCCCGTTTTAAAGATGAAGAAACCAGGACACAGATACACAGACTGTGCCTTAGGAGTAAGTAAAATTAGGCAAGAGGACTCAATCTCCATGAGGAAAAGATTTAAAACCTAGATAGAGTCTGAGTGGGTGTATAAGGGTGTATAAGTAGATTGATACAAAAGAGTAAAAACTGAGGACTTCCCTGGTGGTCCAGTGATTAAGACTCAGTGCTGTGAATGGAGAAGCGAGGGCCACGTTCGATCCCTGTTCAAGGAACTATATCCCATATCCTGCAACTAAGAGTTTGCATGCCACAACTAAGGATTCCACATGCCACAACAAAGATTGAAGGTCCCTCATGTGGCAGCTAAGATCCAACATAGTCAAATAGATAAATATTTTTTAAAGAGAGTGAAAATTCAAATGATAACAACTATCATCTCATTTCTGGATAATTTTGATGAGCTATATGGCATGTGGCTCCCTCAGCCACAATGCAGTTTTACTTATTATCTCCCTGTGAACTTTTGCTTCTACTAAAAATTAGTGCTATGATGAAGGGGAAGCCCAGATTAATGGGAAGACTTCCGGTACCATGGGCTCGTGTGCATCTTTTGAGCCATTAGACTTTCATATATAGAGAGGGAATTGTAACTGAGTAGGACCTGAAGATTGCTGGGAGAAAAGTGAAGAGGAACTAAAAAGCTTCTTGATGAAAGTTAAGGAGGAGAGTGAAAAAGTTGGCTTCAAGTTCAACATTCAGAAAACTAAGATCATGGCATCTGGTTCCATCACTTCATGGGAAATAGATGGGGAAACAGTGGAAACAGTGTCAGACTTTATTTTTTGGGGCTCCAAAATCACTGCAGATGGTGATTGCAGCCATAGAATTCAAAGACGCTTACTCCTTGGAAGAAAAGTTATGACCAACCTAGATAGCATATTCAAAAGCAGAGACATTACTTTGCCAACAAAGATCCATCTAGTCAAGGCTATGGTTTTTCCAATAGTCACGTATGGATGTAAGAGCTGGACTGTGAAGAAAGCTGAGTGCCGAAGAATCGATGCTTTTGAACTGTGGTGTTGAAGAAGACTCTTGAGAGTCCCTTGGACTGCAAGGAGATCCAACCAGTCCACTCTAAAGGAGATCAGTCCTGGGTGTTCATTGGAGGACTGATGCTGAAGCTGAAACTCCAATACTTGGGCTACCTCATGCGAAGAGTTGACTCATTGGAAAAGACCCTAATGCTGGGAAGGATTGGGGGCAGGAGGAGAAGGGGACAACCGAGGATGAGATGGCTGGATGGCATCATCAACTCAATGGACATGGATTTGGGTAGACTCTGGGAGTTGATGATGAACAGGGAGGCCTGGCTTGCTGCAATTCATGATGTCACAAAGAGTCGGACATGACTGAGTGACTGAACTGAAGTGAACTGAGGACCTGAGGGGCATTTCCAGGACAGATTCCCCCCTCCATACAAAAATAACAGTTGGACCATAAGAACTGGTAAGAAATGAAACAGTAAATCAGCCACATGGCAGTCACAGAACCTTTAGTTCCTCCCTGAAATATGAAAGATAACAAAACCTGTTGTACATTTCCTGAGTTGTTTTACAGATGCTAAACCCCCCCACCCCCACCAAATGGAAGAAGTTAACTACTAGATGACCTTGAGCACATATCCCCCAGACTCACTGGAGCCTGAGCATGCTAACCCCTGTGACACTGGCCTTTTCCCTCACCATCAACCAATCAGAGACTTATACACAAGCTGATCACACACACTGTGAGTATCCTTCCCTCATCTTGCCTTTAAAAATGCTTCCCTGACACCCATTAGGGAGTTTGGGTCTTTTGAGCACAAGCCACTGCATTCTCCTTGCATGGCCCCTGCAATAAACCTTTCTCCATTCCAAACTTCAATGTTTTGTTCTCTTTGGCCTCAGGGACATGAACATGGGTTTGACAACAGAGTGACAGAGAATAACTGCTTCATCTCATGAGACTATTGTAAAAGTTATTCAAACTTTGAAAGGGTTAAATATATAAAAATGCATATTTTTCCTACTCCTACATGACTAACATCAAGGTGAAGGTTCATATTACCTGGGTGAGACATAGACCAAACGTGGCGAACATTACTGACTACAAGAAGTAATGTGGTCAATACCACACAGGTATTTCTGCAAAGGTCCAGGAGTCATACACTCTCTTGAACATGCCTGCCTGAGCAGAGGTAAACATGAAATCTCTGAACTGTTTTACGGATCCTGGGAAATGAAAGGGGTTGATTTGAGTTGTCAAGAAACCCTGAATCCTAAGGACCAGAGATTCCATCTTTCCTGATTATGAGCTCAACCAGACAGTAAAATAACGTGTGTGTGTGTGTGTGTGTGTGTGTGTGTGTGTGTGAGAGAGAGTGTGTGGGTGGGTGGGTGTGTTGAGATTATGGGGCAATGGGATCAATTTAGTCCTGCATGCAGATAATGTTAAATTAAAAAAAAAAAAAATTGACAGGCTTGGGCAGAAGTGTCTCTTTAAATCTCCCCATTGAGTAGAGAGGAATCTGATTTGTTTATTCCACTCTAAGCAGACCCTGGCATCCTGCTGCCAAAAATATCCTTGCCTCCCCCACTCACCCACCCCCCACCCCCG
>SJYA01001197.1:905933-948121 GCA_006410615.1 Neotragus moschatus
CCCCCCTTCCCTACATGGTCTGCAGGTGCCTTTGCCCTGAAAATGAAGTCCTCTGCGTGAGGCTCTGCCGGGCTCTGCCGACTCTTTGGCAGCAGTGGCTGCTTGGCCCATTTCACACATGCATTTGGGAGATTTCCAGACAGATGCGTATGCATCTTCACTTTGCTGGCAAGGAGGACTGAGAATTTAAAGGTTCTTGCGGGGGGGAAATTTATGCTGCTCTGAAAACTTAACCCGTCACAGAAGCAACATAAAAGAGTCTGTATAAAAGACGTGACCTTTTTGCCTGTGTTCGGAGTTTGTTGCTTGGCCTCCTGTGTCTTTGTTGCCTTTCATTAAAGCTTGAGTGACTTTCTTTGTGAAAGGGTGATTTTCACCGTCCCGGGCTCTCTGGGGTCTATTTTATTTTCAACAATGATTTCCATTTCATCTGAATTTATTACCACGGCCAAAGATGTGTTTCTTTATTCAGAAAGTACCATCGGTAAGGATGAAAAAATATATATTGTTCAAAAGCCATTTGGGGGCAATTTAACAAAGCGGGAGTAGATAAATTAGAGTAACCTATAATTTTATTACTTAGAGCTACATGCTAACAAGGACAAAACAAGAAGTCCCAACAATAACTTGGGTGAGCCAGAGATGGATCAGCCGACTGACTGGCAAGCCCTAAACAATAATTCTTATTCCCCCGAGTCATTTAATCCCCAGATGATTAGCGAGAACAAAGAAAGCCATGCAAATCAGGAAGATTTTGTAATTTCATATCTGCCTATATTTGTCTGGGCTAAATGCAGCCAAGAGCTTTTTAATATTCTCCCCAAAGGATACTTTGAAAACTCACCAAACAGGAATTACCCTGTAAAAAGGCAGAAATACAATGCTCTGCAAACAATATTTTTCTTAGACTCGGTAAACTGCAAACGAAACAAACATACAAAGACAACCAAACAGTGGGTGAAAAGAATAAGAAGGTAACTCAGTCTCCTCTATTTGACATTGTGAATGATTTAAATAATGTTTTGCCAGATTCTTCCTTGATAAATACGCTGAGGGAATACATTTTTGTGGGGGTGTGTGTGTGTGTGTGCGCGCGTGTCTGGCTGGATATCCCTGGTCTTGTTTTAAATTAGTTGCCTTGGTTGTGTTTCTACCCACCTGTGATTCCTTCCCCTCCTTCCTTCCTGTTATCTGAGTAACCTGATTATACCCTGACACAGATTCCTCCCAGCACAGCTCCCCCACTGCTCAGGGACTTGGAGCACAGGCATTTATCCGTCTGCACTGACTCTGAATCTATTCTGCTCAGCAGGACGCCCTGAAGAAAGGTTCTCAAGCAGGGTCTAACAGGAGTTTTATGAGTTGGGAGTTTATTTTTCCCTCTTTAGGGGAACCACTTTGCTAGGAGATGACAGAGATGCTGAGATTTCCTGCATCAGCTTCCCTCCTGGTACCCAGCACCAGGGATTTATCATCAGCTGTGACCAGGGACCACCCCCTCCCCACCACCCACCTACGGTGGACGGTGCACAAGACCTTGTAAAACAAAGAACTTTCCTCAAGCAGCTTATCTGCATTAGCAGCACTTGATTCTAGATAGGCTAGTGCACCAACAGTTCCTCCGAAAAGAATAACAGTGGCTGAGGAGAACATACTTCCAACTGTGAAGCAATTAGAGTGCTGCTGAATGGCTGATTGCTTGCGTGTGGTCCCCTTAGTTCCCTGGTGGAGTGTGCTGATGGTTCTGCAATTGGATAAAATGGATTGGGATGAGCGCTGTCATAGAGAAATGCCAGCTGTTCCACTGTTAATAAAGACGCTATTTAGCTATTAATACATCCCATTCTTCCAAGTTGTGCCCATTCAAACAAAATATCTTTGTCTGTGGAGGGGGTGAGCCTGCACCTGTTCTTGATTCCAGAATCTGTGCCCTACGGAGGACCCCTGGTTACGACCCTGCAGCAATTGTAGCTTCCAAGCGGTGTCTGCTTGTAAAAGAAATGGGGCCACGAGACAGTGGGATGAAAGCAAGATGAAGCCAAGCTCTGGGTTCAATTGAGCTGCCGTTTCCTCAAATGGTGTTCAGGTAATAAACAGCCTGGTTTATTGGGCAAGTTATATTTACTTGTAAACAAATTCCATGTGACTAATGAGTCCTTCTCTTTTGCCTAGAGTTACTGTGCTTTAAATGTTCCTGGGAGTGAAGGCAGGATTTGCCATGGTGATCTCAGTAGGTGGCACCGGCAGCCTCAGGCTGAGGAGGAACTGACCGGAGGCACCACTCCCCGCACAGGCAAAGCAGCATTTGCTTTCTTCCCACAAGCAAGCATCATAGTAGACCTTCTGGAGTGCTGTCTTCAGGGAATTTACATTGAGGGTAGAGAGGTAAGACTTACAAACACAGGGGAAATAACCCACAGGAAGTAAGCTAGGCTGGGTTTCCATTTCCGTATAGATGGGTAGGAAAGGCAATAGGGCGCTGAGTGGCTTCTATCCTAAAATTGCAGTGAAGGCCCAAGGTAGAGACCCTGGTTAACCACTAGCAGTCAAAGTGAATCTGCTGAGAGTTTGTGAAGATGCTGCCCCAGCACAGATACGATGATACCACCGCCACTGCCATCATGTAAGTCTGATATGAGCAGAGGATAAAAGAAAATGGAGGGTTGGAATTTAAAATAAGCGGTAAAAAAAAAATTAAATTAAAATAAGCGGTAGCTACCTGTGGGAATTAGGTGTTCCTAAGTGTGTTAGTCTGCTTGAGCTGCCACAGCAAAATACTTACAGGCTGGGTGGCGTAAACCACAGCAAGTTATTTCTCACAGTATGTAGGCTGGGAAGTCCAATACTGGTGTTGTCAAAGTCGGTTTCATTTTGAAAGGCAGCCACCATCTCACTGTCCCCTCACATGGCCTTTTTCTGAAATAGAGCAGGACTCGGTGGGGCCCTCCCAGTTAAAAATCTTTTCTGAGTCTCCCATTTCTTATTTGAAGGAAGCAGGCTTCATTCAGCCTCCTTGACCTTCCTTGAGTTCCAAAAAGTAGATTCAAACAGTTACTTACCAGGGAGGGTAGGGGCTGCAAAAATAAGGGAGGAGCTATCCAGAAATAATAGTGCCGCCTTGGGGCAGGGTCCTGGCTCTTCCTCAAGGAATACACAGATGTGTAACAATCCCTTTGAGTTCTTCTGCAGGAACTAAGGCCCCCACCCGCGTGGAGGATGGTGGTAACTTCAGCTTGAGCACAAGATTCCTGCAACACCACCTGTGTCGGCTGCCTCACCACCAACCAGTCAGAAGAAAGGCTTCCCACAGTGGAAGACAAGGAAGATTCTGAGCCCCGTCTCCAAATGCTTCTCCCTTTAAAAACTTCCATGATCGAGCAGAATCTTTGGAGTTGGTTTTTGGACACAGGTCCATCTTTTCCTCAGGTTGCCAGCCTCCTGAATAAAGTAACCTTTCCATTCATACCAACACTCGCGTCTCAAGCCTCGGCTTTTTAAGCAGTGAGCAGCCAAATCTGAGTCCGGTAACATCACTGCACAAAGATGAGATGAAGACAGGAAAGAGAGAGCTCTCTGATGCTTCTTCTCACAAGGGTACTGGCTCTATCACACCTGGGCTCTAGCCTTATGGCCCCACTTAACCTTAATTACCTCCTCATAGGCTTTATCTCCCAAAACAGTCATATTAGGGGTTGGGCTTTAGCACAGGAATTTAGGGTGGGGTGGGAGGGGACACCATTTAGTCTACAGCACTAGGTGATAATTTTCCCTTCACCCCTCCTGGAGTCCACCTGGGGCACAGAACTACAAGCCACCCACTGCTCTCCATGGTACCTCCTGCAAGGAGATGCTGAGGGGCTCCAGGAAAAAAATGTGACACAGTCTTCGGAGGTGGAGGAGATGTACTTGGATGTAGAGACAGCATCTTTTCTGGTCTAGAGACTTGGAAGGGCTGGCTGGAAGGGTATATAGGGACTATAGGATGAATCAGTATTCATCCTGTATTTTATTTTCTGTATTTTATAATGTTTTGACATCTTAAAAATCTTGCTGGCAAGGGAGACTGCCACTTCCAGGACTAGCCGATTCTTAGAGCAAAGAATCAGAGCCCGCATTTCATATGCAAACCAACCAATCCCAAGCCCAAATTCCCCAACCATCTGCTCTATCTAACTCTCACATAGGAGTCGATATTTCCCTTTCTCTAAATCAATGCACAGCCAAGTACCAGATGACAAAGACTCTCCCTAGAGTTCAGAGTCCACCAACATAATTTAAACCAGCCAACCCTAAACCGTTTATTCTGCTCAGCCTTGTCTTTCCTATGGAAACCCCAATAAAAGTTCCTTCTTAGGCTCTCCCCTCGCTTCTGTTTCTACCTCCTGATCAAAACCTGGTAGGTTTCTGTGATCTGCCTCCATGTGACCCTGCATGGCACGGTGTATCCCCTTCTCTCAGGAAATGTAACAAACAGATTCTTCTTTCACTGGCATCTACCTTTCTGCATCATTCATAAGTCATCAATATAAATTAAACTTGCTGTTCTTTTTGAGACAGGGTACCACAGTGGCACCTTTTTAAGGATAGAAGAAGATCTCAAATGTTCGTGGCTCCATCTGAGGGGTCTATGGCTGGAAAGGGCAAGAGGTTGAGTCAGCAGGTCACAAATGAAACTGTAGGCTCAGCTGTGCCTCTGTGAAATGTTTTTGGTGACAGAGGGGCTGGCTGGATCTGCTCCTTCCCCAGAAACAACTACATTCATCTACTCAAGACCACTGCATCGGCAGAGGCCACCAGCAGAAGCTGGAACTAGATAAAACAAGAGGTTTCAAATCTGGGACACTTCTTGTCATGGAAATTTTAAGTTGCCAGTGATAAAAGGCTGTCTTTGCCTCCATCACACGTTTGCCAAGTCCCTGACACATGAGGCGATAGAAACGGAAAGGAGAACGGGAAAGGGACGTGTCAGGGCCATTTCACCTCCTGGCACCTTCACTCTGACTGCTTTTAACCTGGTTTCTAAACTGCCCTGGAGAACTTCAAATTGGCAACTGGAGAATTAAACCTGGAGATCTGAGGTGGAGTTTTATAGACTGGAGTTACAACTAACTGGCTTAAATTTTCATAACCAAAATGAAGGGAAAGTTGCAGGGTCTATCCGACAGAAAAGCAGAATTTGACAGTGTTGAAAGCAGTAGCAGGAAAGAAATTTTCTCTAATTACACCATCTAATATTTTACTTATCTTCGTTAGTAGTCCTCGTTTTTTCTGAAAGAGGTATATAAATAATTTGGGAATGCTGAAAAAACAATCTCTAGTATAGTACTTAACACAAAATAGGCTCTCAGCTTAAGTTTGTCCAGTTCAGTTCAGTCGCTCAGTCATGTCCGACTCTTTNAAATGATGGGACTGGATGCCATGATCTTCGTTTTCTGAATGTTGAGCTTTAAGCCAACTTTTTCACTCTCCTCTTTCACTTTCATCAAGAGGCTCTTTAGCTCCTCTTCACTTTCTGCCATAAGAGTGGTGTCATCTGCATATCTGAGGTTACTGATATTTCTCCCAGCGATTTTGATTCCAGCTTCTGTTTCTCATGTTAGATGGTCACTAAAATCTCCCCTTTCCCTTTAGGAAATTTCTATAAAGGATTTGTAGAAATGTGTCTTTATAGACAGCTCATCCAGAAACCCAAACCACCACAGATATGGAGAGGATGACCAACAGTAGAATGTGATGGCGTATCTTCAGAGCAGCTCTCTAATTTGTGCACTCCTAACTTTATAGTCTGCTGCCCTGGCTGCACAACAGTTTCCTCGCACACAGTCATTTTGAAGGACAACTGGGCATGTGACTTTTTCACAGTTGCTCTTCCTTTCAACTTTAACTTGGCTTCTTGCTTCTTCATGCTTCCCAGTGAGCATACCTGATCTTGATGTGAAGATTTCTCTTTTCCCTAAATTATTTGTCATCTCCAAGCCCATGTTCCTGGATATTCCTCTCATACAGATTCCACCCGCCTCTTCACAACAGGGGGTCATGATTTGCTTTTCAAGATAGCTGTTGGTTTAGACCAGAACTCAGGAGACCAAATTTGGTCCCAGTTTTACCAGATACATGAGCACAACCACTTTGGGGTCCTCATTTTGCATTGTCCCCAACACCAGGCCTTTTCTGACCCCTGGATAGAGGAAGTACTCCCCTGTCCTCTATTACTCTGCATTCATACCTTCTCATTGGCTCAGACAGTGAAGAATCTGCCTGCAATGCAGGAGACCCGGGTTCGATCCCTGGATCGGGAAGATCCCCTGGAGGAAGGCGTGGCAACCCACTCCAGTATTCTTGCCTGGAGAATCCCCATGGACAGAGGAGCCTGGTTAGCTACAGTCCAGAGAGTCACAAAGAGTCCGACAAAACTGTGACCAAACACATAAGTGACTAAACGTAACTTGTGTATCTGTGCCCTCTAATAAAGTGTGAACTTCTTCTAGGTCCAAAGGGTGTGCTATGTAGGAGGAGTTTAAGGAATGTGTTGAAAGAATGAGTGGATAAGCAGTACAGGATGCGTGCCTATTTGACCTAGTTCTTATGCTCCTGGCTCCTACTGTCATGACACCAGCACTGTGGTAGGTAGAACAGTGGGAACTCTGCTCTCATAGGTCTACAACCACTATCATCATCAGATAAACTTGCCCTCTAGCGTCATCTGTTCCCTTATTCCATTCTTTTCCCTACTTACCACTGAGACAGTTGGACTTCACCTGATACAAAGAGACAGTATTAAAAGAAGAAGCTTGATCGAAATCATCTCTCTTCTCTGATAAAACACCATTGCTTGCGTAGAGATCAGTGAACAGAAATAGGCCTTGGGGAGACTTGTATTTGGTCCTAGAGAACTTTTAATTCAGTTGATAAATAATTCATCTTCTCAAATATATGGGGCCTAAGAGAAAAGGTTAGGGCAGCCCGACAGGACAGTACCCAGGACTTGGTCACATGTGGTACAAACTGTCAACAGTAAAAAAGGTATAGAAGAGAAATAAGCAGACTTTGTAGACCTAAAAAGTAGAGGCATGGCCTCTTTCTGAGAGATTTTACTTCTTTGTACTGCCTGATACTGACAATATAGAACTTTGAAACATAGTAGGTACTCAATAAATCCCTACTGAAAGGATGGAGGGTGTTCTCGTTCACAATATTTTCCATAGCAAGTAAGTGAAAATCCACATTCAGCTGGCTTAGATATTAAGTCATTTATTAAACCATATAAATAAAAATCCAGAAGGTCTGGACTTCAGCAGCTTTAGTCAGGTCTACCTCCAAGTCTCTGGAATTCTGCTGGATCTGTTCTCCTCTGTGGTTTTATTTGGGCTGGCTTTCTTTTTGGTGGGCTTCCCTCATAGCTCAGCTGGTAAAGAATCCAACTGGAATGCAGGAGACACTGGTTCAATTCCTGGGTAGGGAAGATTCCCTGGAGAAGGGATAGGCTACCCACTCCAGTATTCTTGGGCTTTCTTGTGGCTCAGCTGGTAAAGAATCTGCCTGCAATGCAGGAGATCTGGATCGAATCCCTGGGTTGGGANGCTCAGCTGGTAAAGAATCCAACTGGAATGCAGGAGACACTGGTTCAATTCCTGGGTAGGGAAGATTCCCTGGAGAAGGGATAGGCTACCCACTCCAGTATTCTTGGGCTTTCTTGTGGCTCAGCTGGTAAAGAATCTGCCTGCAATGCAGGAGATCTGGATCGAATCCCTGGGTTGGGAAGATCCCCTGGAGAAGGGAAAGGCTACGCACTCCAGTATTCTGGCCTGGAGAATCCCATGGGCTGTATAGTCCATGGGGTTGCAAAGAGCTGAACACAACTGAGTGACTTTCACTTTCGGCTTCATTTTCCTTCTTCTTCATAGCAGAATGGCTTCCTCGGCATCAGACATTATAGTTGCTTAATTTCACCATCCAGAGGAAAAGAAAGGGCCACTTAAGCTTGGAGAATTCTCCCCTATTTTTGAGCCAATAGCTGGAGAACGGGGAATGAGATTATACTGATTTAGCCCAAGTCAATCAAGATTCATGTCTGGATCAAGAGGTAGCATCAATCCCAACCTGACAATCATTTGTGGAAATATCTAGAAACTGAAAATAGAAAATGGATCCTGAGGAGGAATCAAGAGAATTCTACGAAAAGTAGAAAGCAGAAAGGGAGGGAAGGAGGGAGGAGGGAAGGAAAGAGAGTCATGGGGAGGGAAAGAAAGGGAGGAAAACAGAAAAAAAAAAAAAAAAAAAGCCTATTCTTATACCTAGTCCCTAGGTCATTGATAATGTAAAGGATGTAAGTCTATATCGGGGATGGGGAGGGACTTCAAGGGATGGAGGATTAATTAAACTATTTGGGTTAGACTGACATTCTATATCATTGTATTCCTCCAGCTTACATTATATTTAATTAAAACAAAAATAGTTTAACATCTCCACAAGCTACTGGATTGGTGTTGCTATACATAGAGATGTAAGAGGTGGATCTTTTTCCCAGTCTGGATGTATATCCCTATAACTTGATCACACACCAACAAGACTCCACTGCTGTCAAAGGCAAGAGGAGAGGGAGGCATGGTGTTAGAGAAGAATGACGATGTAAAAGTATCAAGCACATGTCTAAAGATTCAAGTTCAAATCTGTCCTTCCACTTACTAAATAAATTTAATTGAGTTACACAATTCCTCAGCATTTTAGTATCCTTATCAATAAAATGGACATAATACCTACCGCACAGTGCTATTGAGAGGATTATATACAATCACCTACATATAGAACTGAGCGACGGGCACAGCAACAACACACAGAGCTGCTATGAGTGTGTGCTGAGTTGCTTCAGTTGTGTCCAACTCTGCAGCCCAATGGATTGTAGCTGACCAGGCTTCTCTGTCCAAGGGATTCTCCAGGCATGAATACTGGAGGGAGCTGCCATGCCTTCCTCCAGGGGATCTTCCTGACCCAGGGATCGAACTGGAGTCTCTTGTCTCCTACATTAGCAGGTGGATTCTTTACCACTAGTGCCACCTGGGAAGCCCAAAGCTGCTATAGTAGGTATTTAATGAGCAGTGAGTTTGATTCCCCTTAAGAATTTCTCCTGAGAATGAATATATGTGTGTGTGTGTGTGTATTTTTTTTTTTTACCAGCTTTGAGACTTTTAACCTGAGGGACTTTCCTGGTGGTGGAAGAATCCACCTTTTACTTCAGAGGATGCAGGTTTGATCCCTGGTCAGGGAACTAAGATCCCACACACCATAGGCTAAGCCCTTGCTGTGCGCCACAACTAGAGAAGCCCTCGCTGCACTGAAGAGCCCGCAAGACACAACAAAGACCCTGTACAGCAAAAACTAAAAAGGACATTCAACTTGAATTCTTAGCTTCAGATATAATACTGTCTGATCAGATCCTAAAGGCTCTTAATCCTTTATTCAGAACTCTCACAATAGCAGAAAAATGTCTACTATTTCTCAGGACTAACTGTCAGATATCTTCTATCTGCATTTCCTGCAACCGACATTTATTCAATATTTCTTAATAGCTATTGCTTGGCAAGAACCAGATGGAAAAGGGGAAGAGAAGGAGAAAATAACAGAAAGGAGGGAGGAAGGGGTTGAATTATTTTTAATTTAGTAGGTTCATTATCATTGTTAAAGGTGAATATCATCTAACCTTTGTATATGAATCTCTGTTGGTGAAATACACATAATATAGTCCCGCCCTTACTCTTTTCTCCTTCTCCAAATCTCAGGTTTTCATTATTTAACACCAACAGAATGCCGAAACCTGAATGAAGAATGAAGCTGCCAGGCCCAGGAATTGCTGTCTCAGCAGTTGCTCTGAGAATATTCTACAGCCCCTTTAAAGAAGAGCTACAGTTCCCAGTTCTAAATTCTTTCAATTCTGTGAGCACAGTTCTTAATTTTGCTACATATTACAGACTAGTAATCTAAATGGATAACCTTAATATTGACTGTTTAATTATTTATCAGCACTTCACACACCTGAACAAAAATACAGCTACTGTTTTTAACTCTACACGCCTCAGGTCTTCAATTTTGTGATTTCACTTATCAAGGCTGAATTTAGTAACGTTTAAGTACAACATCAGTCATTATACAAATAACTATACACACACCATCTTAAATTTCTAACACATAGTACGTAGGCTGTTTAAATAAGTTATTTATAAGGATATGATAGAATATAATGTCTAAAGTACCTCGTGATCTAAATTCAAAAAGAAAATGCAGCAGTAGGCAAAAAAAACACCAAAATGTTCATTGTAGTTTCTTCAGGAAAAGAAAAAACTGTAACCTGTCCACCTGGCATAGGGTTAATGAACAGGAAGATATAGTGCATAAGTCTTAAATTATTCATAAACTTGTTAACTAAATGAAAGTTATTCCAGGACAAATTCTACTCAAACTGATTTCAAAATAATAGCAGGGAAAAAACTTTTCTTCTACTCCTTAGCTTAGTAATAGTAAATAAAAAATTCTATACAAACAGCTTCCAAGGAAGATATACTGATGGCCAAGAGGCATATCAAAAGGTGCTCAACCTAATTCTCAGAGAAATGCAAATCGAAACTACAACAAGGTACCACCTCACACCAGTCAGAATGGCCATCATTAAAAAGTTTACAAATAATAAATGCTAGAGAGGCTATGGAGAAAAGGAAACTGTTGGTGGNTTCTACTCAAACTGATTTCAAAATAATAGCAGGGAAAAAACTTTTCTTCTACTCCTTAGCTTAGTAATATTAAATAAAAAATTCTATACAAACAGCTTCCAAGGATGATATACTGATGGCCAAGAGGCATATGAAAAGGTACTCAACCTCACTAATTCTCAGAGAAATGCAAATCAAAACTACAAAAAGGTACCACCTCACACCAGTCAGAATGGCCATCATTAAAAAGTTTACAAATAATAAATACTAGAGAGGCTATGGAGAAAAGGAAACTGTTGGTGGGGATGTAATTTGATACAGTGACTATGGAAAACTTTATGGAGGCTCCTCAGAAAACTAAAAACAGAGTTGTAATATGANCTAATTCTCAGAGAAATGCAAATCGAAACTACAACAAGGTACCACCTCACACCAGTCAGAATGGCCATCATTAAAAAGTTTACAAATAATAAATGCTAGAGAGGCTATGGAGAAAAGGAAACTGTTGGTGGGGATGTAATTTGATACAATGACTATGGAAAACTTTATGGAGGCTCCTCAGAAAACTAAAAACAGAGTTGTAATATGACCCCACAATCCCACTCCTGGGCATAGACTCAGACAAAACTACAGTTCAAAAAGATATATACACCCTATGCTCATAGCAGCACTATTTGTAGTACCCAAGACAAGGAAACAACCTAAATGACAATCGACAGATGAATGGATAAAGACATGATAACAACAGATAATGTTATACACACACACACACACACACACACACACACACACACACACACGATGGAATATTACTCAGCCATAAAGAAAACAATGCCATTTGCAGCAACGTGAATGTACCTAGAGATTATCATACTAAGTGAAGTAAGTCACAAAGAGAAAGACAAATACCATATGCTATCATTTATATGTGGAATCTATAATACAACACAAATGAACATATCTACAAAACCAGAATAGCCTCATAGACACAGAGAGCAGACTTGTGATTGCCAAGGGGAAGGAGGGTTAGGGGAGGAAAGGAATGGGAGTTGGGATTTGCAGAGGCAAACTATTATATATAGGGTGGATAAACAACAATGTTCTCTTGTATAACACAGGGAACTATATTCCTGTGACAACCCACAATGCAAAAGAATATGAAACAGAATAGATATAAGCTATTATATATATATATACACACACACATATTTATATATACAGCTAGGGCTTGGAGTAAGATCAATAGAGGGAAAGGTGGGCAGAGGGACATTGCAGATCCAGATAACGGCATGACCAAAATCAGATAACGTAAAACGGCATGACCCATTCAAAAAAGAAAATGTCAGGTGCTGTGTTAATTTCCTAAGGCAGCTGGAACAAAGTACCACAACTTGAGTGGCTTAGAATCGACAGAGATGTACTGTCATCCAACTCTGGAGGCTGGAGGTCCAAGATCAGGGTGCCAGCATGGTTGGTTTCTATCCTGAGGCCTTCTCCTGGCATACAGTCAGCCATCATCTTGCTGTGGGCTCACAGGACTTAATCCTGGTGGGAGCCTGAGCTCTAGCAGGAGGGGGAGGGAGGGAGGGAGACAGAATGGGAGCTCTATGGTGCCTCTTCTTAGAAGGGCATTAATCCAACCGCAGAGCTTAACTCTCATGACTTCAGTTCAGTTCAGTTCAGTCGCTCAGTCGTGTCCGACTCTTTGCGACTCCATGAATCGCAGCACGCCAGGCCTCCCTGTCCATCACCAACTCCTGGAGTTCACTCAGACTCAGGTCCATTGAGTCAGTNCTGTTTCCCCATCTATTTCCCATGAAGTGATGGGACCAGATGCCATGATCTTAGCTTTCAGAATGTTGACTTTAAGTCAGCTTTTTCACTCTCCTCTTTCTCCTTCATCAAGAGGCTCTTCAGTTCCTCCTCACTTTCTGCCATAAGGGTGGTGTCATCTGCATCTCGTAGATTACACATTCCCAATCTGTCAAGGACTAATGGTCAGAGCACTAAGACATTGATATAAAGTTCATGTTTTACTGCCTGCCACCTGTTACCAAGTCTAAGGTCACACCACTTTCTCTGTGTGTTTCTGAAGAATACAAGCGGATGATGGAACGACAAAGGACCCGGATTCAGAGGGAATGAGAGGATGGCATTTAGGCACAGGCTCCACCATAAGCACCGGTCCTCTTCCATGGCTTTGACTTCTTTGCTCTATCAAAGCCACACACACAACACAACTCCCTCTGGCTGTTAACTCAGAATCCATACTCCTGCTTTGAAAATCAAGAAGTGGCTATGGCTCAGGATTCTGTCATTGGAAAAAAATAATCAGTTTCCTCATTTATAAAGTGAAGAGCTTGGACTGATCTCTAAGATCAAAAGATGGAAATTCTAAGATCTTGTTAGTCATGAGTCACTTTGCAAAATTCAACTAATTCAGAAATAGAACACCTTGACATTATAAAGTAGATGCTGCTGTGTAGGCTGATATTCACCTGAAGGAAAACTACAGTTTCTTCTCTTTTGAAAGTGAGTTTCAGAGATGACGGCATTTTTTTCAGGTCAGCTCAACAAACATTCCTTTAGCCTTGTTAGATACTGGGAGCGTGGGTATGCAGTCAACCATTTCACAGATATTAGGGAGATAACATTGAATTGATACATAAATAATGTGACTAGGCAGAGAAAGCAGCAAACGCAAAGACCCTAAGACCCATATTTGGCAAGTTGGAAGAATCTGAAGAACATAAAGGAGGCCGATACTTGTAGGGAAGCATAGTGGGAGATGAGACCCAGCAGGAGGCCAGGATCAGAGTGTGTAGTCCAGGAAAAGACTTCAGATTTCATTCTGAGTGCAACTTAGATTTTATCCTTTGTGCTTCTGCAGAGTTGGAGAGAGAGTAGCAGCAAATTCAACAAGATTGATGAGATGAGGTGACCTGCGTGAACTGCAAAAGTTGATGGCTAAGCTGAATCTTAAAGGATTAACATGTTTCAGCAGGAGAGTAGGAGGAAACGTTGAAAAGAAAGGGGAAAATAGGAGAAAGAGAGAAGGCAGTTGAAGTGGAGGCAATACCATGAATAAAGATAGAGGATTTTCCTGGTGTTTGGGGGAAGCCATAGGGACCAGAGTTGCTAGGGCATAAAGTAAGAGACAGCACAAGCAGTATCTGAACCTAGGAAAGGTGAAAGGTTCTAGAAATGTTAACATTGCAACCACTGCCACTCATATGTATAAAGCATAGTTGCTTATACTTGCTAAGATTCTATATTTTATTAGACTACACTTGTGACCAGCAGGCTTACACTCTTAGGCAATTTGCTTCTTCCTTTAGCATCTAGCCTAGAATTCCATGGACTGTATAGTCCATGACCCAGAAAGAGTCAGATGAGACTGAGCTACTTTCACTTTCACAGAGCTAGTAAATAATCAATAAATACTTGTGACTTGAGGACCCTTAAGTAAACTGCACTGACAATTTCTACTCACCTCCCCCAAATGTACCACCAGGGTTTTCACCAAGTCACGTAAATCAAGACAACTTGTAGGCATTGATAATTGCTGCTTAGAATTTATGGTGAAACAATGTTCAGCGGGCCCCATAACCTCTTATATTTCTGGCCTATAAAGTTAACAAGACACCCAATTTGTTCAGATGACTTGTCTTGGCTGAGTAATGCTTTATTACTTTACCTGAAGTGCAAAGCAACTTCCTTAGGGAAGATAATTTTACAGGGAATAATAATAACTTATGTAGAAAGCTTTAGAGTTTTCAAAATGCTTTTACATATATAATGTTTTATTCTCATAGCAATTCTTTGTGTTAGGCAAGATAGATATTATCATTATCATTTTACTTTTATGAAAACTAAGGCCTAGAGAGGTCACACAGCTAATAGACTGGATCTAAGATTAGAACTAAGTCTCTGGCTCATATTTTTGTCCCCAAGGGCTTTCCATGGAGAACAATTTTAAGACAGACAAATGCATTATAATTCTACTATTTTGGTAAGAAAATCACATGAATTTGCTAAAGTTAAAAAGAACTGCATCTGTTCTTCCATTTCGTTATTGAACAAATATTAATCCAATGCCTAGTATATATCAAATATTTTTCTAATCATTGGGGATATAACAAAAGAAAAATCCCTAACCACGTGTTGTTCACATTCTATCGGGAGATGGGCAGTCATCAAGTAAATTACATAGAATGTCAGGTAACAAGTGGCATGGGGGCAAATGAAGCTGGGAAGGGAGATGGAAGCCACAGAGTGAGTATGTGTAGGTTAAATAGGATGATCGGGAAAAAGGCATGACTGAGACGACAGCAATGGAGCAAAGGTTTGTGGAAGGAAATGCAGAGCCCAGCAGAGAGCTGGGAAAAAAGACTCTAGGTGGAGAGACTATCAACTGCCCGAACCCTGACATGGTAGAATGCCTTGCTTATTGGTGGAACAGTACAAGTTCCACGCGGCAGGAACAGTGGGCAAAGCAGGCAGAGTTAAAGATGTACGTGTTGAGGATGAGGAAGCCTCGGAGGGTTTTGAGCACAAGAGACAGTGGTTTTACTTCTAAAAACGATGGTTCTAGCTGCTGTGGGAAGAGTAGATTATATGGAGGAGGTGGTGGTAAAGATAGATGTAGCAAAACTCATACAAAGATGACCACAATAATCCAGATAAGGGAAGACATCGCATAAGTGCCAGGTGGCAACATGGAGGAGGTGTGAAGCAGTTGGATTGAGAATATATTTTGAGAGTGGGGCCATAAGAGCGTGCTAAAGGATTCAGTGCAGATTGTGAAAGAGAAATATTTTTGCTGTGTCCCTTTCTTGCTCCAGGAACTTGGTTAAGCAGAGAGAAGTAAAGATGCTTCAGATATACGTAGTTCTTGCCTTTACTGAATAGCCACCTCCAAATTTGACCAGTGGCCACACAGATCAATATAGCCTCATTTGTTTCAGTGTTTCCATTCTAAATGATCACCCATCACCCCAGGCCTGAGAAAATCCCTTTTCATTGAGTCTCAGTTTCCTCATAGGGAATTGATAATACAACCAAACTTAAAGCTCTTTTAGTTTCCATACTTTAAGAGTTGGTGCACCTAAAATGAAAGGAGAAGGGTTCTCTTTTTCATTATCTTCTATAAGAAAGGACTGTATTTTTTATTTTAGGAAACCTAGGATCGCTCCCAAAATTGGAAATGTTAGAATTGGGGAATATGAGGAGCCTCTTCTATATCTGTGTTCTCACTTTGAAAGCACGTGATTGCCAATTCATCTGTCACAGACTCTGAATTGCAGTCTATACCCTGCTCAAGTGCTACCTCCAATGCACAGAAAAAAATGAGACCCAAGAGAGCTCTATCTTTGGGAAACCCCTGGCTTTCTTAGGATGCCAAGGAGGTCACTGAAGCAGGAGGCTTGGCTCTGCTTTTCCCCAACAGAGACTTAGAGAACCAGGCTTACAGCCCCACTTTGGACTTGATCTCTCTGTGTTGCTTCTGAACGGCTTTATTTGTATTTCATTGTCTCACTGTTTATCATTGCTCCTTCTTTTCCTTTCTTTCTTTGATGCAGAAAGCTGCACAGGCTCTGAGTGTTGTATAACGTGGATTCTAAACATCACATTCGCTCTCGCCACTGCAAGTCCAGCTGGGGAAACAGGAGCACAGCAATGGCCCATGTGGAGCCCAGGAAGACAGTGACTCACTCAGTAACTTCCTCCCACAGGTTGGAGCTCTGCCAAGGAGATGCTTGGAAACCGAACATTCCCCCTGCCTCCTGCTTTGCTCCTGGATGTCCACTCCTCTCCACTGCCTCACCTTTCACAAGATGACCTTGTCTCTCAGGCCTCCACCTTCCCCTCCTTGTCAATGGATGATTGCATCTCTCTGCATCTCCACCCTCAGCTAACCCTCATAACAAAGGTAGCTTTCCTCTGCTCATCTCTGTCTCTCCAACTGGCCTCATATACAGAACCTAGGAAAGAGGCAAAGCTTAAAAACATTTTCTGTAGAGTCCTATGACGCAACCCATTTTGTCTTCATGAAGATTTTTTTTCTATGGAAAAAATTTGTCCTAGGGCACAAAGAATCATCGGACCAATAGCAGACTTGGTTCTGTGGCACCGTGGGCCACTGTGCATCCAAAAATCAGTTTTCTTCACTCCATCCCTTTGGCCTTTGTCTTATCTGGTTTCTGTCCTTATTTTCAGGAGTCTGGGGCATATTTCTTCCTTTCTCCCCTCTCCTCTACAAATTAGCCATTATTTTGAACTTCCCCCACCTGTATCCTCTTCCTCAGTTCTCTGCTTAAGATGTGTGGACTGAGAGATACAAATCCATGGTTAATTTCTTTTATTTTTTGATGGTAATTTATTTAATTTTATCGAATGTTGTGTTAGTTTCTGGCATGCAGCAAGGTGATCCAGACTCTTTTCCATTATAGGTTATTTTGTGTGTATGTTCAGTTGTGTCTGGACTAACCTTTTGGACTATAGCCCACCAGGCTCCTCTGTCCATGGGATTTCCCAGGCAAGAATACTGGAGTGTGTCCTCTGTCCATGGGATTTCCCAGGCAAGAATACTGGAGTGGGTTGCCCTTTCTTCCTCCAGGGGATCTTTCCAACCCAGGGGCTGAATCTGTGTCTCTTGGGTTTCCTGCATTGCAGGCAAACTCTTTACCACTGAGCCATGGAGTGGCTTCCCAGGTTGCTCAGTGGTAAAGAATCCACTTGCCAGTACAGGAGACATAGAAGACACGGGTTCAGTCCTTGGGTCAGAAAGATCCCCTGGAGGAGGAAATGGCAACCCACTCCAGTATTTGTGCCTGGAGAGTTTCATAGACAGAGAAGCCTGGCAGGCTGCAGTCCATAGATTTGCAAAGAGTCAGACACAACTGAGGGACTGAGCACAGAACGGCACACTTGAGGGAAGCCCATTATAGGCTATTACAAGGTATGAAATATAGTTCTCAACACCATGGTTAATTTCTATACAATCCTGTTTCTTCCAGTGGCAAGGAAGGTTTCTTTCTTTCTTTTCTTTTTTTTTTTTTTTTTTGCTGAATATGCTTATGTTTGTTTGTGTGTGGAAGAAGGTGGTTATTTTGAATAAAAAATCTTCTCTAGCACTGTGTAGCCCTTGCCAGAGGAAGTCACAGTTTGGCTGCCTCTCTACCCAGAAAACACTACCCCACCGTTCCTGGATCCAGGGCCAGAGCAAGCATGTGGCCCTGGCCTGGGGCCAACAGGGCTCTGCTACTGGCAGATTGAGGGGGGCTCAGAAGACTCTCATAGCACTTTCTCCGGGAAGCTAGCCCAAATTCATGTCTCTGCTTCATACATTCTGTTAGAGTCAAAGCCAGCAAGTATCTCGTAAAAGGGAGATTTTTAAATACACTTCAGACTACAGGATTGTTTTCTCATGATCAGGTCTGTAAATTACAGGGGAGGAAAGGTGCTGGGAACTTTTCCTACACACAGAAACGTGCGGTTGTGCCTTTGGGGTTAGGCAATAAAATGAACACTGGCAACCTGTCCTCTGGGTGGAGGCGAGAAAAAGAAAGAGAAGATTTCAGGGTTTCTCTGCCAAATGGTGGTTTTGACTTTGCCAAAATCGTCCTGGCGTAACTCCTGCTTTTCCAAGAAGGTCCAGGATCCACATAACAGCAGCCAGATGTGAGAAATCCTTCCAACCTGCCTCCAGCCCCTCCCCTGGCTGAGGACTTTCAAGGGTGAGTCCACCTGCATGCAGCAGGCAAACAGAGGTCTTCCTCTCTGCCTGTAGCTTTATGAGTTGGCAGCACCGGAAAAGCCTCCCTTTGATCTGGAGCTTTGAAGGGATCAAACAAGCGGCTTTAATGGGTGGGAATGCTGCTCTGAAAATCCTACCTTTTGTCAGTAAAGCATTTCTCCTTCTTCTCCTGGGGCAGGTGCAACGGGAGGATGGAGTCTGCTTTCCAGGCCTTGCACCAGATGTTCGTTCTTGCAACCAGTAGAACAGAGGAGTGAAAGTGAGATCAGAGCAGCGACTGACAAGGCCTTGTCCACAAATGAGCTCAGCTGGGCTGGGGAGTTCGTTCTTGATGTGTTCCTTCCTGAAGCCTGCTTTAAGTAACGCTGCATTCTACAAAGGCCAGAAATCAGCCGCTCTGGTGGCAAACGTGCTGATCATGACTTCTTCGGAGCTTTTCGATTCTGTTTGGAAGAAGGCTCACCTTTAAGCAAGGGGATTTGGGCTAACATCCTTTGATTTATGAGATATGTTTCCAACCCTTTCAGCCTAGGATCGCAGACTCTTTCTGAATGCCAAAACAGTCTTTAAATAACCACTTTTATTCCCTCAGCCTGTGCTGCTACTATGACAGCAGAAAGAGAGAAAGAAAAATTGGATTACGGTTGTTCTCCTGAGGACCTTTCCAACATGCCTCCAAGGACTTGCTGTTAAAATCTCACATCAGAGAGAGATTTCCAAAGCTCACCCAAAATAAGCAAATTCTGCGCACTTTCTAATTCCTGGATAAGTTTAATACTGTTTCCTTATAATGTTTGCCAGAAATTGCCTTCCATACCTTTCGGGAAGAGATACTGGTGATGGTTTCTCTAAATGATTCCATAACTGTTCAAGCTAGCAGCTGAGGTTTTCTTGGTGATGCTTATATTTCATTAAGCACCCCACAGAACTAGATTTCCCAGGCTATACTGTGTAAATCCTTAGTCCCAGGAGATGCTTCTTGAAGAAAGTGCTCCACAGCCAAAGGACTTAGGGAAACATATGAGTACCACAATTACCTCCTGATAATCTCACTGAGCATTAAATGCAAAATCTCTTAGAAGAAATTTGTTAGATATCCTTTAACCCATATGTCCGTAAATTATCTGACCAGTGGAAATGTTCTCCATATTACAATTAATATCCCGTGGAACTAACTCTTGGGGGAACACATTTCAAGATAATCTGTCTTAGAGCAGGAACACAGGATATACCAGGATCAGTTTCTTAGCAGATTCCCAGGTCCTTCCCTGGGGATCTGATGGGACAGATCTGAAGTCGGGGCTGGGAACCTGAATTTTAAGATGGACTCCTGCTGATTCTTATCAATGAGGAAAGCCTGAGAAGTTCTAGCTTTCTGTATACCCATCCTTTCTACCTGTCTCTCTCTCGCTCACACAAATATATGCTAGTTATAAAAGATCACCTAAAATATATATATAAGCCCCTGAACGTAACAAAGCAAATTTCTTCTTGCAATAAGAAGGCAGAGAAAATAGAGGCAGTAGCATTCTAGCTTATGTCAAAGCAGGTAAAAAAAATCTATGTTTTTATTGTCAGGCCTCTAAGAATAAGGAACAACAGCCTGAGAGTGGATGCTGGTACAAGACAGTGGGTCAAGCCACAGACCAGGAATGCAGCCACCTGCACTTGGGACCCTCACTCTTCTGCCCTGTTTTCAGAGCCTCAGTTTCCTCATCGGGTAAAATCGGGAGTGAACAACATAATAGCTTAACTCAAGTTGTTAGGATTAACTTCCACAACATAGGTAAATTGCTAGGTATAACACCCAGAGTGTTCTAAGTGCTTGATAAATATCAGCTATCATTTTGAAGTAAAGATTTTAGGAGGCACGAAAATACCCAAAAGAAGCAAAACGTGAGAGTGGAGAAAATCTTGGATGTCTGGAAAAGTCACCGCTGCAGAAGACCCTTTGGAGGGAATCACAAAATGGCCCTTGGGGTGTGTGCTGCAGGCCTTGTCTGTGCTGCGATCAGTTGCTGCCAGCCTTCTGCCACTGGAGCAGGCGAGCCTTTCTGGAGATGTTCAGACCTACCAAGGTCCAGGCCACCAGCCCCCAGGGCTAACCTCAGCGTCCTCCTCAAACAAATGCAAGGCAGCACAAAAAGGGTTACAGCCATGCTTCTAAACAAATAAGAACTGCCAAGGCTTGGTGCTGATATGAAATTATAATCAACACCTTCGTGGATTGGTGGTATTTATCATGTTGTTAGCATTGTAAATTTGTACCATTGTAGATAGGAGTCACACAGCTTGGGGCCCTGTACCTTCACCTATTGTTTTCCCTGTGTTATGATAAATTTCCAGCAACACTTGATTAAAACTGCCAATTTGTTGGGAATAAAGAGAATCTCTCGACACCACCAGGACTAATTACGTTGTCCTTGCCAAAGGGGTAGTTGAATAATTGCACGGAATTATTGCTCAGGCCTGGCGCTTTTCACGTCAGCAGCAAAGCAATGAAGATTGACTCCCTTTAATTAATCATTCAAAAATAGCCCCCTCGTATCATTCCCCAAAGAGGAGGGAGCATGTTCCTACATTTTTCTTCCGAAAGGCACCCTAATGCAATGGGTTCCCTGATGAGATATCAAAATGCGTGTGCCTGTCCGAGATAGGAGGATCTTCTCTGTAATTGATTGTGGGTCCTAGTCCCTGGATCCTTTCTCCCTAGTCCTGAACTCTCTTTGTAATGTTAACAGCCTGGAGCACATTTACAAAGCTTTTGCTAATTGTACTCCAACTTCTCATTAGAATAGGAGGCAACAACACTTATCTGATCCAATCTAGGTTTATTTTGCATTCCTACTAACCGATAGTTTGCCAGGCGAGGCTCAGATGCTCAGTCATGTTTGACTCTCTGCAACCCCATGGACTGTAGCCTGCTAGGCTCCTCTGTCTGTAGGATTTCCCCGAGTGGGTTGCCATTTCCTCCCCCAGGGGATCTTCTCTATCCAGGGACTGAACTCACATCTATTACCACATCTCTGTTGGTAGGTGGATTCTTTACTGCTAGTACCACCTAGGAAGCCCAACAGGATGGACTGGGCTCAAGTATGCTGAGTATTTGCTTGGAAGACCACAGGTTCCACAGGATAGTGTATTTTAAGAAGGCCTTGATATACACTATTATTTATTATTTGCACTGTTTGTTTTTCACTTTTTCTGGCAATAGCCAAATTCAGTCTTCTTTATGTTTTTGAAAACACCAATGTCTACTTTCTCAACTCAACCCTTTAAATTTTAAGATTCCATAAGTCATCTTAAAATGTTGCTTGGATTTTTCATATATTCTTCATTAACTTGACTGTTGCCTGCCTTTGCTGGGGAAAAAAATTCCATCAGCAGTGTCTGTGGAAGGTCTGCACAAGCATTCTAACTTGATGCAAAAGGACGAGGGTGGCACTATTTTTCTAATTGGAAAGCAAAATTGTCAAGTAGGGAATGTCCGATTTTGGCGCATCTCCACTTCCCATGCTCCCCTCTCACCAACTGTTCCTCTCCCATTTTCAGACAGTATCATAACAGCAAGTTTTCATATAATCTGGGTTTCAACTTTTTAAAATGCTAGAGAAATAGGGCAGGGGCTCCTCTTAGTAGGTCATCTACTTATTTGCGATTGGAACCTTCCTCTCCTAAGCTCCTTTTCCTTTCCACCAACCCTCTGCCCACTCCTGCCCTGGGAACCAAAACCCTTCCCTGTCATCTTTCAAGGCTTAGTCCATCCACCAGAAACAAAGGATGAAAAGAAGAGGGAGATGCAGCATGGGGAGATCCCGTGAGGCTTTGTGCTGTGCACACCTGGATGTCTATCACTGTCAAAGTTTTTGTTGTTTAAAAATGCATTATTTGAACAAACGAAGAGCTGGGTGGCTGAATATTTGCTTGCATGGGGTTGGCTTCTTAATAAATTATAGAAACAGGGAGCTTGACTACATCTCAAAGATCATCTGTTGAAATGAAACCAGAGGTCCCAAAAGAGGCCCTTTTTTGTGAATGTTCAGTGGATATTACGGAAGGAGGGAAGGCAGACAAGAGAGGAAGAACGGTGCATGAGCAGAACACAGCTTAGGATACGCACTCAAGGCTTTGGAGTCAGTCCCCTACTGGAACCTCAACTCTGGCATGAATGTTTAGTGCTCGACCCTCAGTTTTCACTTTGGACATCCAAAAATAACAGCACTTTCCTATAGGACTGTTGTAAGAATGAAAAATCATACAGAGACGTAGGCTGTGACCCGGGACCCTTTGCTGCAGTGCTTGCACATGAACAGATGTCTCCTTGAGCCACAAAATACAAAGAAACTATGAGGGACTAAGAATAACCACATGCATGGGCAGTTGGAGCAAATTATGGACAACAGGACACAAAAAGACCAAAATCTCAGCTGCTACTTCTGAAGAGCAGGGAACAAAAATGGAGTCGGGAACAGAAGGACAATAATGTACATGCCCTCTTCACTCAACACCATCAGGCAACCACCTAAGCCACCGCTCCAACCTGACCCTGGATCCATCCCTACCCTAACCTCATGTAAGGAACCAACACACCCAACCTCAAGGAATGAGCAAGGGGGTCTGTTCCTTGCTCTTGCTCCCCCTGCTGCAGCAGGGGCCCCAATGAAGCCTTGCCTCAACTTCTCATCTGGTCTCTTATCAATTTCTATCAACTGGGGGAAGGCCAAGAACCCTGGCTGATGCCAATAAAGGTTGGGCAATGGACATCAAAGAGAGTCTTATTGAAAGAAAAAGAAAATGACAATAATGTTAACAAAGTGTGGTGTTTGTCCCCACATGTTCCCGGCTTCACTGTTTTGAGATTTGAAAAGAACCTTGGTTCATTCATCAGGTGAACTTCATTGCCCTCCTAGGACTTTATTTTTACTTTGGAGTCAGTTGGGAATAATGTTAAAAAAAAAAAAATGTACCACTGCTTTCTAAGCTACTCCCTTGTTATTCTTTCTCTTCTCTCCACACCCCCCCACCCCCCCACCCCCACTACTGGGTGCAGAGAGCAGAACAGGATTGAGTGAGGAGGTAGGCATAAAATCAGTACCTGCCAACTGGCCAGTGTAAGTTCTTGTGACTCTGAGCTCATGGAGGAGGATGGATAGATAACTGTGATGTATCTCAAGGAACCCTTGGAAGAAAGCATCTGTTAGCTGCTCCATCTTGGAGAACCCTGGTAGTGACACCCGGAAGCTTCAACTGTGGATAAGTTGAAGAACCATCTACCTTAGGTAGAATTTAACCTCCCATCCTCCCTGTGTGACCAACCCACTCATCTTTTCCATAAGTTGGGGTCCCTCCATTGACAGATGTCTCTTACTTGACACTACACATTAGTAATTGTCAAATGTTAATTGGCATGGAGATTCTGTTAAAATACAAATTCTGATTCAGTAACTCTGAATAGGGCCCCACATTCTTCACCTCAAATGAAATTCAAAGAGATGCTGGTGCTGCTGATCTGTGGATCATTACATCAGCATCACTGTCCTCTGGGCAGTGAAGCTGAACAATCAACTTCAGTCTCAATCTCAGAACAGTTTTAGCCAATATGATCTCTCCATCCCCTTAATGGGTTTATAAGAGTCAATATATAGTCTCATTTCAAATTTGTGTTACTGTATATTATGATATGTTTGTGGAAGGAGTGGCAGATTTTATTTGGGGGGGGGGCTCAAAAATCACTGTAGATGGTGACTGCATGGGGAAAAAAAAAAAAGCCATGAAATTAAAGGTGCTTGCTCCTTGGAAGGAAAGCTATGACAAACCTAGACAGCATATTAAAAAGCAGAGACATCACTTTGCCAACAAAGGTGCATACAGTCAAAGCTGTGGCTTTTCCAGTAGTCATGTATGGATATGACAGTTGGACCAGAAAGAAGGTTAAGTGCCAGATTACTGATGTTTTCAAACCGTGGTGCTAGATAAGACTCTTGAGATTCCCTTGGAGAGCAAGGAGATCAAACCAGTCACTCCTAAAGGAGATTACCCATGAACATTCATTAAAATGACTGATGATAAAGCTGAAGCTCCAATGCTTTGGACACATGACGCCAAGAGTTGAATCATTGGAAAAGACCCTGATGCTGGGAAAGATTGAAGGCAAAAGGAGAATGGGACCGCAGAGCATAAGATTAGATAGCATCACCAACTCAATGGACATGAATCTGAGCAAACTCTGGGCTACGGTGGAGGACAGAGGAGCCTGACGTGCTACAATCCATGGGATTGCAAAGAGTCAAACAACGATTAACGACAACAATAATACTAGTAGTCCTCTGTTTTAACTTCCCACATAATCCATACCCAAAACCACCAGGCAATAGACGAGAGAAAGAGAGGAGCTGTAGGTCGTAAGACAGAGGGAATTTTCTGCCAGACCCTTTTCTACCTCTCTTAGCAATCAGCTCTCTCACTTGGCTAATAAGGCTCCTTCCAAGTCCCTGTACTAGTCCCTTCTCACTGTTGCCTAACTGCATTCCAGGCGAAAAAGCGAAGATGGTCTTTCAAAGTGTAATGGCAGCACAGACAAAAAGAGAGGGCTGGATATGAGAATCATAGTAGAAGGTCAAATACCATATCAAACAAGCCATTTAAAATTAAGCTAGGATATTCTTGAACTCATTGAATAAATCTGCTAAGGCTGCCATCTCAGGGTACCACCGATTGGGTGGATTAAACCACAGAAATGTATCTTCCTGCATTTCTGGAAGCTGGAAGTTGGAGATCAAGTTAGGAGCAGGGTTGGCTTCTGAGACCTCTCTTTGGCTTGTGAATGGCTGTTTTCTTTCCAGTGGTCCTTCTTCTATGTTTGTGTCCAAATTTCCTCTTCTAATAAAGATACCAGTCACACTGGATTAGAGCTCACCCATATGACCTCATTTTATCTTAATTCCTTCTGTCCAGGCCCCATCTCCAAATGTACTCATATTTTTGAGGTACTAAGATTAGGATTTCAAGATATGAATGTTGAAGAGACACAATTAAGCTCATATACTAAGTACTTGGTTCTCACTGGTTGAATGCACTATGCTTATTCAGTCACCTTCAAAATCTGGCAATGAAAATGTGCTTGCAAATGCACCTGCTGGGTTAGAGCAGCTTGTTTAGAACCCCTAGAGCAATCACATGTTTCCATCAGGTCCTCCCAAATCAAAACAGAACCAAATAATGATATAAATAAAAGCTTTTATACTCAGGCACTTTTGAAATAATAGCTCTTGTTTCTGAAAGAGAGGTCAAATACATCCCATGCAGACAGATTGGATTAGAGGTCTAATTACATCAACAGCATAAGAGAAGTACTCCTGGTTTCCCCTACAGACAGGTCAGAGCAAACTGGGCCTTTGTTTTTATATAGATCCGACCTCAAAGAAAACCATTTCATATATGCAAGCATTGTTACTAAAGAAATACAAAAGTCTCTCTCTCTCTCTCTCTCTCTCTCTCTCTCTCTCTCTCTCTCACACACACACACACACACACACACACACACACACACACAATATGCAATTTCAATTGCAGGAATTCGACCTCAAAGAAAATCATTTTATATATGCAAGCATTGTTACTAAAGAAATGCAAAAGTCTCTCTCTCTCTCTCTCTCTCTCTCTCTCTCTCTCACACACACACACACACACACACACACAATATGCAATTTCAGGAACTGGCCCCTTGCCTCTAACTAAACATACCAGCAGATAACTGACCACATTACCATGTTTTAAGTCCTGAGGAGGCAACAACCAATTATCAATATTGTAGGTGTAATCTCAAATTCTGTGCTGCTTTCCAAAAGAGCATTAGCTTTTAAGGCTCGCATTAGGTGGTGTAAACTTTCTTTTGATTTGTCAGTCACTACTATCGTTAGGTCTCCTCCTGCCTTTCTGCTTCCGACGTTCCTCCCACCTGCAAGGCCTGGACAATGCTATGTCAAGTTATAAAGAAAAATAAAGTACTTTCCAGCTCTCCAAATTGTCTCTTCTGGGGGCCTATTTATCAGAAGGCACAGTACAAAAGGTAGGCAGTGCTGTAGGTAGATATTATAAATTCCATTGGGGTTTCAGAAGTTGAACCATCTATTTTATTCTAGCAGGAGATGTTTTCTATATATCTGCTGATTGCACATTCATTCCTTAATCTTTATACATGAAAAGCTACAAGCAGAAAGCCATGGACTAAAATTTTCACTGTAAATTGTTGAACATTTGCAACAGATATAGAAAATCACAGTGTGAAAGCTGCTAAAGCTGGGAAAAAATAAATTGGAGGCACCACAGGAAATGAAGGTTTTACATAAGGACAAGGAGCCAGCTAGAGTTTTGAAGTCCATTTTATAATAAAGGAAATTATGAGCCATATAAAGCCCACTTTGGGAAATTTACATTTTGATGGATAATACGCTTATAACAATTAGTATGAAATGTTCCTGGTTTACTTACGACACGTTTCTAATAGATAGCCCACACATGTCCTTAGCAGAATGTAACTGCTAATATTTGAAGTGCAGGTAATTCCTTGGTTCTCATTTAAAATAGCATAATGCTCTCCTTGCTCCAGGCAGGCAAAAATAAAATCTCAATTAAAGTAAAAGCAGGCATGGTTCCAGTTAAGCAATGATCATTTCGAGAATTAATGCAATAAAGCTTTTCCCCGTAAAGCGCATAGCCAGCGTGGTGTGGGAGCAATAGCACCAGACTGCAACTCCAGTTCTCTGGATCCAGAACCGGCTTTGCCTTTACCAGGCTGTTGAACCTCGCCCACTTCACTTAACCTCTCTGGGCAAGAGCTTCCTCACCAATAAAAAAATGAAATGGTTGTACTTGTCATCCCGCAGGCCTCGTTCAGCGTTGGCATGCTAAACTGTGCAATCTAAGCAACCTGTGGAAAACCTTGTAGCACTGAAAAATAGAAGTACTCAGAGGAACTTGGCTTCACCACACAACTTGAGGAAATGATGAAAATCCTACAGTGACAAGGAGCAGAGCATGCAAACTAGCAGCCCTGTGCCAAATGTGGCCTTCGGAGCCTTGCCTGACAAATAAAGCATCTTAGTTAAGAGGGGGAAATGAAGAGCGCTGTAGATGTCCAGTTTGCACCAGGACTCTGCTTTTCTATCGTCCTCCTGACAATTAAAATTGGCTCTCGCCATCTGCCTCTACTAGGATGAAGTCACTAGTCACTGCAGCAGCTGACCTTCAATATACCCTGAAAGGGGTTCAGTAGAGAGATCAGAAATGAGGCATTCTGTGTTCTGGGAAAAACTGGTAGAGGAGACCTTCAGAAAGTTAGGTATTTTCAGAAGATTTTACGAGCCCAACTGTTTTGTCTCCTCATATCTATAAAAGCACTAAAATCATTAATGGTGACATCTGATCATATCTCCCTTTACTAAAATCAGGCATATTTTGCTCTCTCCCCTGACCTCTTTAGAGCAGTTTCTCAGAACTATCTGAAATGCCATCTCCCAGGCTATATCCTCATTTTGCTCCAAATAAAACATGACTTGCAGCTCTCACATTTTTTTTGTTTGTTTGTTTCCAGTCGACACTCTGTCCAACCTGAGGCAGTCACTTAAGTCATCTGCCTGACCCTTGGGGGAATTCACACTGATGATTTGAACTAGATACTCGTTCATTCTTTACCCATAATTGCTGAATTCCAACTCTAGGTATCAAATACTGTTCTAAGTGCTGAGGTTATAATAGTAAATAGAAGAGACAAGATTCCTCCGCCAAAAACATCTAGTTGGGTTATTTACTCTGAAATAAATTATCTTATTTGGAAATGGAAATAGTCAGATCAAACTTTGTCATGGCTACTTTCATTTATTTCTAAAGCCAAGAACTTAGATGACTCAAAACCCGGCATGGGTTGTCATGGTGCCTCAGAAGATACAGAGTTGTTTTGCCATCATTACAAACTTGATCAAGCACCTGAGTTTCAGAAATTATTTCTACTGCTCCCCTCTGCTTGTGGCAAACACTTCTCTCCTCCCACTTCCCTGAAGTCTGAGAGCCTCTTCCTACATGGGCAACGAACAAGAAATTCTAAGGCAGAAGGAGCTGGATCCCACTGTTGAATGTCCCATCTCTGCTGCTGACTCATCCTCACGCCCTATGTCATTTCTCCTTCACGCATCCTTCTGTCTCCATCCCAGGTCTCTCTCAACCCACTGCCAATCTCTGAGCATGAATGTAAAGCAGGGAATCAATGAAAACGCCCAATAAATAATTGGCTTCTTAAATCCAGCTGCTTATCTTTGCAGTTGGGGAGCAGGGAGAGGAAGGGAATGATAAATCAAAGCATTGGCTCAACAGTTATCAAAGCAGGAAAAGAAACTAGGAAAAGAATAAATGCAACCGTGAAACCAACTGCCCACCAGTGGGAGGGGGGAGAAAAGTGGTGAAAATTATTCTTAGGTTTTTCTGTTTCACAACCTCACAACTAAAAGAAAAACTGAAGTATAGTAGAATGAGGGCAGGACCAAACTTGAGCATTTTCCTAAACTTTAAGCCGAGTCTTCATCAACTCTTAGCTTCTATTTCTAAAAATGTGGAAAATTGGACTACGCTGGTTTTCAACCATGGTTGTATGTTTGAAGGGCCTAAGGAAGATTTTTTTTTTTAATGCCAATTTCTCTGTCTCACTCAGACCAATGAAATAAAAATCCTTGGAGGTAAAGTCCAAACAACAGAATAAATGTCTGCTTCCCAAAGGATTCTAATGTCCAGCCAAAGCTGAGAATCACTGGCTTAAAACAGCCATCAAAATAACTTCTGTGTAGCTGGCACTAAATTAATGCTGATTATTTGAATTAAATGAGCTTAATGTTTCTAACTCCAAAATCTTACAATTCTCATCTTTTTTAATAATTTTATTTTGTTATGAATTTTTTTGATCTAACGTGTCTTTTGAATTGGTACTGGAAATTTAGAGTTTCAACAGAACTGAAACCAAACCAAACCAAAAGAAAACAAAATGTAGATGATCCTCTAATTTGAGGAAACAGAAGTCACTCCAGACAAACAGATAAGTGAAGTATAAGAGGAGCCCAGAATGCATGTTTATAGATTTGAAAAAAAAACCTAAAGATTCTATATCACAAAATATAAGTGAAAAAGTGAAAGTAAAATCACTTAATTGTGTCTGACTCTTCACAACCCTATGGACTATACAGTCTATGGAATTCTCCAGGTCAGAATACTGGAGTGGGTAGCCTTTCCCTTCTCCAGGGGATCTTCCCAACCCAGGGATCAAACCTAGGTCTCCCACACTGCAGGCAGGTTATTCACCAGCTAAGCCACCAGGGTGTTGGAGAATACTCTTGAGAGTTCCTTGGACTGCAAGGAGATCCATCCAGTCAATCCTAAAGGAAATCAGTCCTGGGTGTTCACTGGAAGGACTGATGCTGAAGCTAAAACTCCATTATTTTGGCCACCTGATGCAAAGATCTGACTCATTTGAAAAGATCCTGATGCTGGAAAATATTGAAGGCAGGAGGAGAAGGGGACAACAGAGGATGAGATGATTAGATGGCATCACCAACTCAATGGACATGAGTTTGGGTAAACTCTAGGAGTTGGTGATGGATAGGGAGGCCTGGCATGCTGTGGTTCATGGGGTCACAAAGAGTTGGACACGATTGAGTGATTAAACTGAACTGAAGTCACCAGCATAGCCCATATCACAAAATATAAAATACCAATAACAAAATTGGCAAAAATATTTGTACCTACATGAGATCTGATGGTGGTTTAGTCGATAAGTCATGTCCGACTCTTGTGACCCCCTGGACTGTAGCCTGCTAGGCTCCTCTATCCATGGGATTCTCCAGGCAATAATACTGGAGTGGGTTGCCATTTCCTTCTCCAGGGGATCTTCCTAACCCAGGAATTGAACCTAGTTCTCCTGCTCTGCAGGCAGATTCTTTACTGAGCTATGAGGGAAGCCCTCATATGATATATAAAGGGATGAGATATATCATACCTCATATGAGGTATAAAGGGATGCTATCTTCTACATACAGTGCTTTCACAAATGATTAAGTAAAATATAAATATCCTAACAGATAAATGGGAAAAGGCTATGAACAATTTATACGTGGTAGAAGAAATATTAAAAATTAATAAACATTAACCAAAGCTTAAACTTGGCAGTAATTCTCTTTTGTTAGAGAAAATTTTTTGAAGAAATACAATTTAAATTAATTAGGCAGCATTTTCATCTAACAAATCTGAATGATCTTATTTTCCTTTTAAGAAATGGTCAGACAACACATTAAGAAGAAGGGTAGCTATCTTTGTCTATGAACAGTACAATTTTATTGCTAAAATGGTCACCCCCTTAAATCTGTAAGCATATCATATGTGCCCGTTTGCTACTTAAATGTCTTTATTGGCCTCAAAAATTTTTTGCACATGAATGTTAACCATGGAATCATTTTTTCCCAATATTTAGGTTGACTTTTTTACTCCAAGACAAGGAAGAGCAAGTCAAGGATAATGAATACAGATGTCAGAATTACAGGCCTGCTGGGAGGGCTGCAAAACACAGGAACTTGGGGGCAAGGACCAGTGAGGGCAGAAGAATGGCTGACCTGAGAAACACCTACTCAGTATAAGGACAGATAAAGAACAGGTACTGAAAACCTTTTGCATTTTCAAATCTTTCTGGATTCGGATTACTTCATGGCACCCAAAAGACAAGAATCAAGAATTGCAAGTGATAAAGCAAGAACCGTATTGAGCACGTTCACAAAGAATCAAATACAGTGTGAAAAAGTCTTCAAGTTATATACATTGTCTTAAAAAAAAGAACAAACATCTTATGGAAGCTACAAGGGAAAGAATGCATCCACTGAATTAAGGGTAAATTGAAATTATTAACTTAGGTGGGGTTTTGTTGTTGTTGTTTGTCTAAATATTGTTTTGTGGGATATGTAAGCAATTTACTTACATTTCTTCCCCTTAAAATATTTTAGATGAGCCTGCTATAGATTTTCCTACTCACAGGTCTTGCTTTCTTACGTGACCTTCAAAACAGACAAGGCTTATCCAGGAAATGCACCAATTTCATGTTGCTTCTGGGTCATTCTAGGCTTTCAATTTCTCTCATCTTGAGGAGAAGCCCCTTCTCAGCCTTCTGGAGCTAAGTCCCATTTACTCATGCTTCTTACTTTTAGCCACAAAATAAGAACATGAGCCAAACTAAAGCCATGTTCTACCCAAAGATTACACTGATTTAGAAGTTGAAGCCATTCCTGAGTATCACTGCTAAAGGATCCTCTCCAACAACCATCTCTTTACTTAATAGTTTTGAAATGTTGAAACTTTTCAGTTTTAAAAATGTCTTAAATTATAGATAGACAGACAGGCAGAAAGAATGTCATGTGTTTCCCCAGTTACCACTCACAAACCCTATTGATAAGACACAGCTGAGTTTACTGCTTACCATAGTGAAGGAGAACACCACCTCAAGAGAGTTTTGATGGTATCTCAGAATTAGAAGGCAAGATCAGAGTTTAGTTAGAATTGGAATTTTGGATTAAATTAAGGCTTCCCTGGTGGCTCAGAGGTTAAAGCATCTGCCTGCAATGCAGGAGACCTGGGTTCGATCCCTGGGTCAAGAGGATCCCCTGGAGAAGGAAATGGCAACCCACTCCAGTATTCTTGCCTGGAGAATCCCATGGATGGAGGAGCCTGGTGGGCTACAGTCCAAGGGGTCGCAAAGAGTCGAACGCGACTGAGCAACTTCACTTCACTTTTGGATTAAATTAGGTCTTTCAGTGTGGGTATTCCATTAGGATTGGGTAAGAATCATGATATAACAGTTTAGGATTAGTGTGTAGGGGAGGAACAAACTTTTCGTCTATTCTCTGAAGTTTTTGTGATTGAGGCTTGTGAATTAAACCGACAAAAGATACATGATTAGAAAAAAAGATTTATTTGTTTGTACATGGAAGGCAAGAGAAGAAGTACCTGGCTCACTAAGTGATTAAAGGCTTATGATCCTAACTTAGGAGAGGAGGAAGAAAGGGGAGAAGTGTTCTTATGGGAAGAAGAGAAAAGTTTCTTTAGGAAAGAAAGGGTTTTTAGGAGCACAATCAGGAGATAAGAAAGTTTATGATAATGTTTATGTATACAGTATGAGAGGGTCTTTCTTCCTCCTTTAGGGCCATAAAATTTCTCTAGACAATGGATTTGGGGAAGGTTTTATTCACGTTCACATTCTCTCTTCTAGGAGTAAATCTGCCCAAAGGAAGAAATTTATGAAAGCCTTCTTTTCCAAAAGTTGTTGCTTTTAGTCAGAGAAGGGAAACTTTGAGTCAGCTTCTCTCTGTCTCTGTGGATTCTCAATTATCTTCAGCTCATAACAGTCCTTATGCCAGAGTGGCAATTTTGGGGTAACATATTCTGGTCTCCTTCAAGCGGAAACAGCAAGGCCAGGATCTTTGAAGCAAGGAATTCAAAGAATCTTGGGACTGTGTAAAACTGTTGACGCTTGATTGAAGAACTGATTTTTTTTTTTGGAAAGTTCTTAAAATGAACAATCACATTACATGCCTGTACAAAATTCTTCTGGAATCGTAAAGTTATGTTATCCAAGATAATAGTAAAGTCAAGTCCTATTAATGGAGAGAGTAAGATCCATGGGGTTTGGTAGTGTAAGAGAAAGTGTGTGTGTGTGGCTGAGATGTAGGGCATGGATCCCCAGCTTCGTGTGTAGCTGAGATGTAGGGCATGGATCCCCAGCTTCTGGGATCTAATGCCTGATGATCTGAAATGTATCTGCTGGAGACTGTGGATGTAGAGGATTCTCAACAAATGTTACTTCTCCTCAAACTTGTAAACAGTAAGTGCAGAAAATATCATAATTGCCTATTGATTTGAATGAAGTACAAATTATTGAGCCTNGCCTGGCGTGCTGCGATTCATGGGGTCGCAAATAGTCAGACACGACTGAGCGACTGAACTGAACTGATGCTCCTGATGAACCACTGTAAGGCTCATTTAACCTGTGTATGGTTGGATGGAACGTTTCTGCTACCCATCTCTTTAAGTGACAGGCAAGGAAGCTCTACCCTCAAGGCCCTTGTACGAGAGTCCAAATAGAGTTCCTTGTTGCTAAATTTAAGATTTTGTCCTACATACAAAAGTATGAGAGAAAGACATGCAAGAAGAAAACTTTGCTACCAGCCCCAGACCCTTCTCTTGGTGGCTGTGAAGCACTGTATATGAATCTGAATCCCAGTTTCCTCATATACAAACATTATGTCTAGCCACCTTTGAGATGTGTAACTTGTATCAGCGTGTGTCAAAATAAAGTAATGGATGTGAGCGCTTTATAAGGAGGAAAAGAAACCTCTCTTTTCTACCCATCTTAGGTTCTCTGACTGGGACCATGTAAATTAGAATGACAAAAGACAGACTAATCGGAGAAAAATAAACACAAGTTTATTCACGTGTACATCATGCATGCACTTAGGAGTACCCAGTGATGAGTACCTCGAAGGGGTGGCTGAAACAGACTTCCATAGCATCTTAACAAAAGAATAATAAATTATTAGAGAAGGGACAGGCATAGGAACAGGACATTGAGCTTCACGGGAAAGCAAATGGTGGGAAGACAAATACGTTGGGAAACTAACATTAGATGAGAGGTATTCTTGGGCAAGGTTTGTTATGTAAGTTCCCTCTCTCTCAGCGGGTAAGAGTCTAAAGTTGTCTAAGTGACTAACTCCTCTCTTCCTTATAGAAGAGGGTCGGGAGTACCTTTACAAATCTATATCCTGCTTTTAGGCAAATAAAGGGAGGACAGAGAGCTTTTCTTATATCTGGTTCTTCATAAATGCCTTCAGCTCAAAATAAACATTATGCCAAAGCAGTATATTTGGGGGTGGCACATTCTAGTGCAGTGCTGTCAGTTGCTCAGTCCTGTCTGACTCTGCAATCCCACGGACTGTAACCCTCCAGTCTCATCTACGGGCCCTCAGTTCAGTTCAGTTGCTCAGTCGTGTCCGACTCTTGGTGGCCCCATCNAAACATTATGCCAAAGCAGTATATTTGGGGGTGGCACATTCTAGTGCAGTGCTGTCAGTTGCTCAGTCCTGTCTGACTCTGCAATCCCACGGACTGTAACCCTCCAGTCTCATCTACGGGCCCTCAGTTCAGTTCAGTTGCTCAGTCGTGTCCGACTCTTGGTGGCCCCATCAATTGCAGCACGCCAGGCCTCCCTGTCCATCACCAACTCCCGGAGTTCACTCAGACTCACGTCCATCGAGTCCGTGATGCCATCCAGCCATCTCATCCTCGGTCGTCCCCTTCTCCTCCTGCCCCCAATCTCTCCCAGCATCAGAGTCTTTTCAAATGAGTCAACTCTTCGCATGAGGTGGCCAAAGTACTGGAGTTTCAGCTTTAGCATCATTCCTTCCAAAGAAATCCCAGGGCTTATCTCCTTCAGAATGGACTGGTTGGATCTCCTTGCGGTCCAAGGGACTCTCAAGAATCTTCTCCAACACCATTTTTATGGGCCCTAAGGTATTATATGTATTTTAAGTCTGTTGTTACCCCAATCGTATGATCAGTATTCGGTAAAAAGCAGTGCCTCGATACGTATAAATCTATGCCACATCTAAACAGAGAGCTAGAAAAGAGCATAGATATACCCCATGCAGCTTTACATTCTGATTAGGTTAAATCCCTCATCTACACTGTATTTTACTTTTCTCTGACTCACTATTTCAGCATATCCTTGAAATGCTCATGTGTCAAAGGGTTTTAGGGCTACAGCAATTTCGCAGCCTTGAAAAGAAGTACTTTCTAGAGCACACCCAGTTTTCTTAAAATGTAGCTTTTATATGTTTACATTAACAAGCATTAACCTTATCTAGCAATAAGTAGATTGTGTTGTCAGCTTACACATTCTTTTTTCCTTCCTCTGTAAGTTTATCCTTCCTAGATTATGATATGGTCCTTTCCATTCTTGGTCACAAGCATCATGTTTTCCCCCCACTCTGATCAGATACTCCAGCTTACAAATTAGATATGGTGGCAGTTTTCCTCCATCTGGCATGTAAGCAAGAGACTTGGCAGATGCAGCTTTTATATTATTCAGTGGTGAGACTGACAGTCTTGCAGAGTCAGAAATGGCTACAGTAGATTCAGCTGCCATGTCAAATCAGATGGAAAGTCTATCATTGTTTGTGATCTGATGAGGACGAGTCAGCACTGTGGTATTACATTCTACAGTTGAAATCAAGTGATAGAAATTTATAACTTTCCCCAGGTATCATTTATCTAGCTGTATGGAAAGAGTTATTCAGCCTGAAAGAGTTGCATTTCTACAAAAGCAGTGACTCTCCAGCCACGGTAACCACAACTCTGCAAGGCTTCACGTGGACCATCAGATCAGCTCTGTGCTGCATGAGCGGTGGAGGAAGCTGGGGCAAGGGTGATTTTTGTGAATTACATAATTTGGTGGATTACCTTCAAAGGTGAATCATACAGTGACGATGAGAAAGTCAAGAATTTTCCTTTAAAGGGCTGAATCTCTGGAATATATTGCACATACTTTGAGACCCTATTTCCTCCCAAAGAGAAGTTCAAATTTAGAAAAATCCCTAGGATCAATCATTTAAAAAGAAAAAGCCAGAAATGTGAACAACGATCTTGGCTCAAAGAGCTCCATCACAGATTAATAACCATAACAAAAGGAAAGGAAAATGTCCAACACCATGGGAATGGATAAATGCATTATAGTCTAAATGTGGTGATATAGTGGTGCCCTTAAAAACACTTGCAATAATTTTAATAGCAAAAATGCATATCATTAAGTTAAACAAGTCAGGATATAAAACCATATGTACATTATAGCTTTAACTATGGAAGAAGTCTATATGTGTGGAAAAGTCCCAGAAATAAAATATACTGAAATGTGAGTAGTAGTTACTAAGGATAGCAGAAATATTAGTTTTTTCTTTTCCCCCATATGTCTTTCCATATTTTTCATATTTTTTTCCTATAGTAAACAAGCATGATTTTTATATTTAGGGGGAAAAAATGACCAGAACTAAAATAAAGTCCTTTAAACTGACCAATTCTAGTGACTGGCTAGTGGAACTTTTTGTATAGTATAGACTTGCAAGTCTTTATCCTTTCTAAAAGTACCCTTCCATAAATTTTTAAAAGGTAACATGCTCTTTGAGATCTTAAATTTTAAAAAAAAAATGTTTTTTTTTTTCACAGAACATGAACAAAAGATGCCTACTTTGCTACTTTTTCCAATTTTAAGAGGTAAAAAAAGAACTATTTTCTTTCCAGTGACCCATATTTTCCCCCTTCCCCATGTGTCTCTGGTAGGTGGGTTCTGGCCCCCAGGCATCAGGCAATCCTACCCATTGACTGACCCACCACTCTGACCTGGGGCAGCCTGGGAATTCCTGACCTGTTCTATTCATTTTATTAATCATCAAAACTTTGGCTATGAGACACGTTGCTACTGAAATAATTTCACCTATGGGGTTCATTTTGCTTTAATCATTAACTTCAGCTTTCAATCTCTTCCCCTTTATCCCCATCAGAAAACTTCTCAAGCCTCCAGTCTGGCTTGGAGATTTGCATTGAGGCCTGTTGGTTCAATCAGCCTCTGTGCGTCATTATGAGCTATGACATAATGACAGGATGTGACTTGCCCTGGTGCACTCTGAAGTGACCTGCCAGTAGAGTGAAGCAAGGCAGCAAGAATTTTTGAGAAGCCACATTCTTATTGATATCATACTTTTCAAAACACCAGATTTCTCACTGATTTTGCAGAAAATTCCGTTTCTATAGTTTCTATATGGCTAACCCCACCACCAAACAAACATAGGCACTGTGCACGTACAGCCATGCTAGCTTACATGGAAGATCTTATTTTCTTATTTTGTAGGAATTGCTTAATAAATTCGGGGTCTTGTTTTGGACTCAGTAGTGTGTGTGTATGTGTGCATAGGTGTTAAAAAAAATAAAGGAGGGTAGATGGAAAACTCACTTTTTAAAATACGGCTGAAATAAATGCTGAACTACATCTGTTGTAGTAATTATTTTCTATATATGACTATCCAGCATTGTGAAGCCTTTGAAAAAATCAGAGGTATATGTTCAGTATTTAAGGTAAAATCATAGAATTTGACCTTAAAGTTTTTATTTATTTTGGCCAGGTACAGACAATGAAAGCAGAGTTTGCTTTTGGCCCATTCACCCTGACTGCTCAGTGGTCCAGTCATGACCTCCAGACAGAGTTCACTTGGTCTCCAAGGATACACCACCATTTCTGTACAACTTTCCTTTGGATCTAATGGCACTGAGTTCTCTTCACTCCTGGCTCCAGTCAGTCCAAAGAAAAAGACAACAGAAAAGTTGAGTGTTTCTTTTGCAAGACACCAGATCACTATTCTTTAGTTAAAAGCCTTTTTTTCCCCTCTACCACCAATTCAAATCCAGGCAGTTTTCTCTCGATTGTTTTAATTGCGTGGTAAGGAGTCGCTAGTTAAACATAGTCATAAAATCACACAAAATTATTACTCTTCTTTTTGTAGTTACTTGTTCTTTATTTTTCATCTTAATATTACAGAGTCAAAGTTGGGTCCTCTTTGAACTTAAATCATTGGAAAAGCAGGCACACAAAAAAAGTGTGTCTAACTATGCATTAATAACATAACGTTTTAGCANTATCTTCCCAACCCAGGGATCGAATCCAGGTATCCTGCATTACAGGTGGATTCTTTACCAGTTGAGCCACAAGGGAAGTCCAAGAATACTGGAGTAGGTAGCCTATCCCTTCTCTAGTGGATCTTCCTGAACCAGGAATTGAACCAGGGTCTCTTGCATCGCAGCTAGATTCTTTACCAGCTGAGCTACATGGGAAGCCCAGGAAATACAGAAGACTATCCCAAACTGGATCAAATTCCACAACTAAAACAGATGATTGGTTTCAAAGTCAGTGGGTAAAAATCAATTCTATGATTTTGATTTATAGCAGTATTGTCTTCTGCTTGACAAAGTAGGGGAACCAGTTGACTTTTATTAGATGTATTTTCTATTGTAAAAGATACCATCATCTTGATTCCTGCAGTTGAAAACTTCTCCGAAGTGGGTGAGTTATAAGGCACTGCTATGAAAAACCAAGTATACAAGTGCTTCTTAAATGTACAAGTCTATATTTAAAGCATTGTGTGCAGGTTATAGCAGTGTACCATTAAGGAAACAAACTTTGCAAATTCTCATCAGTGGACAAATATCTCCCTATGATTGACAGACAATAGAAATCAGCTTTTATTTTTAGCTACCAGAACTAATAAGCTGAAGGACTGAGCTTTGCATCTCAAAAGGAAAGATTCTGTGGGGCAGCAGAGGAGTGTATGACCAAAGAAATCACCAGAAGCAACTTAGAAAGGGAAATTGGGTGACTGGGGTAGTTCAGCCCTGAGGCAAAGAAACATAGTGAATAAATTCATGAAGTAATAAAAGGACTTTCTTTCATCAGAGAGAGTACTAACGAGTAAGTTGAGGAGGAACTGCTCAGAGTATAATTTGCCCCTAATGAAAACTCAAGGTAAATTTTAGAGCACCCAGGTTAGAGGCACGCTTTGACCTATGAAACCGAAATGCTCGTGTAAAATGGCATAATCAAAAATGTGTACTTTACAGGCAAATTACCCATGAGAAATAATGATGAAGGCGCAGTGCCACTGGAGTTTACCCCAACCCAGGAGACATGAGAGGAGATCATAGCCGATTTCATGAAATGCTCTGTACACTTGAATACATAGCATGAGCGGCAGGACTGTTGGAAGGCCAAGTGTATAAGCCCCAGGATAGAAAGATAATGAGGTAACTGTGGCGAACACTGAAGGTCCACCCTTGACAACACCTCGATAAGCTGTTGGCTCTCAGGCTTTACTTCCTTGGTAGAGAAATGGAAGCTGACAGCTTTAGATGATGGATTGTCTTCCATGGCAAGTCTCGCCTAGGATTAGGAAAGCAATCTAACAAAGTAAACTTCGCAGTTCAGTGAACATAAACCAGGCACAGATGAGATGCTTAGGAAAAACGAAGTTGCTGAAGAACATTCAGTTTGTTACAAATATAGCAGGCACAAGCTTCCTCACCATAAACCCTGAAGGGTAGAAGTGTACATTTATGGATGGTTTCTCTGTGCTCTTTAGCTTCCACTCTGCCAAATGGTGGAAGACGTCATATTGCCAGTTCAAGGTAATCTTCGTCACTGCCGTGNGTTGCTGAAGAACATTCAGTTTGTTACAAATATAGCAGGCACAAGCTTCCTCACCATAAACCCTGAAGGGTAGAAGTGTACATTTATGGATGGTTTCTCTGTGCTCTTTAGCTTCCACTCTGCCAAGTGGTGGAAGACGTCATATTGCCAGTTCAAGGTAATCTTCGTCACTCCCGTGTTTTCTCTTTTTGGGGTATACAGATAAATTCAAGAATTTTCCCACTCGCTCTTTTTTCTTTCCTTTCCACGGGATGCTTATAGAAGAGACTTCCCAGGGCAGCTCACCAGAAGAGATGTTTCCTTTCCATGGCCACTGGCCTCAGTCAGCAATGGTTTTAACCCATAAGTACAATCTCCAGAGGCTTTTAGTGGTTGCCAGCCATTCTCACTGGGATATGTTGAGAGGGCCCAAGGTCAAAGCTGATAAACACACACACACACTGATTCTTCCTCATTCCAAATCTGAAACCCCCTGGGTCCAGCTGCCTTCTGAGAGACACATTCATATCCTCCCTAGGGAATAAGGATTTTCACCTCCTCTTCTGGCTGCATTCCTTGGTAAAAATCCACCTTACCACACTTCCACTAATACTGTGATACTGGTATAACAAAGTGGTTGTCTCCTCTTTTAGACCTTACTCCGTTAATCAGTTACAAGGCCACATGTTGACTTTAAAACTTAGGGTGCATTACTCTAAGCGATGTATTATGTTTGACAAATATTTGACAATGTATTTAACATACATACATGCATCTTTGGGCTTCCCTAATGGCTCAGTGATAAAGAATCCGCCTCCAGTTTGATCCCTGGGTCGGGAGAAGGAAACGGCAACCCATTCCAGTATTCTTGCCTGGGAAATCCCATGGACAGAGAAGCCTTGTGGGCTATGGTCCATTGGGTCACAAAAGAGTTGGACGTGACTTAGTGACTAAACAATGATGTATATCTTTACCCATCAATGCACAACGTATGTATACATGCTCAATAGTGTATGATACACAGGCAGACCTATATTATACATATATAAGTTGTGCCATTAATGTTATTATGTTACCATCTCCAAATTGCTATTTAACTTTAAATTTAAATATTCTAATACGGTTTAATTTCACAAGCACATTTGTGCATTGAGCTCATTTTTAGAAATGTTTATAAGAAGCAACATAGTGTGATGATTTCTAGACACATGCTATAGAGTCTAATTCTTGGATTGAAAATCCAGCCCTATCACCTGAAGAAAAATTTGGGTAGTTACCAAAAGATAGGAGAACGGGACATGGATCAGTCAGTTGAAATATCTGCTTTAAGGGTCAATGTAAATTATGGTTCAAAAAATTGTGTTCTAGAGCCAGACTACCTAGGGAAATAAGATGATTCTGTTCCTTCCTAGCTTCGTGATTTTGCACAATGTCCTTCATCTGTCTTTGTCCCACTCTGCCCATCTATGAAGCGAACAGGATTATCTTTCCTGCCTCACAGGATTCCCTGAGAATTCAATGAATTGACAAACATAAAGTACTCACAGGATCACCTGCTGCACCGTGAGCATTCAAAAAAACAACAATAACTATTACTGTTTAATTTTTAAAAGGTGCCATTTTATATTTATATTGATTCAACAGCTAATCATTGCTGGCTTGCTAAAAACCACATTCTGGTCTAGACACAGAATGGAGCAATGATCCAGACAGACTGGTACTTTCTAAGATACAGTTAAAAAAAAACAAGTTATTTAGGATCAAACAGCTAGTAATTTTCAGAGCTTGGAATTGAGGTCAGGTTTTCATGCTCTTATAGAGCCCTCTTCCTTCCTTTTTTCCTTATCATTCTGTACTTTTAGTTATTCTCTGCCTTTACCTGAAGCCTAGAGGTGGGCCAGGGGGCTTTGCCTCTCCTGTTGCTGACAGCTAGGGTGAATGACATTTAGGGTTTGCTAAACCTATGTTCTAGGTGATGGGACATCAAGTGGAATCCCTGACTAGCTGTGATGGTTAAGGATTTCGTGGAACTTCTTACTAAGGTGTTAACTGAACCATCTGGCCCAGTGCCCTCTGAACTCTTGCTTTGCCCTCATGCAGACTCTTGCCTGTGGTTCTCCTTCACATCTTCAAAGACTCTTCCAGTGATCTGCCACGATCAAGGCCATCTCTAGGGAAATTTTCCCACTGTTGCTGGACTTTGGAATCTGTGTCCCTAACCACAGCCATTTCCTCCAAATCTCCAGTGATCTCAGACCACTTCCTGGCCACCAAAGGCCACCCCCCAGCTTGAGAACTGTACCCAAGTCTGTCTTCTGGGTGGCATCATGTGCTCTGAAACTGGTCTTTTATCCGTTCTCATTCTCCTACCAGAACAAGTTAGTCCTACATCCTGTTCTTGTAGGACCTACCTCTCTGTCCATTGTTA
>SJYA01001197.1:951645-1005828 GCA_006410615.1 Neotragus moschatus
AAAAGGCTCTCTCCATGTGGCCAGCCTGTGCCTGTGGGTAGTTCAAGACTCATATCCTACTAATTTAGCTGTTCCAATAAAAAGAAAGCATTTTATTTCATAATGCTAACACAAACATCACACAGAGGGCTCTCATGATCCTGGCTTAGATCACATATCCAACCCGAAACCAGTTACCGTGACCAGGGGAAAGGAGACGTTTAGTGTTGAACAGCCAGCCTGTGTTACACATCCAATCCATTCATGAGGAAGGTACCGAGAGAGGAGGTGACGGTCAGTCTGCACTCTCCACCAAAGAAATGGTTGCCCCACAGAAAACCAGGCTCTTTCTTCCAAGAGGGCATATGGGATGCTGGGAGTAACATAGAACTCCATGGTATTCTACCGCTTGTCTGGTTAATATTTGCATCACACTATCAAACATACCATGAGAAAAACAGTTTCCAAAACAATTTCACTATGAACTCTTCCACTAACAACTAGAAGTACACTGTGTTCAAAAGAGACAAACCAAAGGTCTGTCCAGTTACCATGTCCAGCTCCACGTTCATTCAGCACCCCTGATTCAGTCAAAGGAAATCAGGTTCTAAAAGCTGTAACCACCTGTGAAATGAATCACCCAACACACTCCAGACATAGGGATGAAGGTAAAACAAGATGCTGCTGCTAAGTCGCTTCAGTCGTGTCTGACTCTATGCGACCCTATAGATGGCAGCCCACCAGGCTCCTCCGTCCCTGGGATTCTCCAGGCAAGAACGCTGGAGTGGGTTGCCATTTCTTTCTCCAATGCATGAAAGTGAAAAGGAGACCCTTCTCCAGGAGATCTTCCCTACCCAGGGGCTGAACCTGGGTCTCCTGCATTGCAGGTATATTCTTTACCATCTGAGCCACCAGGGAAGCCCATACCAAGAACTACCACTTAGAAACCATCTACAATGGCTACAGCCCCGAACATATATCATCTCCTGCCAGACAAAGATTACAAAGATTCCCTATCCAGGCAATAAGGTGACTTCCTCGGTCATTTAATATAACTGCCCTGATTCTATCCTCTGGGAGAATCATCCATGTCCATTGCTCCTTGTAATCATGAGAATATGAGAGAACTATATGAACTTCCTTGGTGGCTCAGAGAGTAAAGAATCTGCCTGCAATGCAGGAAAGTGAAGTCGCTCAGTCGTGTCCGACCCTTTGCGACCTCATGGACTATAGACTACCACAATCCTCCATCCATGCGATTTTCCAGGCAAGAGTACTAGAGTGGGTTACCATTTCCTTCTCCAGAGAATCTTCCCAACCCAGGGATCGAACCTGGATCTCCCACATTGTAGGCAGACGCTTTACCATCTGAGCCACCAGGGAAATGGCAATGCAGCAAACCCAGGTTCAATCCCTGGGTCAGGAACATCCCTGGAGAAGGGCATGACAATCCACTGCAATATTCTTGCCTGGAGAATTCCAAGGACAGAGGAGCCTGGTAGGCTACATTCCATAGGTTGCAGAGTCAGACATGACTGAGTGACTAACACTTCCACTTTTATCAAAGAATATTCCTTTCCTGAGGGCTTACTTGCTGTAACAGCCCAATTCTTGTTTATTAAATTTGGAGGAATGGGAAATTGCAGACCTTGCAGAATAAGCACCTTAAAACTTCACTTGATCACTGAACAATAACCTTCTAGAAAACTCTNTTTTATCAAAGAATATTCCTTTCCTGAGGGCTTACTTGCTGTAACAGCCCAATTCTTGTTTATTAAATTTGGAGGAATGGGAAATTGCAGACCTTGCAGAATAAGCACCTTAAAACTTCACTTGATCACTGAACAATAACCTTCTAGAAAACTCTAGATACAAGCAATTGAAATTAGAGAATTTGTCCGGGCTTGGTCTCTGAATCTAACTTAGGGTTCTCTTTCTACTTCTCTGTCTTACTGAGGTGCCCCCATGACAGTCCATCCTCACAGTCCTCAACTGAAACTGTCGTCCCAGCAGAGTTCTCCCCTCTCCTCTCTAATTTCAGATGGTCTAGCTTAGACCGTGGCTGGTAGGTACCTTTATTACAATACTTTATCAAAAATCGTAAAAAATAATCAACAAGAGGAGGTGGTATGTTTGAGGAGACAGGAGGAACTTTCTGTACTTGCTGTTCAATGGTTCCGTGGACCTAAAACTGCTCTAAAAGATGAGTTAAGTTCATTAATTTAAAAAAGACCATGTGGTACGTATATACAATGAAATATTATTTAGCCATAAGAAATGAAATAATGCCATTTGCAGCATCATGGGTGGACCTAAAGATTATCATACTAAATGAATGAGAAAGACAAATATCATATGATATGGCTTACATCCATGCATGCTAAGTCACGTCAGTCGTGACCGACTCTGTGTGACCCTATGGACAGCAGCCCACCAGGCTCCTCTGTCCACGGGATTCTCCAGGCAAGAATACTAGAATGGGTTGCCATTTCCTTCTCCAGTGGCTTATATGCAGAATCTAAAAAATGATACAAATTTATTGACAGAACAGAATCACAGACTTAGAAAACTTACGGTTACCAAGGGGAAAACAGGGAGAGGGATAAATTGGGGTTGATATATACACACTGAAAGTGAAAGTGGAGTCGCTCAGTCGTGTCTGACTCTTTGTGACCCCATGGACCATAACCTACCAGGCTCCTCTGTCCGTGGGATTTTCCAGACAAGAGTACTGGAGTACAAGGACCTCCTATGTAGGACAGGGAACTCTACTTAATCCTTGAAAACTGAGTGATAAAGATCAATATATTTGCATTTACTTGATATGAAATAACGTTCATAATAAACCGACTCATCTAATTATTTTTTTAAGTAACCAGCAAATTCCAAGTTTTCCACATTTTCCCATAAAACCTCTTACAGTCTTCTATTATTCACTCGCTCAGTTGTGTCCGACTGTTTGCAACCCCATGGACTTACAGTTTAGCAGCTATATTTCTGTACAAAGAAACTACAAGCAATGACATTGTAAGAAGCTGTTTTGGTGTCNAACCAGCAAATTCCAAGTTTTCCACATTTTCCCATAAAACCTCTTACAGTCTTCTATTATTCACTCGCTCAGTTGTGTCCGACTGTTTGCAACCCCATGGACTTACAGTTTAGCAGCTATATTTCTGTACAAAGAAACTACAAGCAATGACATTGTAAGAAGCTGTTTTGGTGTCACTGAATGAGCATTGCCACCTTCTCAGTCAGAGCTGGGAGAATTCCCAAGGTCCTCCCCCTGCCATGTTTCTGCCAATTTTATCCTTTAGCTTCTGTTATCTGCAATACCCCATTGCTAATACCAATTTCTCCATCAGTCAGAGTCTTCTGGTTATAAGCAAAAATGCAGCTCTAGTTAACAAACAAAAAAACAGGAAGTAACATGGAAAAGAAAGATACAATTACATAATAGAAATTAGGTGACAAACTCAAAGTCTCACAGACTTGCAGGAGGAATTGAACCATCAGGCCTCTGGGAGGACAGAAATAGGGTGGTTACTTGACTCATAATGGTAGAGAGCAATGGGTCATCTCTGCAGTGTTGCCTTCATAAAGAAACAACTAACACCCCCACCTCGTGTCATTTACTTCAAGACTAAAATTCATGAGAAAGAGAATGGGAATCCAGGATGAGACGAGAGATAAGAGAATGGAGTATTTTCTCTCTGGTTGGCTAAGTCCACATCTTGGACTCATACTTCAACTCAGGGTCATGGACAAAATGGATTTCCTACAAGAAAGATAAACTCTGTCAGCAGGTAAAGGGGAAGGGACAGTAGAAATGCCTGCTTAATCAACCCCCACTACAATATCCAGCATGGTAGTTATTTATATTTTATTTTGTTGTTTATATGTCCAGTATGTATGTTTATATGTCTTGCCGGAATTGATATTGCTTTAAACAAGGTTCCAATGTCTATTTGCAAATGAGCCACATACAGCTCTCTCAATAGGTGTTTTTTAATTGTTAGCTTATAGTATTATTCATTCAAGATGTGCTAGCAGGGATCTTCTAGTAACATTGCCCAAATTTTTAACATGATGATATAAATTGCAGGTAACATGTTAGGATAAGTGGTTTATCAAAGCACATCAAATCACTACCACTGAGGCATCATGAACGAAGGGTGGGAAGGGAGGGGTTCACTTTCAGGCTCTTCCCTCATCCTCACATTCACTCCATCACTCCACCCTACCTGTGTCATGTTGAGAAAAGGACTTTTCCACAATCTGGATGGTTTTATTTCAGTGAGACCTGAATCCTATAGTTTGAAATGTGTACTGATATCCTTAGTATGAGAATTAAGTGTTTATCAATTAGGAGAATGGCTGGATGACACAGCCCTGCAGAAGACAGGCTGTGTGGAGTCATAATTCTCCGACACCCCCAACACACTAGTCAGTATGTGAAATGGGAAAAATAATATCCACTTCAAGGTTGACATGAGGACTAAATCCAATAATGTTTATAAGGTCTTAGCACAGTTTACGATGTATGATAAAAGTCAATAAACAAGATAGCTTTTATTAAATCTGATCTGCCATTAGATTTGATATGTGAATATTTCCTGGGGATTTTTTTTTTCACAATAGCCACACATTATAAATAACCTAATAGAATAATCATGTGCGCATCTTTGCTACTTTGCTAGCTCTGATCACATTGACAGTGTACTGTTGGTCTTATTTATGATGACCATGCTATCCGTTACACAAACATTAAGTTTTGCCTTTTAGCCCTGGGCTCTTTATTGCTATGCACATTAACTCTGTACTGTTATAAAATTATTCTCTGTCATTCTTTATTTGTGCCCCTTTATGTGATTTTATACTAATAAGAACTCATTGCATTTAGCAACCTTGCCATGGGCCCTACAGCATGCCTTGCTACTGGCCACAAGGCTCTGAAATTAAGCTGTACAGTTTAAACACATAGCTTGCACAACTTCTACAATCACTCCCTACCTGCTCCGTTTCTATTTTTCTTTTTCCTTTTGCGTTCTTTCTGTTCCTCATACACCTGAGGGAGGCTGGGCATCACCTGCCATGGCTCTCCTTGAACTGTGTCAATGTGGGACTAACTTGGGAACCACTGCAGACATTTATAAATGTGCCCAGTCAACAAATTATCTCATCTCACCTTTCCCTTATGCCAGGTCTTTCTGAGAAAGTTTTAAAGACCTCCAGAATGAAAGGATAAACTTTAAACAAAACTTAACTCCTTGAGTGAGAAGCAAGTTATGTTATTATTATTACTTGGATGGTGATACCATTCAATATAATGTGCAATTATACTATTGCACATTCTCTTTCCAAACTTTGAAAATATTCACCCATCTATTCATTTCATAAATATTTTCTAAGTCTCCCCTTTACTCTAGACAAGAGAGACACAATAATGAATAATGCAGAGACCAGTCTATGCCCTTAGCCCTGTACAAATGGTGGGGAAGACTGGTCAGTAATTAAACAAGCAATTATAAAGAAAGCAGTAAGCCACAGAAGACACTGAAGCTGCCACGGAAGCATATAGTAGGAAACCTTAATATGAAGGGTATCAGGAAAGACTTCCCAGGTAAACTCCAGGATGAGTAGTGAGTCAGCTGCATTTAAAGTAGGGTGAAGGAGAGAAAGAGTGAAACCAGGGGAAACAATGAAGGGGCTTAGCGCAGTAAATCTCAGTAAATCACTGTTGACTAAAAGAGAGAAAAAAAATCAAGGCACATTGGAGGAAATAAAATAAGTTTACTAGTTTAAAGAGTATATGCAGGGAAATCAGGCAAGATAAAGTAGAATTGATAAGTAGAGTCCAGATCACAAAACTCACAGAAAAAGGAGTTAAGGCACTGCTTTTTAGGGCAACGGAGAGCTAGAAAAAAACTAGACGGTGACTTGAATAGACTTTTGTTGTAGTAATACCACTTTCGCTGCAATAAAGAAAGTGAATTGGAAACAATACAGAAGATAATGAGAACAAGATAAGTCAGGAGCCAAATAAGATAGGGAGTCAGAGGAAGTGGCTTAAGCATAAATTGGAAAGAACCACAAAACAGAGTCATGCTAAACATACAGGGAAGAGCACAACGACTAGGTGGAGCTCTCTGAAAGAAGCACAAGGAACAAGAATAAAGAACCAGTAAAGAGGGCAGATTTGGGAGAAGAGGCACCAATCATTTGGGAGTTACTTAGGAGAAGAGACGGGAATCACAGACAGCTGAAGGAGAACAAGACAGGTTGAGATGTAAGTGGTGGGGGGTTAGAGAGCGGAGTTTGAAGGAGACCATCAACAGCTTCCACTTTCACTGTAAAATACAGAATGCGCTCAGTGAATGAGAATAGGCAGAAAATTGGGGGATGGTCAGGAAGCTGAAGGAGAGTGGAGGCCTGAAAAAATTAGGCAAACAGAAGATAATCAGGAAACACTGAGAGCCCGGGAGAAGTTGTAGGTCTTAAAGCTGTACCAGTCTTTCTGGTTCTGTGATTTTTAGTAGTTTTCACCACCCCAGAGAGAGGCAAAAAAGAAGCAGGTAATTGGACCAACCGACCTAATTTACTTGTTCAGCTTCAGATGACAAATAGCCAGCCCTCTTCCGGGCTTACAGGGAGGAGTCAAATCTATACATTTAGAGAGATTCACTTAAACTTGACAGATTTCCTAAAATTATTTCCAACACCAAAGCCATGAGAATGCGAGAAATAGGGGAAGCAGCTGTAGGTTAACGATTAGACCTGAGTTCTAACCATAGTTCTGTCCTAAACAGCTATGCCTCCTTCATCAGGTCACTGGGTCTCGATATCCTAATCTATACAACGAAAGGACTGTTTGAGGCTTCCCAGCCACTGATCTAAGTTCCTGTGGAAACATTGCTACTCCCTTCTACCAGGTGTGAGGGTATCTCCACAACATAAACACAAATGCAGGAAAGGTGATCCTAAGCCCCATATCACAAACAACACAATGGAGGAAACTTCTAGAAAATCCTCTTATGTTCGAGAACAGAGATCCCTGTCTCCAAATCTATGTCCCGCCCACATTCAGAAACACCCTCAGATTAGGTTTGCCTGTGAGAGATAAACTCTGTGGTGTCATCCAGAAAGAGTGTTTGATTGTTAGCATATCATAGGGAAAAAACAGTCCGAGAGGAGAAGACATGTTAGCCAACAAGATTTCACAGACCTTGGTATAACTCTACAATTAACTGACACACAGTGTAAAGCCAAATCAAAAAACTTAAAAAAATAAAAAAGAAAGAAAGCTTCCTAGAAACTCAGGCCAGAGAGTAGCAGAGGGATTTTTCTTTCATTCTCTTTATCTGCCAGATGAGTTATTTCAGAACAACTGCTGAGTGCTGAACAGTAAGACATTCAAGGACCAAAACTTGAGAGTCATTTTTTTCACCACAACACCCTCGGGTAGCTGTTCCCTGTCTCTGGCAGACAAAATTATTTTCCAGCCGACTCCTGGAGGACCATCTATAAACAAATTAGAAATTTCAAAGAGTTTGTTTTCTGCCTTCTGGCTGCCAGTAGGGGCCACTCCCTTTGTGTCCTTCATATGAAAAAGTAATTTAACAAAGAAAAAAAGAGAGCAAGCCCCAGTTCAAAAGAGACAAGCCCGTCCCATCCCTCCCCCTCCCTCTCACCTCCCCTCCATCCATTGTCGTGTTCGGTTACTTCTCTGTCAAGACAACTTTTACTGTACGCAGCTTTCAGCTCAGCTCGCAAGGCGCCAAGAGCTGAGAGACAAGCTGTTTTCCTCCAGTAATTCCATCAATAAGGAGAAAATGGAAATTGAGCGCTGATTTATGGCTATTTCCCCATAACAAACAGAGGCAGTAAACGCCCACCTGGTTCCACAGGGTGAAGTTAAAAGTGGGCCCATTCCCCACCCAGCTCAGATTCAGACCAAAGGAAGTACAGCCTCAAAACAGAAACGATCTCTTGAAACATTTTACAGCAGCTTGTCACAAGAAAGGCACAGGACATATTTTAATGGGAAAAACAACAATCAAGTCTGTCTTATACTAACTCAGAACAGGAATTCAGCTCAGTATCTGGCAAAAACTTTCCCCCTCAAAACATCCCAGCACCAGGTATTTAGACATAAGAATGCATTATATTCCAAAGGAAGAAGTCAGCAAAACTTGTCCCCAGTTTACTCAAAAAGAAACCAAGACCTAAAGAGAAGGAAGAGTCTATGTACAGTCACACAGAAAACTGTCCTAAAGATAGGACAGAGCCACCGCTCCTTGCTTTATGTGGCCTGAAGTCAGCATACAAAAACTAAGGTCCTTTCCTGGGTTTTGGCTTGAAAAGTCCATTTTCTCATCATCATCTTATTTTTCATTCTTTGGGATTGATTTGGGGCTTGGCGGACAGTCAAGAGCTGGAGAACATGAGGTTCGCAAATGTAGCTATTTCTAGCCTGCTGATACACTCCACTAATCATGGTTTAAGTGGCATGCCAAATCGAGACTTTGCTTTCTAGGTTTGCACTCTAAGGTGAAGAGGCCTTAAAAGCCTTCCTAGCACAGAGCACGTCATTTAAGGAAATTCCTGACTCAGGCAAACCAATTTGGAACTATTGGGAGTATGCCAATAGAGACAACAATACTGTGTGGCTTAATTTGGTTTTGTGTACTTTCTTTAAACATATACTTTGCATACCTTTTACTTCTAATCCTTTGTCTGCAGAACATCTGGATTCTGCAGGTATATTTCCAGCACTGAATTCCACCTTGGAGGTCCAGGGAAGAAGGAAAATTACTTGTAGGAGTAAAAAGCTTCAGAGCAGTCAGAACTCAAGCCTAGAATGCATGTGTGTGCGTGCATGTGGGTGAGTGACTGAGTGACAGTCGCTCAGTCGTGTGTGACTCTTTGCGATCCCATGGACTGTAGCCTGCCAGACTCCTCTGTCCAAGAGGATTCTCCAGGCAAGAATATTGGAGTGGGTTCCATGCCTTTATCCAGAGGATCTTCTCAATCCAGGGACTGAAGCCAGGTCTCCCACATTCCAGGCAGATTCTTGACCATCTGAGCTACCAGAGAAGCCCATGCTTGTGTGTAAAGTATGTGCTTTTTGCTGGAGGAGTCCAGAGAGCTAGTGAGTGAAGCAGAGATGTGGGACAGATATGTGACACCTCACTGTGGGTAAGGCTCAAATAACACCTCGTAGCCCTGATCAAGCAAAATCCTCAGAACAATGTTCAGGCCATGGGAAATGATACTAGCTTGCTCACTGCCCAGTCTCAGCACTCCTTTCCCTCACCCTCCATACGTATGTACTTTCTATACATACCCCCAAAAGCTTGCTTGGGAGCCAGTTAAGAAACAAATGCTATTTTAAATTCATTCCCTTTTTTAAAATAACGTTCACAAGAAGCGTATTTCAAGTCTGTTTCTCATGAGCAATGTGAAGCCATTCCTTTCTGGCCATGTTAAAGAAAAGCCTAATCCTGGAAATACAGAAAAGGAGTTAGATTTCAACGACAGTATTTACAGCATTTGGGCAAAGATGACTGACCTAAGTTCAAATGACTAATGGAGAACAGACAAATATTCCTTCCCTTCCCCCAACAGCATAAAAAGCATACAGGATTATGCCAAAACCAAGATTTAATAAGCCTAAACATGTGTAATATAAGGAAGATGAAATGTAAACCACAGAGGGGGGTCTAGGTAGTGTATTCAATATCATACAGCAGTTTTACAAATTGTTTATTTCCTTCACCAGATGGGCCTTTTAAAATTTCCTCTCTGCGTACCTTAGGAACTAATGGCAAACCCACCTGAATCCCTTCCGTCCTGCACAGCCCTTGCAGGGATCTCGGTCAGATGCGGTGCAGGCAGGGTTAATACCAGCCTTGAACAGCCCTCTGCCCTGAGTAGGGTTATTAAACAGGACCATTTGACTCATAATTTGTTCTCCTCATGTAAAGTAGATTGCAATAACTCAGCTGTCCAGGATCTGTTTATCAATGCTCTGTGGCTTTCAGCAGCAAATATTTTATAACCACTAAGTAGATGTTCAGACCACTCATCAAATTAAAATCTCCTGTACTCAGAGCTGGTTTTATCATCACAACCCACCAACTAGAGAGCCCTGGAGAGGCGGTAACCCTGCCCCAGAGCCTGTCNCCATTTGACTCATAATTTGTTCTCCTCATGTAAAGTAGATTGCAATAACTCAGCTGTCCAGGATCTGTTTATCAATGCTCTGTGGCTTTCAGCAGCAAATATTTTATAACCACTAAGTAGATGTTCAGACCACTCATCAAATTAAAATCTCCTGTACTCAGAGCTGGTTTTATCATCACAACCCACCAACTAGAGAGCCCTGGAGAGGCGGTAACCCTGCCCCAGAGCCTGTCAGGCTTAGCCAGATCCTCATTTTGGGAAATTCTCTTCCCTAAATGACTTTAAGAGAAACTAGCCCACTCTCAGAAAATAACATTGCAGAGATTCTTCATCGGCCCAAACTGTCTTAGTAAATGGCCATTTTATTAAGTTTTATTGTCTCTCTTATATGCATTCTAACAAAAGTGAAATGGGGGTATATGTCATGAAGAGGGATGGAAATGAAGGAAGATGTGGATGAGAAGCAAGCAAGAGAGAGAGAGAGAGAAATAAAGGAGAGAAAAGAGAGAAGTTTAAGAAGGGTGAAAGAAAGGCAGGATCCTACTATTAGGTTGCCTTCTGTCGATGTTGATGCTGAGTCCCTAAAAGTAGACCATTTGAAATTAAAAAGGAAATTATTATTGCCATAGATGTGCTTTCTCCATAATAATCTTTTTTTTTTTAATAAGCTGCAGTATTACTGGTATTTTCCATTTAGGATGTAAGGTACTATTCCCCCAAGCAGGTATACAGTAGTTTATTGTAAAACTGCAGAATATTTGACCAGTTGTTAAAGAATTAGTAGTGAAACCAAGTCCATTGACCTATCATGCTGATAAGAACCTATTAAATAATGTCATGTCTAAAATAACACAAAGTAGAATATTAACATACAGTATTTTCATTATTAAATGAAATCCACATGTTGAAAAAAAATGCTTGTGATCCAATTTTTGAAACAAACTTCTTGTACTTTTCAGTGACATAAATACATGAATTGCCTGTATTGACTAAACTTAAGTTGGGAGACTGTGCCTTGCAACCTTGTGTGTGCAGTATTGTGTGCCTTGCAATACTGAATAATACTGATGTTGGTACTTAGTAGGGTTCTCTGGTTGGCTCAGCCTCCATCACTTACCTGCCTAGAACAGGAATGAGGTATAACTAGGAGGTGCTGTACAATAACCGTCCTTAAGTCTCTAGAGAACATGGAGAAGCATTTGTCCAAAGGAATGGGGGCCACTGATGGTTAAAGACAACAAATAGAATGCAAGACTTTCAAAAACACAACTACTATCCAGAAAATCCTCTCTCCCCCCTATCTGTTCATATTTTTGGTTACAATAGCCACATTAATCACAGAGTATTAGTCCTATCACTATGACAGCTACTGAGAATCTCACAAAGAAAATGATTTACAATTAGAAGAGAAATAAAAGGATTATTAGAGGAAATCTCTCCTAAGGAAATGATATTTAAGCTGAAACTGGAGTGGTAAACATGACTTTGACAAATTCCTTTGAGGTTGAAGGGCCCCTAAATGTGAATTCTCTTAATTCTAAGGAATTTGGAAAGTTCTGCTCTAATTCATACGTAGAAAGGAACAAAAACTAAACAACAGAAGGGTGGAAAAGCTGCAGAATCATACTTTGAAACCCATCAGAAGAGGACACAAAGAAACTCCAGTGAACTGCACCCCAGAGAGTGAGGAATGCTTTCCAAGAGAAAAAGGACCGAACACCGGTCTCATACTTGGCACAACTTCAGCAGGAGAAGAAAGCCATTCATAGACTCAGTAGTCAAAATTCTAATGCCCTTTTAATAGTCTCATGTGGGAAGCATGATCGATTACAATTCAAAGAAGCTTCAGCAAGCCACACGGCAAGTCTCCACTCACTCACCAGGTCTCTCTCCATGGGTCTTCTCTCAGTGCTTGGGAGTAACGACCTAAACAGAAGGAGAGGACATTTGAGAGAGACGCCCCTTGAGATGGACTCTATTTCTATCCATCTATCTATCCATCTATCTGTATACACACACATACATATTTGTTTTATATAACATAATATGTATTATACACACACATATGATTTCGTTATGGGATATTATAGATTCTATTTGCACATAAACATGTTTTTCTCTAACAAACTTTTCGTTAAAACCAAAACAGAAACATTGATTATGGTATTTATAATACATATAGTGGTAAACTAAAAAATGATAAGAATACAAAGTGTGGAAAGAAATAGAGGGAATTGTTCTATTCAAGGTACTTATGCTGTTCATTAAAGGAGATGACAATTAAATAATTCATATTGTACACTCCAAAGCAATTACTGAAAGCAAATTTAACACAAAGAATTATGAAGATAATACATAAACGGAAATGGGATACTAAAACAAGCGCAATTTGCTCCAGAGAGGAGGAAAAAGTAGAGGAACAAATGGGTTAAATATAAAACAATAACATGGGAGACTTCCATGCAGCTATACCAATAATGATATTATGTGTAAATGAACTAAACATGTATATTAAGTGGTAGAAATGATTAGTTTGGATTAAAATAAATCAAGAGCAACATCATGCTGCTTCCAAGAAACATATTTTAATTACAAGCATAAACAGGTTGAAAGTGAGGGGAGGGGGAAGATACAGTATGTATAGAAGATAATCGCTGGAGAAGGCTACCACCAATCCTACTTGCAGATAAGCCTACTGTCTCTCACATCAAAAGGTACAGTCTAATACCCCTCCCCTGGAAACCAAACTGGCTTTAGTGACTTATATAAAGAACTGAATACAACAGACATACCATTCTGGGACCACTGGAGCTACTTTATCATAAGCGGACAGCTTCTGCCTGAGGTGCTTAGAACGCTTACTTTCTAGATATTGCTTTTGAAAAACCAAGCAGCCTGCAGTAAGAAGCCTGGGTCCTCCCCTGTGGAATCAGGCAAAGGGAAGAAAAGGGACAAGAATTATACTACATGAGATCTCCCCACATGGAGAAAAACATCTGGAAGAGAAATATTGCTCAAAAAAATTCCCTTTGTTTCCCCCCTCCCTTAACATATTGGGCTTAATCATGAAGTATGTAGTCAGTTGGGGATGGGGGCAGCTGGCTATTATTCTGGGGTGAAAATAGGTGTCTATCAGAAGAGTGGGCTTCCCAAGTGGGTCCGTGGTAAAGAATCCACCTGCCAATGCAGAAGATGCAAGAGACAGGGGTTCAATCGCTGGTTCGGGAAGGTCCCCTGAAGGAGGAAACAGCAACCCACTCCAGTATTCTTGCCTGGGAAATCCCGTAGACTTAGGAGCCTGGTAGGCTGCTGTCCACAGGGTCACCAAGAGTCAGCACGACTGAACACGCAGACGTGCATCAGATGAGTGCTTATGAAGTCATCCCCACAATGTTCTCTTTTAGGCATCCTCCTGAGACCACTGGGACTCAATATTGACTTTCCACCTGGAAAGCTCTAAAAATGAGTTTGAAAGCTGCAACAAGTAAATTAATTTCAAATTTCTATTGCAGCCAAAGCTGAAAACCCATTTGCTGTTTTATTTTTTGCCCTAAATAATGTCCAGACACACTGTCTGACATAACATATGAGAGAGTCGGTAATGAGATTAAGTGACAACATGAAAATATCCAATAAAAAACTGCAGAAAGATACTCTAATAATAAAATGTCAACAATGTAGAGATGGCTCAGCTTTTAATATATACACTCTCCCATTATCATTTTACAATTCNAGCTACTTTATCATAAGCGGACAGCTTCTGCCTGAGGTGCTTAGAACGCTTACTTTCTAGATATTGCTTTTGAAAAACCAAGCAGCCTGCAGTAAGAAGCCTGGGTCCTCCCCTGTGGAATCAGGCAAAGGGAAGAAAAGGGACAAGAATTATACTACATGAGATCTCCCCACATGGAGAAAAACATCTGGAAGAGAAATATTGCTCAAAAAAATTCCCTTTGTTTCCCCCCTCCCTTAACATATTGGGCTTAATCATGAAGTATGTAGTCAGTTGGGGATGGGGGCAGCTGGCTATTATTCTGGGGTGAAAATAGGTGTCTATCAGAAGAGTGGGCTTCCCAAGTGGGTCCGTGGTAAAGAATCCACCTGCCAATGCAGAAGATGCAAGAGACAGGGGTTCAATCGCTGGTTCGGGAAGGTCCCCTGAAGGAGGAAACAGCAACCCACTCCAGTATTCTTGCCTGGGAAATCCCGTAGACTTAGGAGCCTGGTAGGCTGCTGTCCACAGGGTCACCAAGAGTCAGCACGACTGAACACGCAGACGTGCATCAGATGAGTGCTTATGAAGTCATCCCCACAATGTTCTCTTTTAGGCATCCTCCTGAGACCACTGGGACTCAATATTGACTTTCCACCTGGAAAGCTCTAAAAATGAGTTTGAAAGCTGCAACAAGTAAATTAATTTCAAATTTCTATTGCAGCCAAAGCTGAAAACCCATTTGCTGTTTTATTTTTTGCCCTAAATAATGTCCAGACACACTGTCTGACATAACATATGAGAGAGTCGGTAATGAGATTAAGTGACAACATGAAAATATCCAATAAAAAACTGCAGAAAGATACTCTAATAATAAAATGTCAACAATGTAGAGATGGCTCAGCTTTTAATATATACACTCTCCCATTATCATTTTACAATTCAAAAGCATTTTGAATTGCATTTTAAAATCCAAATCAAATTATCTTGCCTTTGTGAGTAAAAGTTGTTGCGAGTTGAAGTCCAAAGGCATTCAAGTTAAAAATCAGTTTTTCTTGATCAAGTGAGTTAATGATCCAGTCTGAAATTCTTACAGTTCAAAATACACCTTCCCTAGCCACCAGGGAAGCCCAATTTAGTATCCTTTCATCTGTCAGGTAAAGGAGTTCTTAATGCCTCAGTAAAATTATTGTCCCTTCAGCAGCCCTGTCCTGTGTTGTCTCTCCTTAGGATGGATGTAATTCCCTCTTGACATCAAAGCGGCATTTAGTTCCATGCCAATTCTCTGTGTGCATCTTTCAGCTGCTGAGCCCGATTCTGATGTGTGTAGGTTTTCCACACCACCACATAATTCTCAGACACCAGCTGGGAGTCCTATAATTCAATTCAATTCTGACATTTACCAGGAGATAGTATTAGACTCCACGGATAAAGGACAAAGTCTCACAAGACTGTCTTACACTTCAGATGCCAATTGCAACTCCAGGTTGTTACCTGTGGCTTTGACAGACTGGCTATGTATCAGAGGTTCCCATGACTCCCTTCTTGGGTTTGATAAATTTGTTAGAGCAGCTTACAAAACTCAGGAAACCTGTTTACTCAGTAGCCTACTGGTTTATTACAAAGGATAGTAAAGGATGTCACTCAGAAATAGCCAGATGGGAGAGATGCAGAGGGCAAGCTAGAGAAAAGGATTAGGAGTTCCCATGCCCTTCTGGGGCACCACTCGCCTCAAATCTATTTGCTCACCAACCAGGAAGCTCCCTGAAANATTTGTTAGAGCAGCTTACAAAACTCAGGAAACCTGTTTACTCAGTAGCCTACTGGTTTATTACAAAGGATAGTAAAGGATGTCACTCAGAAATAGCCAGACGGGAGAGATGCAGAGGGCAAGCTAGAGAAAAGGATTAGGAGTTCCCATGCCCTTCTGGGGCACCACTCGCCTCAAATCTATTTGCTCACCAACCAGGAAGCTCCCTGAACCCTACCCTCCTGGGTTTTTCTGGAGGCTTCATTACATAGGCATGATTGAGTAAATCATCAACCATTGATAGCTGAACTCAAGCTCCAGATTTTGGGGAATGAGGAAGTGGAGTTGAAGGTCCCATTTCTCTAATCATGTGGTTAACTGGACTGGCAAGAAACGCCCATCCCTAGGTACTTTTGACATAACAAAAGACATTATGTCTCATTGACATAACAAAAGACAACTTTATCTTTCTCATCTCTTGGGAAAAATCCAAGAGTTTTAAGAGCTCTGTGCCAGAACAAAAATAAAATATGTATTTCTCATGGCTGATCACAATATCACAATCCTGCTTCTAAGATGCTGAAGACTTCACATGACACACAAGATTATTACAGCCCTGGCTCCAAAAACACCAAACTAAGGAAACAAGATGATCCCCAGCTTCAATCAACATTTCCTGCAGTCAAAAATATATTCTGAGAATCCATTCTAAGAGTTGCTAAAGACCATATAACAAAAATTCAGTGATGTCTGAGGGGAGTAAAGTAGATGGGGAAAATATTGGTGTAGCATCTTCACATGTAATCGGTTGATGTCTATTATCCAGAATCCATGAACTATGAATGAAAAATTGGTTGGGTGAAATCTCCCAGCAAATGTTACTATTGGCACTATTCATTCACTATTTCTGTGGTGGTCTCTCTAAACTCACCATTTCATTTCTCGAAGTGCATGCCAGATATTGCTGCCTACTTACAAAGATTAGAAATGTGAAAAACTGGGAACCCAGTCATAAGGAATTATTCACGGTGCCTATCTTTTCCATCCAAGGTACTAAACTACGTCAGTTTCACTTGCCTTTTTGTCTTTTGCATTCCTGGAACTTGCGTGCTGCCTAAGGGGGAGGTCTGTCTAGTAACACAGACTTCACACTATTTCAGGAGAAAGTGTTTCTGAGCCTGTGCTGCTACCTTTGCCTCCTGTATTAGAATTGTTTAGGTAAGAATTTCGGCCCCACACTGAATACATTCGGCTAGAAATATACTCACAACGGGATATCCACTTGCAAAGAATAAAAGAGGACCCTCTACCACACCCTATGTACAGAAGTTAACTCTAAATGGATCAAAGATCTAAACATAAGGGCTAAACTTATCCACTAATTGAAAGAACCCAAGCATAGAAGGCCACATGTTGTACGTTTCCATTGATATGAAATGTCCAGAATAGGCAAGTCCATAGAGTAGAAATAGATTAACGGGTGCTGGGGTAGGGGGAGAAAGGAATGAAGTGTGACTGCTACTGGTTGTGGGGCTTCTTTTAGGGGTGATGAAACTGCCTGGAATTAGAGAGTGGCGATAGCTGCATAAATTTGTGGATACACTAAAATCCACTAGATTGTATACTTTAAAAGTGTGAATTTTATGCTATGTGAATTATCTTTACAATTTTTTTAAGTACATTCAACATATTCTGGAACCAAAGTTGCTGCTGCTACATCAAATTCACATCAAATCCCCAGCTTTTAGTGCCTAGGGAGGACAAACACTATCACTACATCCTCAACATGCTGTCTTTACTCCTCCCACAAATTCATCTAGCACCTTCTCTTGGAAACCACTGTAACAGATTTTGCATAACTACTCTAAAACTTAGTAGCTTAAAATAGCAACTGTTTATTTTGCTAGAGTTTCTGTAGTGTGGCCAGTTGAACTAGGCTGAGATGCATAATTCTTCTAACTGGCAATCTAATTCTGGATCAACTCGGGTTTACTTATTCTAGGACAGCCTCAGTGGAGTAGATCATCTTGGTTTCACATAAACGTTCATCCTCCAGCGAGACTGGGATTGTTCTCATAGGGGCAGCAGGGTTCCAAGAGCGAAAGAGGAAATGAACCTAGGAGGAAGCGGCACATCGTCACTTCCGGTGCATTCTATTGGCTAAAGTCAGTCACAAAGCCAGTCAAGTTTCAAAGGCAGGGAAATAAATTCCACTGAGGGAAGCTGCAAAGACACATTGTAAGGGGTGGGGATTCAGATATGGGTAAAGGATATTGAGTACTTTGGTAATCTACCATTTCCTAGAGCAGAAGTTCCAAGACAACAGTTGTACAGTGGACCTAGAAAACAACCAGTACACATCAAAAAAGGCTAGAGGATTGGAGAAGGGAATTTCTGCAAGGGAAAAAAAATGGAACTTAATACATGACTTGAGTGTTAGAGTAAAAGGAGTCTTAGAATTCTTTCAGAAAGTACTCGTTTGGATTATAGGATCACAGGAAACAATTCCTTCTGGGTCAGGTGGATAATATAATTGTGTAAAGTGGCCATATGGAAGTCAGCAAAGAATAAGGTGCAGAGTGCATACCAATCTTAAGACGCTGGGATCATTAATTTCAGGGAAAATAAAAAGGATTTCAAATATATTAAATATAGCATAATATGACCATATATNAGGATCACAGGAAACAATTCCTTCTGGGTCAGGTGGATAATATAATTGTGTAAAGTGGCCATATGGAAGTCAGCAAAGAATAAGGTGCAGAGTGCATACCAATCTTAAGACGCTGGGATCATTAATTTCAGGGAAAATAAAAAGGATTTCAAATATATTAAATATAGCATAATATGACCATATATGCAATGAACTCTATATTTACCTACTTACATATGTATATGGTCATAATAATGAAACACTTAATATTAATCAATAAAATATATAATACAAGTACAATGATAAAAATAAAGTAGAGAAAGATGCATGGTTTTGGATGAGGGAATGAGATGAGATTTGGGGAATCAAAAATCCCAGGATCAAGAGAAAACTTAAAACATCTCCAGTACTGCTGATAGGAACAGAGACAAGTCTTCGATTTCCTGAGAAATTTTCAAGATGCAACTAAATGCAAGGATATAAAACTAAGCAGTTAAAGTTACAGACTTAGATTGTCCTATATATTATATTAGCATACTGTACTTGTCTGTCCAAGGATAAGTTTATTTGAAGAAATCTGGGCAAAGTAGTACAAAGTTTAATTCAAAACATGTGGTAATTACACTTTAAATAAACTTAAGAGTTTTAAGATTTCCAGTTGCACATGGTCAATCTTTGTGGCTACCCCTAAAATAGTAGTTAATGTAGCCACAGAATGATAATAAATGATGTCAAAACCGCAAAGCTTATTGGGAAGAGTTCCAAAATGTATCAGCATTTGCTTGAAATGACTCTACCCATGAGCATGGGTTTAAACTTATTACAGGACAATTATCCTTCTTCAAGATAAATTTGGAAATTCTGCCTTAAGTAGGACCTTCTATGTTAAGGACAACCTTGACCTTCATACCAAGAAAATGAGTATGTGCAAATTTATACAGAATCTACAGTAGTAGAACATGAACACAAATACATTCTTGAATGACTATCTCTTCATCTTCTAGTTTGGGTCAGGTACCTATTTTTAGTTCAGATGCTTTATAATTTTTATAAAATAAGATTACTCGTAAATCTTCCTTGTCAGAAAGCCAACAGTTAGTGACAGAGTTTTTTGGATTTCTGTTTCCTTGAAGCGGTTCTCTTTCATTTTCTGAAAACCACATACCAGAGTTTCTCCTTGAGGCCAGTTAGATTGATGTACTGGCTAGTGGGGATGGGTATTTTATAGAATGAGGAACTGGCCAGAGCCACTGTTCCCACTGGCATTCTCATGAGACACACCTAAGTTTCATTCAAGGTTTCATTGTGTAATATCTTCATTTAAGCACAGCTTATGAATTAAAAAAAAAAAAAAATTTCCTCTTAGGAGTAAAACCACTCTGTCCTGTTCACCAGGTCACATTTTCAGGGCCTCTGGGAAACCAAACATCTGTTTTACGATTTTTGAGGCCAAAAAAAGGAATCAGACCAATACGCAAGTTTTGGTCTTGGTGTCTCATCTTTCAGCTCAAAATTCTAGATGAGTGACTGAGAGTGGGCAGGTGTTAATCAAACTATTTTAATAGTTTTAAATTACCTTAGTATGGATAGAGTCTACAGAAACAAAAGTGACTATGAGTTAGAAGACTAAAGGCAAGTTTTTCATTTTTTCATTCCACTGAATGGACATCTATTGGGTATCTACTTATTATTGGGAAAAGGCCTGGACAAGACACAGAGGGTTTGCTAAATGAGGAGTTTCCAGACCCTGAAGATCTTTAGTTACAGAATCGGGTGTTTAACCATGGTTTGCAAACCCACAGCCTGTAGGTAAATCTGGTCTACAGCCTTGTTTTGTTAGCTTGCTTTATTGACTGTCCAATTTGAATGTTTTAAGCTAGGCATGCACTCTCCAGCTCATTCTCTGCTAATTTACTTTTGGCCACGCCTCACAATTATATTATCCACCTGACCTCTGAGGGAACTGACTTTGCAACTCTGAAGACTAAACATATTACAGAAGAAATGAAATAAATGGGGAAACTATGCAATAGAGAGAAGCACAGACTTTTAACGTGAAAAGAAGATGAATTCTGGTTCTGCTATTTAATATCTATGTGAACTTAAGTTGTACTAACTTTTTCAAGCCTTAGTTTTCTTATCTATAAATGGAGCTACAAATACTATCTCACAATGTGGTTGTAGGGCTTAAACAAGATAATATTTCTTATTTGTACACAACCATCACTCTGTGAAGGCTCTAGAGTTGGCAACTATTCTTTGCTTCCCCTATAGGAGATGCCTATGGAAGCTCAGAGGAAGAATCCATTAGTTCTGGCTGTGTGGGCAGGGAACATTTGACAGATTAAGTCATCATTTGAACTGGATGATGGATGAAAAGGATTACAATGGACAAATCAGGAATATAGGACTTTCTAAACTTTAGGATCTCCTGTTTTGAGAAAATGTGTTTTGAGTCAAGCCATTTGATGAGAGTTCTGTGGTGCCAGGGGCAAGGGTGGGGGGCATCTCCATGGGGTAGGCAGAGAGCCAGTCCAGTCTAGATCAGGTACTGCTGCACTGCTGTTTATCATTTGCTTTCACATGTTCCCGCTGTGGGGTATGAGGCACTGCTGCTATATTTGTGGGTGCGTGCATAAGTGCTAAGTCATTTCTGACTGCCTCTTTGCAGCCCTATGGACTGTAGCCCATCCCTGGGATTATCCAGGCAAGAAGATTACAGTGAGTTGCCATGCCCTCCTCCAGGGGATCTTCCCAACTCAGGGATCAAATCCACGTCTTTTATGTCTCCTGCATTGGCAAGCAGGTTCTTTATACCACTAGCACCACCTGGGAAGCCCTATATAATGGGTCAGAAAGTAATTCCCAGGTTCCTTTGGGAAGGGCTTCAGTTCAGTTCAGTCACTCAGTCGTGGCCGACTCTTTGCGATCCATGAATTGCAGCATGCCAGGCCTCCCTGTGCATCACCAACTCCCGGAGTTCACCCAAACTCACGTCGGTGATACCATCCAGCCATCTCATCCTCTGTCGTCCCCTTCTCCTCCTGCCCCCAATCCCTTCTAGCATCAGAGTCTTTTCCAATGAGTCAACTCTTTGCATAAGGTGGCCAAAGTACTAGATTTTCAGCTTTAGCATGGAGGGCTTTTAAAAAGGCCATTCAGGGAAGATAGCCATGAAAGGGAATATTAGGCTCCCAGGACCAGTCCTATAGTTATAATCATACACAGCTATTTTCTTGATAACAAATCAGATGACTTAGTTAAATAACCTCTTCTTGGGTTTAGTGACAAGCAAATTATGTTTTACTTAGTTCTTAGGATTATCAGAACGTGCTGTAAGTCCTTCTGAATGGACTGTGACTTCTACAGGTGATAGTTAACTACCTGAGACTAAGGAAGTATTAGTTGCTGGAGTGGTTGTACAGTGGGTGGATGAATAGGCAGGTGAGTCTGTGCAGATTCTGCAGTATCTGAAGTTATCATCTGTGTAGGGTAAGTAGGAATAGGGCTTTCCTAAAGGAGCAATTGAATTGTTCCATCAGGCCATTAGTGATGATGAACATGTGGGTGGACATGAAGACATTTGAACAGTGCTCTCAAAATCTAAGATATAAATTTGGACCAAGTATCTGAGAACCGGAAGAATGATACTTTAAGGAGATGAACATCTTCCTTCATGACAAGGGTTGCAGAAATTATCACGAATGTGAGGAGAACGGAGGAATGGTAACATTCAGGAGATACAGAGTGTGCCACCTAAGAAAGTGTCCATCTTTATGCCTATAGGAGGGTAGAAGGCACAGATCTGAAATAAAGCCCATCCTGAGACTGTCCAAGGGATTACGGGGGTTAGGAACAGGAGGGTCCCCCGACCAGGTGTCTTTGTTATTTTTCCAGTGGTATGCTTGCCATCTCTCAGGCTGGTGACACAAGCACTAGGCATCTGGCCTTACCACACCAATGGTCCTGCCGACCCTGCCTAGTGATACATGCTGTTTCAAGTGCCCATGAGAGACCCAGAAAGCCACTATTTGTTTAAATGCATCAGACAGCCTCACCCGAGTACGGCGGTTAAGTGGTATGGTGGGAGTCTTGGCAAAACTCTAGCCTTTTAGAAGTCTACGTGTTCCAAGAAATCAGATGATTCTAATACTCTGGACTCGGAGTACACTTTTCTAAGTCGTCTTCTAACTCTTTAGCCAAGGGATTAACGATTCTACTCAGATGACCAGGTGAGAATGCAGAATTCAATGTATGAAAGTCCATAAAACCTGCCTTCTAAAGAGTTCATTCACAGCATTTGCCATATCCTAGCGGATTAATTCATCACACATAAGCATCTTGTGATCAGAAATCTAGGGTTAGCCCCATAGCCAGGGTCACCCTGTTAGAAGATTCAAATTACCCCTCGTCCCACCACTGCAAGAAACAGCACCTTACTGCATTCGCCCTTGATCACTGACTCTGGGTCCCCACCACAAAGCTAACTGCTTTTGCCACTGCATCTTGAGAAAATTGATGGATGTCCCCCCACATCTCTCCAGATGCAGGAGTGTGAACTGGTTTCAGCTTCCAACATTTGAGAATCATCAGCTGGCTGCCTTGTTTCACATTTGTTTTTTTAACCACACGGTTATGTTTCCTTCATGCAGCACACAGAATATGAACCCCCCACTGAATAGTGAGCAGGAGGACCCAGAACCTTGTGCAGTACATGGGATGTCCACATAGCTCTCTTCAGGGGATGTCTGATGTGACTCTCCAGGGTTCTGTTGCACTGAAACTGGCAGAGATGCCCTTACACGAGTAGACCCTGGACATATGATAAACTCACATGACTATTGGTTCTTGCACATCTGCCCAAGGGAGTTTCACATAAGAATTCAAAGTTTCAAGTTCTCTTGAAAAAAATAAACATCCGCAAACAAAGAACTTACATCCCCACATGGCAACAATCCAAGGACAGGAATAAAACTATTTCTTTACACTGGCCCTGCTGTCCAATCGCCACAATCGCCTTCACTCTGTGTCATGTTAGATGGACAACCTCCCTCATTTACATGTGCAATTGCATGTCTTAATCTACAGGAAGAGGGAAGACAGAGGGGGGAGCATGATAAAAGGGAGGGAGGTATGAATTGAGAATTATTTAAAAGGACACGTGCTTTTAAGAAATTCATACTAATAGTTCACATGCCACAACTAAAGATTGTGCAAGCCGCAAGGAAGATGGAAGATCCTGCATGCCACAGTTGAAACTTAGTACAACCAGGTTAATTAATTAAAAAAGAAATGTAACCAATAATACATTTTTTTTTTTAAAGAAAAAGGACATATGCTAAGCTATGAGAAGAGAAAGATAGGTAGGGGTTACAATGAAATGCTCTGTGAAGACTCACCTAAGCTACTGAGCTTATTTTTTAGATGTTAAGACAATGTTAAGATAATGTTAAGGATGCTCTTGTCTACCAAAGGAGGGCACCTGTCACATGGTTGTTTTATGATCTCCCTCAGGAGAAGGCAATGGCACCCCACTCCAGTACTCGCACCTGGAAAATCCCATGGACAAAGGAGCCTGATGGGCTGCAGTCCATGGGGTCGCTAAGAGTCAGATAAGCGACTTCCCTTTCACTTTTCACTTTCATGCACTGGAGAAGGAAATGGCAACCCACTCCAGTGTTCTTGCCTGGAGAATCCCAGGGACGGGGGAGCCTGATGGGTTGCCATCTGTGGGGTCGCATAGAGTCGGACACGACTGAAGCGACTTAGCAGTAGCAGCAGCAAGACAATGAAGGTTTTCACTAAAGTGTTTAACAAAACGTGTACTGCTTTAGAAAGATAATTTCAGCAGTGTGGGGGACAGAATGAAACAATTAAAGACTAGAAGTAAGGATGTTATTATTTTCAAAAAGAGCACAGAAGAAAAAAATGAGAGTATGACCTAGCCTTGCCCATTCCCTGGTGGCTCAGATGGTAAAGCATCTTCCTGCAAGGCAGGAGGCAGGTTTGATTCCTAGGTCAGGAAGATCCCCTGGAGAAGGGAATGGCAACCACTCCCAGTATTCTTGTCTGGAGAATTTCATGGACAGAGAAGCTTGGTGGGCTACAGTCCATGGGGTTGCAAAGAATCGGACAGGACTGAGTAGCTAACACTTTCACTTTTTTTTTTTTTCATGGTAATAGAAAGAAGGGAAGGAATATTGTGGAATATTTGGAGAGGATTTCACAGAACTTAGCAGACAACTGGCTAGATAAGAGTGAGGAAAAGAGTGAGTGTGATGATGTTAGCCTAAGTCTCTGGGAGAAGAACATGAACTCTGAATAGAGTTCAGGGAGAATTCAATGGAGAGACAGATCAGTTCCATCTGAATGTGTTAAAAATAGAGGGAGCGGCAAGTAATTTCATATGAAAACATGTTATGAATGGAGCTTGGGAGGAAAAAAAAAAAAAACTATAGACAGGGACTTGGAAATCAACAACTAAGCAATGCTATTTGAAGCCAGGAACTAGGTGAAATTGTCTAGGGCAAGGAGAAGATGGGTGTACAGAGCCCTCAGGAACATTATACTTACAGAAATGGTGATAAAAGAAGTACCAACAAGTGAGACTAAAAACAAAATGTAGGAGACTTGGGGATGCAGTGGATATTTTCCACTGGTTCTTCCAAACCCACTTTCTGTCTAGCTCTGTGCCTGGGGAGGCTGACCTGTGTGGGCTGCTTCCTTTGGCTTGTCTCCTGGCAGTGGTCTGACTTGGACAATAGGAAGCCCTGAGCTGGGCTTCCCATGTGACTCAGTGGTAAAATATCCACCTGCTAATACAGGAGACGCAGGCTCAGTCCCTGCGTTGGGAAGATCCCCTGAGGAGGAAATGGCAACCCACTCCAGTATTCTTGCCTGGAAAATCCCATGGACAGAGGAACCTGGCGGACTATAGTCCATGGCGTTGCCAAGAGTCAAACACGACCTAGAGATTAAACAAGCAGCTCTGGTCGAGGTGAGCATGACGCTGGGGTATTCAGTCCCCTAGCTCACTCCCTACTGGGGGTGCCAAGTTAACTACATTTCTCTCTGTAGCTACATTTTTCTTAGAGTTCACAGCTCTGCTGTGTGGGTCCTCTTCATGTAGCTGGTTGGCTAACCGGTCCCATCTCTCAGCCTTTGGGGCAGTCACACTCCCCTTTGTCTTCCTAGCATACTGCTCCATCCTTTGTTGGCTACCTTGATCTTTATAAAGAGCCCCTTGGCTACACTCCTTTCAGTGTGAATGTGCCATCTGTTCTCTGCTGGGATGCTGACTGATTCAAAGGTAAATCCAGGAGGGTATAATATCCGGGAGAAGCCNCCTTTGTCTTCCTAGCATACTGCTCCATCCTTTGTTGGCTACCTTGATCTTTATAAAGAGCCCCTTGGCTACACTCCTTTCAGTGTGAATGTGCCATCTGTTCTCTGCTGGGATGCTGACTGATTCAAAGGTAAATCCAGGAGGGTATAATATCCGGGAGAAGCCATGGGAGAAGGACCTGCATAAATGCTCCAAATCACATCATGGGATAAAGACTAAAAAGAAGCAGAGTCTGACAATTGTTGTCAGAAGACTGGTTGTGGGCGGGACTCAGGATGCAAGGTTTGGTGGAGGAAATGAACAGTGAAAGAAAACAGAGGCGGTGAGTTAAAAATATTGCTTCAAAAAGGCTGGTGGTCTAAGGAGAAAAGAGGAAGGACATCAGTCTGAAGCAGAACTAATCCATTCCTTTAAAGTTAAAGAGAGATGGAAATAGCCCCATAAAACTGCTTTTTTGGTCAATTGCCTCATTGTCACATGATTCAAATGGCCTTCTTAAATTAGCAAATCACCTTCTCCCTGGGATTTTAATTTGACAGAAAGGTTTCAAATATAACCAAGAGACAGCTAAGGATGAAATATCTAGTTCAGGCTTACCTCTCTCAGCCATTCCAGCTATTAATCATTTATAGCACACCATAAGCCACCTCTAGGAAAATGATGATTCTTTATTGCTTGTTAAAAATATTTACATTTTCCTCTACCAGCTGTATACAAGGAATTGATATTTTCCGAATTGCTAAGTCAATAACATCTTCCCTGAACCATCAAAGGATTTGATAAACCAGCAAAACATGAGAGCCTCTGCTGCAAATAAGTGGGAGGCACGCAGGCTGTCAGGCAATTAAGTGGACCTGAATAAGCTGATGTAATTAAGCCTCTTACTGCATAATTATCTTTATTTTAAATGTGTCTTTTGATGAAACATCTGTTCCCTGCTCCAGATATGAAAAGAGGGACCCAGGCTCGGGAAGCAAACAGGCATGTGAGGCCCTCACACGTGCTGCCTGGGCTGCTCAGATCCAAGGCAACAAATGTTGTCATTTGTTCTGTCTTTGCATGCAAGAGGCAGGTGTCCTCAGGTCCTGAGCCTGCATTCGACTGACCTCCGAGCTCACAGCAGCTGCCTGGAGCCCTGTCACACACAGAGTCCCTGAGTGCCAAAGGGAACACTGAGCTGCAAAGGGGCACCAAGCTGTGCCTTGACTATCTGCACAGCAGGACAGAGGTGGTGAGCAAGGCGGGGAACTGGTCAGCAGGATCCCCTTGAGTCCCTGTCTTCAGGCAGCAGTGCCTGGCTGCTTCCCCTTCATCAAGGATAGACATGATTAGTCAACCCTGACTGATGCCAGGCAGCATCACTTTGGTGAATTTTTGTATGGTGCTTTTGTCCGTCCTCAGTTCTGGAGACCCCAAACTCTAGTGTGTCAGTTTCCGATGTTTTTTCAAATCAGGAATTTTGAATCATGCTAATGGATGTTGAAGTGAGAAAGTCACAGATTTGCACAAAAAGGGACTGGATTTTATCAGATTGGCCAAAAAGTTTGTTTGGGTTTGTCCATAAGATGCTATAACATATAGGCCCATATATACATAGACATAACATGAACGCCTATATAGCATATAGGCATACTTCATCTTACTGCACTTTACTTCACTGAGCTTTGCAAACGTTGCAGCTTTTGCCAGTTGAAGGGTTTGTGGCAACTCTGCATTGTCAGATGATGAATAGCATTTCTTAGCAACAAAGTGCTTTAAAATTAAGGGATATACATTTTTAGACATCATGCTATTGCGTATTTAGTGGATTATAGTGTAGTCTTTTATAGATACTGGGAAACCCCAAAATTTGGGGGCCTTGCTTATGGTGATAGTCACTTGATTGCAGTGATCAGAAACTGAACCCACAGTGTCTCCCAGGTCTGCCTATATTTCTCATGCTGACACTTGTGGCCTTGGGGGCCAACTACCCGTTGTTCCCTTTCAGCCTCAATTTACTCAACTCTAAATTGAAAATAATGGTAAGCTGTCTTACAAAGTAATTGTGAGAATTCATAAGTAAGCAGAAAGCCTAATGGAAGACATTAAGTATGGTAGCTGATCTGCACAAACATTGGCTCCTTCTTGTTTCTCTGACCAACTCAATGGACATGAATTTGAGNTTTCAGCCTCAATTTACTCAACTCTAAATTGAAAATAATGGTAAGCTGTCTTACAAAGTAATTGTGAGAATTCATAAGTAAGCAGAAAGCCTAATGGAAGACATTAAGTATGGTAGCTGATCTGCACAAACATTGGCTCCTTCTTGTTTCTCTGACCAACTCAATGGACATGAATTTGAGCAAACTCCGGGAGATAGTGAAGGACAGGAGAGCCTGGAGCACTGCAGTCCATGGGGTTGTCAAGAGTCAGACAAGTTTAGCGACTGAACAGCAAAACAACTTTCTCTGATCCACCTCTTCCCACTGTCCCTGAAGGAGCCTAATGCCCATTTCTTAACTAAGGCTTAGAAATCTGCTGTCAAGAACACCTTCTGGTTCAAGATGGAAGGAGATCCTGGACTCAAATTCTCCCCACAAACGCGCTAAATCCACAGCTATACATGGAAAAGTGTCCTCTGCAAAAAACTGCCCGAGCAGCTCCTACACGTGGGGCAGACAAAGGAAGGTCCAACTCGGCTGGGACAGAGTCTCACCATAAACTTCTCAACCCCAGCACAGCAACCCACAGTCCGAACTCAAAATCTGGACCTTCTCCCTGAGGAGTGGAGAATTTGAACTCCACATTGGGCATCCCCAACTTCTGAAACCTCCACCTGAGAGTTTAGCATACACAATATCTAGGTCTGAAAACTCGCAAGAATCATGTCCATGGAACCCCTGAGGTCATAGCAATCTGAGGAACAGCTCTTAAATGGCTCAGGCGTGGACTCGCCCCACAGGGCTCACACCCAGCAGCTGATCAAGAGGGGCTTGGATCCTGACTGGGGGAGGCTTACTTGCTTCCTTCGAGTGTTGGCTGATGGGCAGTCATCTGATTTGACGCACATTTGGGGTTACTGGGTGCTTTCTGAGGATGGAGACTGGGGGCCCTATCTGCACTCTCCCTCTGCCTTACTCCAGCCAACAGGTGCCATCGTTTTATTTTCTTTTTCCTTCTTTTCATTCTCTCTCTTTTTTTGGCTTATAAAACTCTAGGTATTTTCCATATCTTTTNATTTGACGCACATTTGGGGTTACTGGGTGCTTTCTGAGGATGGAGACTGGGGGCCCTATCTGCACTCTCCCTCTGCCTTACTCCAGCCAACAGGTGCCATCGTTTTATTTTCTTTTTCCTTCTTTTCGTTCTCTCTCTTTTTTTGGCTTATAAATCTCTAGGTATTTTCCATATCTTTTTCTTCTTTCCTGGCAGGTGCCGTCTCTACACTTTCTGTCTCCTTCGCTATCATCAGCGTGCGGACTTCACTTTCTCTGTGCTGGGCTCCAGAGCACAATGATCTCCGAGAGGGGAGTTTATACATGCTTCTAGAGCCCCAGGTTTTTTTTAATACATACATTTTATTGAAGTATAGTTGATTCACAATGTTTCAGGGACACCTCACGGTGATTCAGTTATACAAATATACATTATTTTTGAAATTATTTTCCATCAGAGGTTATTATAAGATATTGACTATAGTTCCCTATGCTATACAGTAAACCTTTGCTTCTTGTTGCGTATCTAATTTTTAAAGTAGAAATCAAGCATTCTGCTCATAGTAAGTCAAACAAGTAGAATCAAAATGTTACCAGGGACCCTCTATATCCCCATGGCACTGGTAGTCTGTGGGGTTTATGCTTGCAGTCATTACAAAAGAGCTCTCTTTCCAGTAGTTTGTTGTTAGTGAAGAGGAAGGCAACTGATTTTTGCCATTAGGTTACTGCAACACCATGAAGTCAATAATGGTTTTCGTTATTTGTCAGGTAAGGAAATTGAGACTCAAGCTTAAAAGCATAGCTTGTGTGACAACTCCAGGTTTAGGTGCAGGTCAGTCTGACATCTACTAATGATGCTAAAGATTTGAGAAAAGTAATCTTGTTTGCCATGACCAAAGCTCACATGGAAGTTTCTCTCTTCTCCACTTCTCAGTATATCAGGACTCAAACAAATGGTTCCCTTTTAGAATTTTTACCCAAGAGATTCAGCTTCCCTTCTGGAAGGTTTTTAATGCCCTTTTCCTGATCTACAATTTTGCTCTTCCCTTAAAGTCTGTTTCCCTGTTAAAGAAATGTGTTCTAAGTCGGGCCAAATTCAGTCAAGAAACACGAAGTAAACTTCAGAGAAAACGTATATAAGTTTTTCCTACTTAAAAAGTTGTTTTAATTTTTTAGGCTAGTGGGAGAGATGCGGAGCTTCTGTTGACTGGGTAATAATTTAATCTTGGCTTTAATTTTCAGTCTTACATTGGATATTCTTATGCACTTTGATCAACACAATTGAAGAATTATCCAAAGAGGTTTTTTAAATATGAAAAGAATGGAAAGACAGAAAGAATAGTAGACAAAGATTATTCGATCGGATCACTTGAGCTCTACAAGTTACTAGCTGTTTGGTCTTGGGCAAGTCATTTCACGCATTGGGGCCCCGATTTTCTCACCATTTAAATGAGCATTAAGCTGGATACCCTCTCTGCTCTTTCAGCTCTCACATTATTTGATTCTAGTGCCAAAGCATAATTTCATGATATACTCTACATATTTTTTCCCTGTAAAACACATTGACATCATGCTAAATTAGATGGACTCATGTTCCCTCCTGTAAACAAATGTGGCTATTACCAAGATTTGCTAGCAAACAGAAAAGAGGCATGGCATGTTCCAAGTTCTTTTTCCTGTAATGCTCTTGAGCACATTTTTGATGTGTTGAAAAACTGCAGAGTATTTCTGTATGCTGCTCTTTATATGACTTGTTAGATCATACCAAAAATATTTCACAGAGCCTCTTTCATACTTTTTCTGGACTCACACTCAAAATTGAGCAAAAATATTAGACTTCTAAAAAATATACCTGTGTTAGGAAAGAAGCAAATGCACAAACTCTATGTTAATCTTTCTGTTTGACAAACCAAAGCATATTGATAAGCGCCTGCCAAATAGCTGAGATGTATTATAAATGAACATAACTTTTGCTGGACAGCACGCTTACTGAGCTGTAGAATGCAGCCTGGAGGCATTTGTAACCAGATAGAGATACCATAGGACATAGTGTCCTCTGTGGGAAAAACATGATGGAAATTGTGAAATGTTTTAGAAAGCAGGAATTCCAAACTATCATCATCCTAGCAGATCTGATTACTCCCATGTGTTCTGATTTCTCAGCAAATGCCAATCCAGTTGACATTTAGGAAGGACGTTTCCCAAACAAACCATTTGTGGCATCCTTGGAAATACTTCCAGATAGTCATACATCATGAGAAAGCTTGGTATCATCCTAAATTGAAATTTGACTTTTTTTGATTAAAGGAAATCTTGAGTAAGGACATAAGCTCTGACCTTAACATCCACTGCTAGTCGACACCCAGCCTGGAAACTACTTGACCTTTACAAGAACTCTTGACATGGGGCAGCTTAACCTAATGCTCACTGGGCTTCAGTAAGTCTGATCCTTTTTCTTCTTCCTGAGTGTCTCATCTGAGCACAATGCTCCCATACTCTTTTCAAGTGACTTTATATTTATGATCAGCTCAAAAGGCCAAGAAACACAAGAATAAGCCAAGTTTTCCATGCTCACAAAAACCACTATACCTTGTCCTGCGGTGGGAGGAGGAAGGAGGCATAGGTATATTTCTTCACTAGAATTTTTTCTTGGCTTCACCTCATCAGTGGAGAGGTTGGCCTCTGCACAACCTTCCTGAATGTCCACCACAGTCCTTTACATCATATTCACCTGTCTTTCCCCAATGACTGTCCTTCCACTGCCAACTCAGGCAGTATCCCTTTTCTTCTTTACTTAGTTATATCAACCTGATACCTAGAAGGACCCAGGGAAAACTAAGCTTTCCATCTTTCTATGAGCAAAGTAAGCCAAATCTGTGAAAGAACAGGAAGAACTCAGACAGGAGAAGGAGAGAAGGGAGACACACAGTGTCTGCCCCAACGAACTGACCGATCCGACTTCCCTAGCTGCATCTTGGTCCTTATTTTAAATACCCTAATTTTCTCTGATTCACTTTGCATCCAGAACTGAGTTGTTCTTTCTTCTGAAGGAGTGGATAGACATTCTAATTGAAGCATAACATTCTTGTATTTCCCTCTCAGTCTTTAGGAAAGATCATATAGGCAGAAGTGATACCCTTAAAAAATGGTATTTTCCCAGGACTTCTGTGGTGGTCCAGTGGCTAAGGCTCTGTGCTTCCTGTGCAGAGAGCTCAGTTTCGATCCCTGGTCAGGGAACTAGGTCCCACATGCCACACTAAGAGCTCCCATGCCACAACTAAAAAGAGCGCGCAAGTTGCAACAAAGACTGAGGATCCCAATCACTGCAGCTAAGACTCAGTATAGTCAAAATACATATATATATAGTTGCTATATAAAAAATTATATATTTAAATATATATAAATATATTTTAAAATTATAAAATTTATGTATATATAAAGGGAAGGGCTTCCTTGACCCTCCAGGACAATTGCTCAGAGATCAAGAGAAAAGAGTAGTCTAGATACAGCGTATGACTGAAACAAGACATCCTCTGGACCCATCCATCAGCACCATGATCAAGCCAGGAGGAATTTGGGGGGGACAATGGGATGACTTCTGTACATGGAGGACAGCAACTTCATAGCAGCTTTGGGTAACGAACAGTACATTTCTTTAGGAGACAGGCCCCCTGATTTCCAGTGAGTACCCAGTCAACCCCCAACTTTAAGCACTGGACCACGAGGCCAGGTCCAGAGAAGCTGGAGCATCTGGATTTCAGCAGGATCACAACGGGTAGCAACGTTACCAAGAGCCCCCTTCAGAAGGCTGAGCCCAATCTCACAATTTCTTTCCTCTGCTTGAGACCTTGGTGGTCAGATCGACCCTCCGGTCTGAGCAGTATTACTGTTCTTGGGAGTGGTCATGTAAAACAAGTGGAAGGAAAAATGGCATCCCTTCAGTTGCAATAGGAACTAAGAATCATTGAAGTTGAATGTGTACATTTTATATCCAAAACTGATTTCACATTTGTAGATACTTGGAGTGCCCAATATCCATTCATTTTCTAAGAGCACTCTCTTTCCTTTTGAGAAATAACTTCTTTCCCATTGGACAATGTCTATTGGGATAATAATTGAGGATCGGGGCCTTCCCTACCCAAGGAACTAGCTCAAGATGCATACTGAACCAACTAGATGCCCCTACCCTGATATTTAAATCTGAGCACAGGTCAAAGGATCTGGAAGTAACTAGAATCCACTCTGTCCCCATGGAGAGTTTCTACTGGGGCCTCTAAAATATTTGGCTTCTGGAGCTGTCTTATTTGTTACTTTATCCTCAGTATGATCTCCTAGGATCCTGGCAACTCTGTGAACCTCTGATAGACTTCCAGCAAATTCCTTCTAGCTTTCGTTAGCCAAGATTCATGTCTGTAGCTTGTCATTAAAGGCGTGAAACTAATATACAACATTCATACAATGGGCTAAAGTTTACATGACTTTTGTTCATCTAGTACTCCATTTCACTCCCATAGAACTCTGACATTAATAGAGCAGATACTATATCCACTCACTGATTCATGAAAAAAACCTAGGCACAAAGGGTTTAGACAACTGGCCCATGCTCTCCCAGCCAGAAAATGCCCCCAAGACTTCTGGCATGACACCCAGCACCCTGTACTTCACTGCAGTGAGGTGTGAGCTTCTCATCTGTTCTCCATAAAGCAGCAAAAGGAAGACAAGTTAATTAGAAACACACACTCTCTTTTACCAGCATTCATGTGACTAATATCATGGGCCTCTCTTTAAATTTCCCTTTTGTGCACAGGGATCAAGATGTAAAAACATTCTTTAATATGCTACAGCAACGTTAATGGATCCAGACTGTAACAGGGTGACATATTTACATTCAGAAAGATTGGAAGTAATGGCAAATTGGCTCTGATGTCATCTATAATTGTTGCCTTTTAGAGGAGACATACCTAAGTCTATCATCTCTATGTAGAGAGAAATGGCTTCCTGGAAACAAAAATAAATATGCCTCTTTTCCAAAAGGGAGTTGACACTAATCAAGAAGCATCTGAAAATAGGTCACGCAGGGGCAATAATTATTCCTTGACTAACAGCAGGCAATTCCAGGCTTTCTTTACATATAGAAGGACTAAATTTAAAGTGTCAGCAAAACTTAATTGAGCAGTACAAGTGTTGTCTGAAGTCAGTAATATTCTTTTGGAATTTTAAATCATTAACTAATTTGCCTGAAGTCACATTTCAAGTCCTTGGTAATGTTTGGTGCAAAAGGCAAATAATTCAAATTAGAATGAGAGCAGTGAAAAACCACCCAAAGCGAAGACCTGAGGTCGCAGGCCCCAACACTCCCACTCTCATCACTCAATACTAATTGTAAATTTAGTGAGTTGAGACTTAGCATCCACCTTAGTCTTTTCTCTTGGAACAAGTCTTTCTCACAGAAAAGTAAGAAAAAACTTAGTTCCTGATATCACCTGTTTTTACAATCCGACAATATTCCTCAGTTTAGGTGAGAGGACCCTTCATGAAGATGCTTGAAATAAAAGCACTGAAAAAATAAACATGACAGCAACAAATTCACAAAGTGTTGAATTCATGCAGGCCTTAAGGTTTTTATTTATATAAAAATTTTCTGCTTGTCAACAGCTGCTCCCTGTCAACATCTATTTTAGATCATTTTACTATAAAAGATATCATCATCTAGATAAAATATTTTTTATAAACAATAGACATTTCATGACCTTAGGTGGAAAAGCAGGTGACAAATTTTTTCTTCATAGTCCCCTAGTGTGAAAATTAGATACTCTCTTACACCAGGGAAAATGTGAAAAAAAAAAATCCCTCTTAATAATTAGAGCACGTGATCCCATGGGTACCCAGCTTGTTCTATTGGTTTGATGGGATATGCTTCTCAATTCCCACAAAATTGATTTACTAAACCAAAACTAAAATCTCAATGCCTCTCAAATATAAGTAAAAGTCTAAAAGTGATCAGTAAGCAAAAAAAAAATAAAAACAAAAATAAAAAAAGGAAGTAAAGCAGAAAAGAATTCCTATGAATGTCAAAAATCACATAATTATGTGATATGCCAGTAGGAATGTCCCCAACCATCTATGAAAAGAGATCCATGAAACTGTTCTTTTTATTCCCAGATGAAAAGCAGACCTGAAATAGTAAATAGTTCTGAGAGTGATGGTTGCATAGCATCAAGTTCAATGCTAGGGCTGCAGGTCAAATTTGATTACCTTTCTTATCTCTGCCTTCCTTTACCAGCTGGCTTCTTCTAGCTTGGTGATTTGTTAGTACTTTGTTTTTTCAAATATATTGCTCCATCTTGCAGGACAAGCACAAGGTTAATCTTTCTATGGATAACAGCTACTCTAGATGTGTAAATCAAGTATTGTCCAAAGCAAATAAAGCGTTTTGGAAAATCAAGAGACTAATTCATAGGGTGTGAATGGGGGTGGGGTGGGGAATGGGAGGAAGGTTGATTTTTTTTTCTTCTTGAGAGTTCTCTTCTAAAAGAAAAAATGTTAGATTATTGCAAAGAATACATTCTTTGGCAGCGTTCTCACTTTCCTCCATTAAAAAGAAAGTTTTACACATAGTAACTTACAGAGTACATAAATGTCCTTGGAGGATAAGGGAATCCTACTTTATTTGGGGGTAGGAGGGAGGGAAAGTGTCCACGATTTGCTTGCTTTCTTTGACCTTTTCCATAACTCTCTCTTCTACCCATCAGACAGGCTCTATCAAAGATGCTGAAGTAGATCAAATTTCCTTTTTCCTTTCCCCAGGTTAATGACATTTGCTGTGAGGGTCAGGAGATTACCAAAGAACTGTGAACTAGAGGCAGGGAGCAGGAAGGCTGTATCCCAGGAATAATTTCCTCCACTTCTCTGACAAGAGAACAGTGAAAGTTCTCATTATTTGTCTATATAAACAACACTGCCCACCCACCCGGCATTTTCTCAGAGAGGCAGGCTTCTGATAGCCTTCTTTCTAGTTTCTATAGTGAACAAATTTAAGTCCTGTTCCGAGTCACCTTGGAGTGCAATACATTCTATTTACACGCAAACGTACATTGCTAAAAAGAAAAAAAAAAAGGTTTTCAGATCATTTTTTTCATCACTTCTCTAAATATTCTGTTTCTCAGATTCATCACCCACCTACTTGTTCATCAGTCTTCGCACCAAATAAATCCTGACAGTCCTCCAAATCCAAACACACCCTCAAAGGATGAAAAATCTCTGGTAACATTCTTTGGAATGTTCGGAAACTGAGGGAAATGTCTGATAAAGCCACCCTAACAATAAATCCGTGATGCTAGAACCAGCTCTTGCCAGAATGGTATTGATTATGCAAGAAGGGCATTTCAAAGCTAATCAAGACACCCTTTCCCCTCAATACAGACACACACACACACACACACACACACACACACACACACACACACAAATCAAGGCCTTTCAAACAAAACAAATCAATAGTTTCCCAAGGTAGAAACAAGGAGGAAAAGAAAAAAAATTGAAGTCAGTTCTTTGGGGAGAGACTATCCAAGTCTCCCTTTCGCTCCCCATTCCATAGTGACTTCAACTCTCAGTCTCACTAAATTATTATGAAGTGCGTGCCTTCTGTTTCTATTGTATTCCTGGATCTTTATGTGCACCAACCATCCAAATGACAGGAACTCTCCCATCCATAGCCCTTCCTAATTTTCTGTGTATGGTGCTATTTTAGGAAACAAAGTGTGAGGAATTTTCATGCCTCTTAAAAAATAAGCATGTTTCATGCCGTCTTTCTTATGGATTCCGCAATAGATGAATTGGTTCCAAATGGTTGGGTTTTCACTCCCATTAACTAACACTAAGGCAATGCTCTGTGGATTATTCAGCATTCAGAATCACACAGGTCCAGAGGGAAAATAAAGGGCAGGATATATGAACCCTGACTCTTGACATTCCAGAAAGTGGAGTTGAAGAATGGTATTCCTTTGGTAATTATGATCTCAGCCAGTTCTAATGGAGCGATAATAGTTTGGCAGATCCTATGGGTGGTGTGCATTTCAGAGTCCTCACAGATTCCAGGGAAAGAAAGTTATTCTTTTACCTCAGGAAAAAAAGAATAATTGACCTATTGGGACATGGGAGAAAATTGACTACAGTTCCTTTGGCACTAGGGTCTCTTGTCATTTAGAAAACAGTGATTGGATTACAGGGTGGATTAGCATAATTTAGTGGCAAAAGCACTTGCAACCATTTATCTTCTGGACAAATGGCTACTGAACTATATTTCTTCAATTCCTTCCCTTCTACCTATTCTCGATTTGGTAGAGGAAAAAAGAGATGGGAAACCAAAAGGGTATAATGCAACTCTAAATACAAAACCACATGGCATAGTAAATGTCCTACTGTGAGTGAGGATACCAAGTCCTGGATAGTATTATCAGAAACACAAAGTGGAAATGAAAGTACTCACTGGACCTGCAGATTTCATACAGCTAACAAGGTCATCTTGAATAATTATGAATTGCCACTCTGAACTGATTCTCCAGGCAAGAGTACTGGAGTGGGTTGCCATTTTCCTTCTCCGGGGGATCTGCCCGACCCAGGGATCAAACCCCGGTCTCCTGCATTCCAGGCAGATGCTTTAACCTCTGAGCCACTAGGGACGCCACCAATAAATGATTTACCTTAGGGTTTTAACGGATCCTTTATAAACACAGACACACTAATAAATACACATTTTTTTAAAGTCAAATACTACAGAAATGATTTTAAATTTTTAAAAGTGGTCCTCATCTCCATTCTGGGCTTCCCAGGTGGCATTAGTGGTAAAAAGCCTACCTGCCAAAGCAGGAGACATAGAGATGTGCGTTCAATCCCTGGGTCAGGAAGATCCCTGGAGAAGGGCATGGTAACCCAGCCCAGTGTTTTTGTCTGGAGAATCCCATGGACAGAGGAGCTTTCTGGGCTATAATCCATGGGGTTGCAAAGAGTTGGACACACAAGTGAAGTAACTTAGCATGCATGCATCTCCATTCTGGGTGTCCATTCCAGGGACTGCTTCCCAGAGACAATCACCTTAACCTTGTCATTTTTAGTTATTTAACTCTAAATAACTAGAGTTAAATAATTTATTATTTAGTTATTAACTCTAAATAATATGTTACACTGAAATTATTAATTTGGGGGGGGGCATTCTTCTTCAGCTTGAAGTTGAGGATTTAGTTAAGCAAACACTGAAAACCAACCCGAGTGTGGATTAAAATGGCATGTAAAATGATATTCACTGCAGAGCTAAGCAGGATGCCAAGATTGTATTTCTCTCTTCACAGGTCCAAAGTCACACACAACCTTTGTTCTGGAGGAACATGTGAACTAAGCATTCAGTTAAATGAATGAACTCTTCTTAAAAATCATTAAATCTAAGAAATCATTTCACATTGGAGTCTGCACCTTAGTTGTACCATTACTTGTAACATTTTTGTGGCATTCATTTTTTCTTTCCTACATTTTACACTTGCCTTTTTTTTAAGGGAAAATAGAAAACTCACACACTTCTTTATCCATGACACATGACCTTCTCTGTGAAGTCTCTCCTGGTTCCCCAGTGTGAGGTCAGTAATTCATACCTTTAAGCTCCTATAACACAAAATTTGTCTATAGTTCTACTTTAGTAAAAGACTAGTTGGAAACAGTGTCTATTCTATTGCATTATAATGATACATTTAAGTCTATGTCTACTGGAGGACTCTTAAGAGTCTTCTCAGACTGCAAGGAAATCCAACCAGTCTATCCTAAAGGAAATCAGTCCTGAGTATTCATTGGAAGGACTGATGCGGAAGCTGAAACTCCAATACTTTGGCTACCTGATGCGAAGAGCTGACTCACTGGAAAAGACCCTGATGCTGGGAAAGACTGAAGGCGGGAGGAGAAGGGGACGACAGGGGATGAGATGGCTGGATGGCATCACTGACACGATGGACATGAATTTGAGTAGGCTCTAGGAATTGGTGGTGGACAGGGAGACCTGGCATGCTGCAGTCCATGGGGTCACAAAGAGTCGGACACAAGTTAGAGACTGAACTGAATTGACTATTGGAATAGACTACGAATTCTTTAAAAGAAACAAGGCATACTATTTTTTTGTGCTTTACCTCCTGCACACAGCCCAGCACTTAGTATTTTTTTTTTTGTTGTTGTTTGAATAAATGAACATAGTCCATAAACACGTGCCTCTCAAGGGACTGATGCTCACTCATCTAACCCTCTCATCTCCCTCCTCATTTCTAGATTTGTTTTAGAACTTTTAAAATTAGAGACTATTCTAAGTTTTAATTGTTTTCTTAAGAATTCCAGGAGAATATAGCCATGTTATCCTCTGACCTTGAAAATTAAACAAGAACCACCACAAAGATGTTGGCATTCTTCTTCTTTACATCCTTCATTTATAAATCACTCTTCAAAATATTTTTTAGGAACTTGAAACAGAAAGCATCAGAAAGGGTTGAATTCATCTTACTGCCTTTTAATCCCATTTATAAAGACAGAATTAAATGCAATGATATAAAATATATACATTTAAAGATATGGTATGTGAAAATATGAAGACATAGACCAACTCTGAGCTAGAGAAAAGGGATTAATTGCTTCTTTGCCAAGATGATCAGATTTCAAAGTAACCTATGATTCGAAGTTTCTGAGGGGCTTTCCTAAATCTGTCTCATTTTATGTTACCACAGTAATTTCCTGTTATGGTAGAGCATTTAGGGATAATATTCACAAAATGTTTTTATATAGACTTTTCAAATGTCCTCTCATTTATTGAAAGTATTTAGTTTTAGTTCTAGGCTGCATGTCAGCTAGGGGGTTAGATCATTTTTTGAGCAACTGTCAGTCATCACAGCCAAAGTTTGTTTGCCAACACCAAAGTCATCTTAACTTCAGCCACCCAAATCTTAAAAAAGGAATTTTCTTAGCTGAAGCACCACCTTGACAGTGCAGTGTCTCCTCTCTCCTCTGTGGCTCCCACTATCCTCCCCAGACCATAGTTACATGAGTACATTATATGCTTGGCTGGTAACACACATCTCTTTTTGAACTTATCATCTCCTTGAAGATGAGGCTGTATGTTTATAATCTGAGTACCACCATATAATAGGCATCAGATACATGTCTGCAGAATAAATGAGGAAATCTTTCATATGGAAATCTTCTCTTAAAACAGTTACCCAATAAGTCCTTATACAGACACTCCAAAACTGTTTCGGGCCCTAATTTTGCCTCTAATTAAACAATTAATTTTATTAAGAAACACATTTTCTAACAATCAAAGCATGAGATTTCATGTAGCTGGGGAGATTGTAGGACTGTAGAGCATATGATTGCCTAGTGCCAGCATTCAGGCATGTCTGGAATTGTTTGATGAATGGGTAAAACAGAGCTGATGAATGGACCTGAGGTTACCCTAAGGGTGAAAGAATGATCTCAGAAGAAAAATAAACTAGACATTTAACTTTGCTTCTTGGAACTATGTTTCCTTAAAAAAGAGAGAATTATAGGTAAACACTCGGGGGTTCTAAACTTTCTGAAGAAGTAGGATGTAGGAGATGCTACTTTCAGAGTCAGTAACACAGAGACATTACTTTACCAACAAAGGTCCTTCTAGTCAAAGCTATGGTTTTCCCAGTAGTCATGTACGGATATGTGAGTTGGACTATAAAGAAAGCTGAGCGCCAAAGAATTGTTGCTTTTAAACTGTGGTGTTGGAGAAGACTCTTGAGAGTCCTTTGGATTGCAAGGAGATCCATCCAGTCTATCCTAAAGGATATCAGTCCTGAATATTCATTGGAAGGACTGATGTTGAAGCTGAAACTCCAATACTTTGGCCACCTGATGGGAAGAGCTGACTCATTGGAAAAGACCCTGATGCTGGGAAAGATTGAAGGCAGGAGGAGAAGGGGATGACAGAGGATGAGATGGTTGGATGCCATCACCAACTTGATGGACATGAGTTTGAGCACGCTCTGGGAGTTGGTGATGGACAGGGAAGCCTGGTGTGCTGCAGTCCTTTGGGTCACAAAGAGTCAGACACGACTGAGTGATTGAACTGAACTGAACTGAACAAAATGAAACAATGAGGGAGATCGAGCCGTTCCTCTTCAGACCATCACACAGTCCCGCCTCCATAGTTAGGTGATCCTCCCATGTACAAAAGTCCCTCCAGGTCCCCTGTTTTTTGATTGCGGGCGTAGGGGGGAGCCTTTGGTCTCCTTAGCCTTCTCTGAGTTTCAAAGAGCAAGCTCAAGCAATTAAGGATTAAGAGTCACAGAAGTCCTGTGCTAGTTGCTCAGTCATGTCCAACTCTTTGTGACCCCATGGACTGTAGCCCACCAGACTTCTCTGTCCATGAGATTTCTCCAGGCAAGAATCCTGGAGGGGGTTGCCATGCCCTCCTCCAGAGCATTGTCCATCTAAGCCACCAAGGAAGCCTCACAGGACTCCTAGTTCCTCCTGAACGGATATACATAAATACTTAATACAAATTCTTGAGTTGTTTCACAGAAATTAAGATTCTTCACTCAGGTGAATGTTGACCTCAAGTACACAGACCCCAGACTGACTGGAACCAAATATTTAAGATTCCAGAGACATTACCCTGTACCTTAGCACCAACCAATCAGAAAAAGTCTACAAGCTGATGACACATCCTATGACCCTCTCTCCTAACAATGTCTTTAAAAATCCTTGTCTGAGGGACTTCCCCAGCCATCAGTGGACTAATAACTTCCACTGCATAGGGCAACAGTTTGACTATGCATTGGAGAAGGAAATGGCAACCCACTCCAGTGTTCTTGCCTGGAGAATCCCAGGTATGGGGGTGCCTGCTGGGTTGCCGTCTATGGGGTCATACAGGGTCGGACACGACTGAAGCGACTTAGCAGCAGCAGCAGGGGAAAATAAGATCCCACTTACTGTGCCTTGTGGCCAAAAATTAAATAAAAAAAATTTTTTAAGTCACTGGGGAGTTTGGGTATTTTGAGCATGAATGCCCATCCTCCTTGCCTGGCCCTTGTAATAAACCTTTCTTCGCTCCCAACTCTGATATTTCATTTGTTTGGCCTCACTGTGCATAGGGACATGAACTTGAATTCAACAACAAGGGCACCCAAGTGTGGTGGGAGGGAGCCATATGCCTGAGGAGCAGGGGACACTATGGTGCCTGGAGTTGGAGAGTAGCGTGCATGCTCAGTTGCTAAATTGTGTTGGACTCATTGCAACCCCATGGACTGTAGACTGCCAGACACCTCTGTCCATGGATTTTCCAGGCAAGAATACTGGAGTGTGCTGCCATGTCTTCCTCCAAGGGAGCTTCCCGACCCAGGGATTGAACTTACATCTCCTGATTGGCAGGCAGATTCTTTACCGAGCCACCTGGAAGCCCCTGGAGAGTAGCATGAAATGATGCTGTGACCACAGGGGTTATGATGCCCAATAGAGCTTTGGCATTGTCAGTTAAGAAAGCGTGTCTGTGATCATGTGTGAAATGGACCTTGAGGACTCCCAGATAGGCTTAGAGAGAGCTCATTTTTAAGAGGTGAAAGATGCTGCAGAAGTAGGTAGAGTCACAAGTCAGTGAAATTTCGATTATCTATTCAATCATTGTTTATTGACTACTGATTATGTTCTAACCATTGTGCTGGCCTTGGGTTATTGCTGCTAAAGTGACTTCATCTGCACCCCCCAGATGGGATGGCCTGGGAAAATCCTGGTTGCCATAAAATTAAAGTAGCTGCTCACAACAGCTAAATGTAAATGTAAAACTGAAGTGGGGAAAATATGACCAGTATATATGAAGGAATGCAGATTTCAATAACAGAATATCAAGTTTTCTCTCATCTGGGTGGCAAACATTTTCAACATCAATAACATCAAGTGTTGACATGATGAAAGAGGTACTCATACAACATAGGTTTGAAATGGAAATGAGTGCAATTTTTGAAGGCAACTTGGCAATATATATCATTGTAGAAATTAACACTTTTTCCCTTTCATTAAGAAATAAATGCATGCATGTTCATGAAAACACCAACACAAGGCTTGGCTTTGTGATAAATACAGTGAAAAAAACAGTAACAATCAAAATGTTGAGCAATGCGGAATGGCTACATCAAATATGATTCATCCATAAAACAAAGAACTATACAACAATTTCGAAGAACAAAGTAATCTAGAATGCATCAGTATAGAAAAGCTTCTTGCTACATTGTTGCTTGTACAGAATACAATTTCTACATAAGGACATTATTTATGCCAGAGAAAAATAGAGCAAAGAGGTTAGAAGTATCAACCTGGATATTAATCTTGGCTCTGCTGAAACAGAAAAAGACCCTGTGGGGCAGCCCAGAATATGCCTGTTTGGCTCAGTGATTGTTTTTGAGGTGGTTATTTTGAGAAACAGAAGAGTCTCTGAAATTACCCTTTTGTAAAAGACATTTACATTTACAAAGAAAATTTCCATTTTTTTCATTCTTTAAATTGCAGTATGGTTGATTTACAATGTTGTGTTAGTTTCTATACAGCAAAATGATTTAAATATATATATATTCTTTTTCATATTCTTTTCCATTATGGTTTATCACAGGATATTGAATATCATTCCCTGTGCTGTGCAGTAGGGCCATGTTGTTTAGGTATTTTATATATAGTAATGTGCATGAAGTCTCCATTTTTTAAGAAAGATGATTCTAAATCACAGAAGAGTCTTCTCATTGGAGAATGACACCAACTTAAATCTGCATAACAACTTTATCCTTGTTTATCCTTGCTTTCCCTGGTAACCTCCCATAACTGTACCTACAAACCACACCCACACACACACACACACACCCATACACCTTTGTCATTAAAGACAGTACTCAAGCTAACGCTTTAGCACATAAGATAAGTTACTCATTTTTCCCTGCATGTCTCCTGTGTATGCATGATATTCATATTTTAAGAAACTTCTTTTTGCTTTTCTCTCATTAGTCCTTTTTAATATTTACTCACTTCTTTGGCTGCATCAGGTTTTAGTTGCCGCATGTGGGATCTTCTGTTGTGGCACAGCCTCTCTAGCTGTGGCTCACTGGCTCAGTACTTGCAGCTCAAGGGCTTAGTTGCAGCATAGCATGTGGGATCTTGGTTCCCCAAACAGGAATCAAAGTTTCATCCCCTGCATTGCAAGGCGGATCCTTAACCCCTGGACCACCAGGGATGTCCCTAGTCTTTTTATCACAGGAGGTCACAGCCAAGAATTCAGAAGAGTAGAAGGAAAATTATTTTTCCTCCTCTAGAAATATAATGGAGAAGGCAATGGCATGCCACTCCAGTACTCTTGCCTGGAAAATCCCATAGGGGGAGGAGCCTCTTAGGCTGCAGTCCATGGGATCGCGAAGAGTCAGACACGACTGAACGACTTCTCTTTCACTTTTCACTTTCATGCACTGGAGAAGAAAATGGCAACCCACTCCAGTGTTCTTGCCTGGAGAATCTCAGGGACGGGGGAGCCTGGTGGGCTGCTGTCTATGGGGTCGCCCAGAGTCGGACATGACTGAAGTGACTTAGCAGCAACAGCAGAAATATAATAGACTATATTATCCATTCAGCTCAGTTCAGTTCAATCGCTCAGTCGTGTCCCACTCTTTGCGACCCCATGAATCGCAGCATGCCAGGCCTCCCTGTTCATCACCAACTCCCGGAGTTCACTCAGACTCACGTCCATTGAGTCAGTGATGCCATCCAGCCATCTCATCCTCTCTGTCGTCCCCTTCTCCTCCTGCCCCCAATCCCTCCCAGCATCAGAGTCTTTTCCAATGAGTCAACTCTGTCCATGAGGTGGCAAAAGTACTGGAGCTTCAGCTTTAGCATCATTCCTTCCAAAGAAATCCCAGGGCCAATCTCCTTCAGAAAGGACTGGTTGGATCTCCTTGCAGTCCAAGGGACTCTCAAGAGTCTTCTCCAACACCACAGTTCAAAAGCATCAATCTTCAGCGCTCAGCCTTCTTCACAGTCCAACTCTCACATCCGTACATGATTACTGGAAAAACCANTTGCAGTCCAAGGGACTCTCAAGAGTCTTCTCCAACACCACAGTTCAAAAGCATCAATCTTCAGCGCTCAGCCTTCTTCACAGTCCAACTCTCACATCCATACATGACCACTGGAAAAACCATAGCCTTGACTAGACGGACCTTAGTTGGCAAAGTAATATCTCTGCTTTTGAATATGCTTTCTAGGTTGGTCATAACTTTTCTTCCAAGGAGTAAGTGTCTTTTGATTTCATGGCTGCAGTCACCATTTGCAGTGATTTTAGAGCCCTGGACTCAATAAACCACTGAAGAGTATTATTTCTAGAGTAATAGAATTCATAATTTCTAAACAAAAAAAATATTAAGAATATGTCTCAGGAATATCTCAATAATCATCTAAAAACTGCCATAAATTATTCAAAAGGAAGAGTATCTTTATTCACACACACACATATATATAGCATTTAGATTTTATATGATTTCCTACCACTTTATGCTTTCATTCTAATGGTTATTTGTTTTCCTTTGGTTAATTTCCCTTTCCTTTTCATAGAATGTTGTGAGCTTTGTAAAGCTCTGTGTAAATATTAAACATGAACTGCAAGCTTATAAACTTAGGTTCTGTTGAAAGAATGATAGTAACTCCATGCTGTCAACTCAAGACCTGACAACAAAATGGCTCCATGAAATAAGCCGAGACCTCTGTATAAAGAAAAGCAGCTTTCAGTGCCAAGGAGTTAGCATCAACTGCCATCTCGGTCTCCATGAGTCTCAGACAAGCTGCTTAACAAGATCAGATAAATGGAATTTGAAAAACCAAACTTAGGGAAATGTTCTCTTGAAAGAGCTGGAAGCAAGGTAAGTGACGGAGCCCTCTAACTCAATCCCTATCAGAGACAAGCAGAGATAAAGAAGTGGACTTCGGAGCCCCGTCCCCTCACACTTCAGCCCCATTCTGCCCAGGCCCTGCCTCCTGGCTGCCCCAGCCCTTCTTAATCGACCTCTCACCCTCGTCACCACTGCCAGGGAACTAAAACAATCCTACCAACAAAAGACTTTCCCCTTAGCAATGTAGAGGAGAGAGAATACAATGTATTATGAATTTGCCCACGTAAAACGGTGGACAAAGTCTAGGTAGACTTTCATACAACTTTATACAGAAAAATGAATGAGAGAAAAATTTGAAAAAGAATTTTTTTTACCTTGATATTACCCTCTGTATGACTATGTGAAAGTCAGAGTTAGTTGGTCAGTCGTGTCTGACTCTTTGCAATTCCCTGGACTGTCGTCTGCCAGGGTCNGCGCTCAGCCTTCTTCACAGTCCAACTCTCACATCCATACATGACCACTGGAAAAACCATAGCCTTGACTAGACGGACCTTAGTTGGCAAAGTAATATCTCTGCTTTTGAATATGCTTTCTAGGTTGGTCATAACTTTTCTTCCAAGGAGTAAGTGTCTTTTGATTTCATGGCTGCAGTCACCATTTGCAGTGATTTTAGAGCCCTGGACTCAATAAACCACTGAAGAGTATTATTTCTAGAGTAATAGAATTCATAATTTCTAAACAAAAAAAATATTAAGAATATGTCTCAGGAATATCTCAATAATCATCTAAAAACTGCCATAAATTATTCAAAAGGAAGAGTATCTTTATTCACACACACACATATATATAGCATTTAGATTTTATATGATTTCCTACCACTTTATGCTTTCATTCTAATGGTTATTTGTTTTCCTTTGGTTAATTTCCCTTTCCTTTTCATAGAATGTTGTGAGCTTTGTAAAGCTCTGTGTAAATATTAAACATGAACTGCAAGCTTATAAACTTAGGTTCTGTTGAAAGAATGATAGTAACTCCATGCTGTCAACTCAAGACCTGACAACAAAATGGCTCCATGAAATAAGCCGAGACCTCTGTATAAAGAAAAGCAGCTTTCAGTGCCAAGGAGTTAGCATCAACTGCCATCTCGGTCTCCATGAGTCTCAGACAAGCTGCTTAACAAGATCAGATAAATGGAATTTGAAAAACCAAACTTAGGGAAATGTTCTCTTGAAAGAGCTGGAAGCAAGGTAAGTGACGGAGCCCTCTAACTCAATCCCTATCAGAGACAAGCAGAGATAAAGAAGTGGACTTCGGAGCCCCGTCCCCTCACACTTCAGCCCCATTCTGCCCAGGCCCTGCCTCCTGGCTGCCCCAGCCCTTCTTAATCGACCTCTCACCCTCCTCACCACTGCCAGGGAACTAAAACAATCCTACCAACAAAAGACTTTCCCCTTAGCAATGTAGAGGAGAGAGAATACAATGTATTATGAATTTGCCCACGTAAAACGGTGGACAAAGTCTAGGTAGACTTTCATACAACTTTATACAGAAAAATGAATGAGAGAAAAATTTGAAAAAGAATTTTTTTTACCTTGATATTACCCTCTGTATGACTATGTGAAAGTCAGAGTTAGTTGGTCAGTCGTGTCTGACTCTTTGCAATTCCCTGGACTGTCGTCTGCCAGGGTCTTCTGTCCATGGGCTTCTCCAGGCAAAACTACTGGAGTGGGTTGCCATTTCCTACTCCAGGGGATCTTCCCTACTCAGGGATTGAACCTGGGTCTCCTGCATTCCAAGCGGAACTTTTACTGCTAAGCCAGAGAAACCAATTCAACTATAAAGAGCTTCTAAATTAATCTCAGAGGCATGTATTTATAGTTCTAAGCAGTGTTAGAAGACTCAAGACCTTGCACGCATTGTAAAATCAAAAGCCTGAGTCTCTATAAACACAGGGTCTATATGTATTGGAGAAGACACCCTGAGGAGGAGAGAGTGGGAGAGGCAGCTGCCTCCCTCCTCCTGATGAAACTCAGAGAGCTTGATCATCCCGCCTTGAGATTTGAAAGCTTACCTTACAACACAAAGGGGAAAATCCTGATTCATGTGTCAAAACCTTAGATGATTCACTATCTGGGGCCTCTCTTGTCAAATGCAATTTTTAAGGCTTTGTCTGTAATATCAAACAAAATCTTGCCTTTGGGGCTGATAAGATGAGAACTGTCTTCATTCTTTCTCTGGATTTGACTGAAGTGGGCGAAGAAATGAAGTTTCTATCAGGGTGCCTTGGGAGGGTGGGGGTGGGGGGAAGCTGTTCACCAGCCTTCAAGGTCAAACCCTGGGCACCAGAGGGGCTCACAAAAGCCCTCTCTGCTTGGCTCCTTCTGGAGATTGGAGAGGAGAAGCAGATAGGTTGGGTCTCTGGGGCTGTGAGCACCTAGGGGATATTTCCACTCCCCACTTGTCTGCCCCCACCACCAAGGCCCCCTCTACCCCTGTCCTGGCTTCCATCTCCCACCCCTCCTAGGGCAACACAGAGGGATGGGCTTTAAGTGGAACAATCTTAAGAACAATCCCCAATAAAGCAGCTGATTCTCAGAGAAACTGCTAATATTGCAGGCAAATTAACCCAGGTATTCGGAGTCACTCTTTTCAAATCCTCATTTAGGAGGCAACAAAGGCTTCCCTTTGTTGGCTCAGACAGTAAAGAGTCTGCCTGCAGTATGGGAGAACTGGGTTTGATCCCTGGATTGGGAAGATCCCCTGGAGAAGGAAATGGCAACCCACTCCAGTACTCTTGCCTGGAAAATTCCATGGACTGAGGAGCCTGGTAGGCTACAGTCCACGGGGTCGCAAAGAGTCAGACACGACTGAGCGACTTCACTACTTAAAGTTTTGCTACCAAGCTCTGAGGCTGCCAGAAAAAGCAACTCCCAGATATTTCAGGTTTGTAATGAGACTTCAAAGCCACAGCCCCTGGCTTGGTCCACCACATCCTTGGCACCGATAAATGAACTATCCCTTTGCCCTGTTCTGTTGACAGCCGCATTTTTCCAATCTGACTTTCCCCATTCCGGACAGCATTATCCTTTCAGATTCAGGGCAGGCCCCTGACGACTGGACTTGTGACAAGCAGATTACAAAGCTGGGTTATCCAGGCATTGTATTTCCGAGGCTCTCTCTGCAGCCAAAGTGGCGGCGGCAGCAGAGAGCAGTAATTGCTCATTTGCGGCGCTGACCTTTTCAACTGGATGGCACCTCAGCTCTAGTGCCACCGTGATGTCTCTCTTCTTTAATTACCGGGTGCTGGCAGGGGAAGGAGCGGCCAGTGGCACCAAGTGCAGCAGTGTCTGGTGCCAGGACCTGTCTCACTCTGCTTCTCAAAGCCACAACTGAAGAGCAGAGCTATCTGCTTTATTCACTGTTTTTATACTCAGATTTTTAACAGAAATTTAAGTCCCTGGGATCAGAAGTGCGTGAGGAAATAACGTCAAGACATTTATCTGGGGGTCACTCATTTTCAAAAGAAAACTGGACAAATTGGCAGCAGGTGGAAGAGGTTCCGAGAAATCTATTTTGCTGTTTAATCGACAAACCTTGCAGTTTGGGTGGAGGGTCACATTGGTGGCAGCCCAACTAACCTCGTCTGTTCATTTGCTCACTGCCGCTCGGCTGTGCAAATTCATTACAATACTAATCTCGGGTAAGCAAGGTGGTACTGGTATCATCAACAAAAATTTCCAGGAAGATTCACGGATTGTTGGCGCTTTTACAAGGACTGTGTGGGACCAGAACGAGCTGGGGAAAAGGAAAGAGAAAGATAAGAGTGAAACAGTAGCTGAACTGGTCAAAGTCCTGTGATACTATCTGCAGGGTGGAATGAAGAGATGAAGCGAGGCAGCAGCCATGTGACGCAGTGAAGGGGCAGCAAGGTGAGAGCTGTCACGTAGACTTTATGCTCTCGTTCACGTACGCTGGTTCCTCTCTCTGCTACCAAGACCTAACATCCAAATATGTGCTGAGAGTGTGGCAGAGCAGAGATGAGAGGAGACATGCCCCCAGGCCCATCAGCCGACCAAACTCAAATGGAAAATTGACCACTTATTAATGCAAAAAGGAAAGATACCCAGGAAGGAGACAGAGTTCTGAGCAAGGAATAAGGCAATTCCAGTAATGATCAGCGCCCTACAACAGGACAGTCACACCTGGGCTGCATTTCTCAATAATCATAGATAGCAATTTTATTTTCCTTTATTTATTTCACCAACAACCTGATGTTTAAACATGAACTATCCAGTGAACAGTCCCTGCCCGTCCCCCTCAGCCCCTGCATCTTTGCCATTAATCCTTTACAAATCTGTCTCATAAAATATTTTTTAAAACACACATGTATTTTAAGGTACAAATGTGTTAGTCATTGTAGGGTTTAAACTATGTATATTCCACTTGTACAAAATCCATATGATTATATATATGTGTGTGTGTGTGTATATATATATATATATATATATGGTAAAAGTCTCAGAAACTTATTAAGACTGTTCAAGGGATTGCAATCAACCCTACACTCTCATCTTAAAAAGCTACCACAAGAAAAAAGATGAAAATTTACAGGGAAATTTAACTTTAAAAAGAATGACTGTATTGTGAGGATGACAAGCACTAGTGTTAGGTATGGTTGCGATTCTACCTACACGGCTGGTACCGTCACCATTTGAAGGTTGCTGTCATGCTTGTGTGGCAGGGGAAGGAAGAATGAAGAAGTCTTCTTCCCAGGTGAAGGCCACAGATCAGGAACCTAGGTCTGGTGCTATGCCTCTCCAGTGACTCTGTGATCAAGTTTTCTCTTTCTCAGCTATAGTAATGTTTGAGTTATAGCTACCATGATCATCGCAATGTTAGCTCTATGCAAAATATACTCAGAGAATTATGTAAAGGGTATTACTTTTAAATCCCTATCAGGCACTTGATACTGATATCAACTAGCCAGAACTTGGAGACAGAGTAAGATTCTTAATTGATTTTCTTTTTGTAATAGAAGAAAAGCATTTTTCTGTGTAACTCTATGAATAAACCAGTTAAATCCACCCTCAGAGACAAATGGGTGGCTACCATGATACCTAGTAATGTGATGATGCCCTTATAAGAGAAATGATGGAATTTCCTGGATTTCTCATACCACATCACTGAAATGTGTTTTGAATTGCTCAGCTAAACCTTAATTCCATTGCCTTTACTTAAAGGGGCATATACTATGGCCAATTCTCAGTCTAAAAACCCCACTGACTTCAGAGGGAGATTTTTCTGAGTAAAGATGACAGGATACAATTCCATGCAGGCTGAGTGACTGTCTATCATTTTTATTACGTGAGGCTGAAAATGTCTTCCAGCCGTACAAACCCCAAGGGACCACATGGTGCTGAAATTATCCATCTGTTTGGCTGTTTGCATCCTTGTCCATCTGACTCCACAAGGGACCAGAGTTGCTCACCTGCTATTGACCACAGAGGCATAATTTCTGTGCCTTACATTACTGACCAAGGAATGCATTTTCCAGCTGTGAAAAGTACAAACACATTAAAGTACAAGGTTATTTTCAGAAGCAGAACAACAGTGGCATCCAGGTAGAGCTGACTGATCTTTATCAAGGCAAAGAATTTATCTGTATAACCAAAACTGCACCCCAAAATAATCCATCGTGTAGTGAACTCACATGTCTTTTCAGTGTCAATCTCAGTTATTGGTTGGGGGCTGGAGAGAAACATCAAGAGGGAGATGAAAGGAGGAATGGAGTAGTGAGCTTAATTTTGTTAATATTCTTTCTGGCTTTTTCAAAATAACAAAATTTTTCACATCTAGATTTTTATTAAGCCAAGTCCTTAGCATAGTCACTATTCCACAGATAAAAAATTTGGAGATGTTATTTGGATTAGAATTAGAAGAATGAAAAAAACACAACAATTTTCCATAAGTACAATTTTGGCTTTGTTCCCTAGAGTCTCCTCACTAAGGAATCTGAAAGTTACAGATTTTTTTATCCCCAGTGAAATACACGGGCAAAATGTAAAAACCCATTTTTGAGAGAGAACGGGTACCAAAAAGCTAATGAGGAGACAACACAACATGTTGTTTTTTTCTTTTTTTCCTAACATTGATTTGGTGCTTCGTCTTTATGTACTGAAAGAAACATGACAGAGAAACAAATGTCCTTCTATTGTTTACATTTGAGGTTTACAGAGAGAGCAATCAGCAGATTTTCTGTAAGATCCATCTCTCTGTCACTGTGTTTTATTGGATACGGCTGCAGCTGAATCAAAAAGAGGAAAAAAAGAAAGAAGTGAAAGTGACAAAGATGGTTATAAAAATAGAAAAAAGGGAGTGAAATCTCTGGGGTGTAAGAGCGGTCCAAATACAGCTGTGAGCAATATCCCCTCTGTTTTCATAAAGTGTGAGCATGCACCCTCAACACATGGAAAACAAATTATAAAGACCAAGCATGAAAGAACAGATTTGGGTATTGTGTTCAGATGGGATTCACGATGGAAGTTTATCAGACATATTTCACATTATGTCCAGTTGGAACTGTGCTACATAGCAATGAAGTAAGCCTCACCAACTCCCCTCCCCCAACACACACACACACACACACACACACACACAGACACACACACACACAGAGAGAGACACACACACACACACACAGTTAATCAGTTCTACTCACCCACAGAGGAAAGTCAAAACTCAACTTGCCATTTAATAACCCCCATAATCTGGCTGCAACTTTTCTGAAACCTAATTCTCCTTGCTCTCTCTCTGGCCCAAGAAAAGTAATTCCTGCACAACAGACTCCCGTTTTCTCTTTTGTCATGGTGCTCAAGTCCCTCCCTTATTCTGATGGTATTCTAACATCCCATTTCCACCATCCTTCCTTCTTCGGTCTTGCCCCTCTTTCAAGATCTTCCTTTCCACTTAGACACCACCCCCTCCCATGGAAACAATAATCATACCACAGATTCAGGTATCACAGAAAATTGGCATGAAAACACAAAAGGTCACTGGCCAGAAACCAAGAAAATATTTGCAACCAGCAACTTCCTTCAAAGACATACAGCTATTTTATCTTTTCTCGTGGTTTCTGTGGGTCAGAAATTCAACTGGGCTGGGGTTGGGGGGGCAAGGTCTCTTGTGTGATAGGCTTAGAACAGCAGGGAGCTGGACTGTCCAGACTCCCTCTCTGTGTAGTCTCAGGGCCCTTCCATGAACTCTACCTAGGCTGATTTAGAATTCCTTATAATAGGAATTCTTTCTTAGAGACTGACAGCTCCAAGAGCAGGGATTCCAACAAGCAAGGCAAAATTTCAATCACCTTGTATGATCTGGCCTCAGAATTCATCTAGGAGTACTTGCCTCATCCTCACTAGTCAACACAGTCACCCAGTCCTGTCTGACGCCAAGAGGAAGACATCAGTTCAGTTCAGTTCAGTTCAGTCACTCAGTCGGGTCTGACTCTTTGCGACCCCATGGACTGCAGCGTGGCAGGCTTCCCTGTCCATCACCAACTCCCTGAGCTTACTCAAACTCATGTCCATCGAGTCAGTGATGCCATCCGGCCATCTCATCCTCTGCTGTCCCCTTGTCCTCCTGCCTTCAATCTTTCCCAGCATCAGGATCTTCATCAGGAAGACACAGACGTCAACTTTTGTTGGCAGAAGCGTCAAAGTCACCTTGTAGGAAAAGCACTTGAGATACTTAAAATATTTTCGTGGCCATTCTTTAAAAAATGCAATGGGCCACAAGAGATTAGAAAAGGAGGAATTTCTGCATCCTACCATTTCCCTACAAAATACAGAGTTCCAGGTAAATACTCAAATACTGCATTTTTATATAGTTTTTAAACTAAGGAGGTTTTTAAAAAGTTGTATTTTAAATGACTCATGTTTGCATGTTATACATTCTTTCCAAAGATACTAAAATATGCTTAGTGATGAACAGAGTGGAGTGAATCTGGTGCTACACTTCACTGTATCTACCTTAGAAAACGCAAGAAACATTTGTCCTGTAGCCACTGGGATAACATGACCAGCAAATGATCAAAGCACAGGTGCATCCTCCTCCAGATTCTAGGCAGTACTAGGCCAAGGGTGATTCAGCCAGTGAAGGCATGGTCCTAGGCCCAACCATCTTCATCACTGTCTAGTTTGCTGTCAGCAGATAAGCATGACCTAAAACATAATGTTCCCTGGTGGTATATTTCACAGGGTTTAAACAGTAGCATAGTCTTGAATCTGATAATGGTGCTCCTGAAGTGTCATCTGTCATAACCCTATCGAAGCTATTACTTACATAGTCACATTCAGGCTCAGTGCTTGCCAGCAAAATACAGTCCATACTTCAAAACGTACTTTTGAAATAACTCACACTTATACCCAGGATTTCTCTCACTCCGTGAAGAGGATAAGTA
>SJYA01001197.1:1020128-1033954 GCA_006410615.1 Neotragus moschatus
TCACTTATCAACGCTTCTCTAAGAAGGGAAAACAATCAGTTATTCCTCTTATTCAGATCATCTTCTCCCTCCTGCAGGCTTATCAAGGGGTATCAAGGCTTATCTCAGTGCAGGCTTATCAAGGTGTTTCACCAAGACTGTGAAGTGGGATTCTAGTGCCAGCTATGAAAGTGGTTCAGCATTTTCAGTAGACAGACACAAAAGCCAAGGGCATGTCTGGCTGAATTTGAGAAATGAGACTCAGATCTTGTGTTGGTCGAGACGTGAGGCATCCCACTGATACTGGAGGAGTTCTTATCCCGCCCCTGACAACCCTGCCCAGGCAAGGAGACAGAAGCCTCTTGAGAGAAAAGGGCCTGGAATTTGGCCCCTTTCCCATAGAAATACAAAGATATTACATTGGGCCCTATCTGGTGTTAGCCAATCCGCAAAACATAGAGGGCACAGTCTCCAGCCAGTATCACCCTCACTTCTGATACCAACTGCAAGTTCAGAAGGTTCCAAAACCACCTCATGTTCCATAATCCACTAGATCGGACTAATGGAACTACTCCCAGTTACAGTTTGTTACAGGGAAAGAATACTAGTCAAAATCAGCCAAGGGAAGATGCGTATGGATAGAGTCAGGGGAAGAAGAGAGGGGTCTCAAACATTCCCCCTCCCTGTGGAGTCAGGATGCACTACCCTCCTGACATCAACATGTGCCAATAAGCAGGGAACAGTGCCAATCAGGAAAAACCATGAAAGCTCACCCCTGCTCTGGTGTCCAGTGTTCTTAGCAGGGCTCTATTAGGCAGGTTTGGTGGGTTGATCAAGTGTCCACATGGTTGATCTCAGTCACTAGACTGATGGCTACTACCGCAGGAAACAACACCCTCATCCTAAACATCAAGGTTGGCCTTGCTGCTGTGATCAGCCCCCATCCTGTATCTACTCAGGGAGGCGGACCCCAGTCTACGATCTGATGTGTTCAGCCTCTGCCCCAAACCAACACCCTCCTGTCAGGTATGATACAGACTACATCCCAGAAGGTAAGGGTAAAGGCCAGAACTCTCTTCCAGCAAGGCCAAGTTCTTTACCATGCAGACTCCATGAGACTAACAGAGCCCTACTCTCTAAGAATGGATAAGCTCCCTCCACCTCCCGTTATCACTCGAGGAGGGCACGGAATGGGCAGGATGTTGAGATGCGCTGAGGACAGCACCTGAGTTATCCAGGGACATGGGTCTACCTCCTGACACAGGGCTGAGCAGTTCCCAGGAGCACGGCAGCCGCATGCGTGTCAGGAGAGCTGCCCGCTCGGGGACCTCAGATACACCCTCTAGAAGGAAAGAGTACAGGAAGGCTGTTTCACAGCGAAGCAAATACAGAGGGTGGAGGAAAGTGTGGGCGAAGGGAAGAGGAGGGCTACCATATAAAGTGGGAAGAGTCATGGTATAGGAAATGCCAACTAGAAAAAAGGATGAAACACTCAGGCTAGAGTTTGCGTGATCGGCGGGGGGGTGAGTATGGTCTTGTTCCTTAGCAGGGACGGTACTTACAAGAGTGAATGCAGGTCCTATTTACGATTGTACTAAGACAAGTGCATATCAGATTATCCCCAACAAGTGTATTCACCAACTTTTAGGTGGTAACTGGGGGGTGACAAGAATCAGAGCTGGTGACCAGCAGCCCGCAACTGTCACAGTTCATTCTGGTCCCCGAGTTGGCCCAGCCTCCTGGGCCATGTTTGGCCTCATCTCAGTGATAGCTGCTGTAAGACTAGGCTGGAGAAGCCCGCTCCCAGGCAGGGCCTGTCGGATGGGTGAATGTTAGTGAGGGCTGGGGTCTCAGGAAGGGCTGTCCAGAATATGCTGAGCAGTGTGGAGGGGTCTTGGTCCAGGCAGTGACCCCTGGCCTGGGTGGGAGTCCTCCCCAGAACCTGCGGGCCTGTGCTGAGGGCAGGTTCTCAGCTCTCCTCCTGTATACAGTCTTTAAGAATTACACATTTAAGGTTATTTCTTTCAAACAAGGTCCTCCAGGGACTCAGGGCTGCTGATTGCATGCTGCGAGTGTTTGACTGGCCTAAGGCTTTCTGTAGCACTTCAACTGAATTGGAGTAAGAGATAAGACAGACAGATAAACATAGAAAAATGCATACGGCACTGTATACACAGTCCTGATGCAGAAGTCATGAGATTAAAGCAAGGGAAACTGTTCTGACACCATGTCTATGGAATCTATGGAATAAATGAGTAAAGTTGGAAAATCAGGAGCATTGTGGAAAGAACCTGGTTTCGGAGTTGGATCTTAGTCTTCTTTATGGCACTAGATTTTACCCAGACACTAATTTGGGCTTTAGTCTTGGTTAATTTGAGAGCAAATCAACCAAGACTAGAAACATGAGACATAGAAAACAGAAAAATAACAATAGTAATAATAGCAAACATTGTTGAACGCTTAGGATTAACCCCTGCACAAACCTAAGAAGTAGATACCCTTTATTCTCATTTTACCAAAAAAGAAACAGACAAGTTGAGCAATCCGCCCAAGGTCACACAGCAACTTTGTGCCGGAAGACAAATCCAGGTCTTGAGTTTATTCTCGTAACATTAGCATGCTTGTTATTGGTCTCCAACGGCCGCTGCTCTGGAGTCAAGTGTGGACAAATAGAGCAACACTCTAATGGTGTCGAGTCTCAAAACTCACACTCACATTTCCAATAGCAGAGCAAAAACATCAAGTTAATACAAGCCTCTAGTTCAGCCGAAAAAAGTGTTTTCTAACCAAGAGTGACCTGACAATAGTGTCTTTGTTTCCAGTCTATCTCCTTTCTTCAAAGAGAAGGGAGAGAAGGCGACAGAGACCTCAGTATTTCTGCGGGGGAGGCCAAGTGGGTCTTCCATAGGTCCCACGTTTTTTCCTAGAGTCCTTTGCTCTCAGAAAACCCCAGGGCCTTTCTCATGTCCTCTCTGCTTATTTTATCTTTCCAACATTGCCCTCTCCTCTTACAGGAAATAAAAGACCAGGAAAGCTCAAAGCACTGCTTCTCCAGGCAACATCCCCTCTAAGACCATCGCTCTAAAAAGTTCTGGGTGAAGTTTCATCTATTCAGTCCATGCTAGAGAAATGCACAGACAGTCATGAAGGGGTACCAGTGCCCCTTTGGAGAAGTGAGGAACCAGAGAAGGCTTCAAGAATGAGATGATCCCTATGCTGATCACCAATGCAGGAACAAGAACAAGCAAGACAGGAGTGGAGGAGGGCATGCCAGGCAGATGGGAGATCATGGACTAAGCCCAGGAGCTGAAGACATCTAGCATGATCCTCAGTGTGAGCATTAGGATGGTGCTGACAGGAGGAGCTCCAGAGGCGGAGAGCAGGAGCCCGACACAGGGCTTGTCTGCCTTTATCCTGTGAGATACAGAGTTACTCAGGTATAGTGACACCAGGCCACAACTGGCTTTACAGAGGTCATCTGACTGATATGATGGGTGTGAGGGCTCCCAGGCCAGAAGATAAGTTAACAGACAGTGGCTAGGAGCTTATATCGTAACATCTTAAATATCCTGGTTGCAAAACAAGGAAATTTTGCAGTATGGAAGACACAAATGGCCCCTAGAGATGCCTCTTGGGTGAAAAGATTGTTGGTTATGCAGATCGCCAGCTTCCCACAACATTCATGGAGCCCTGGTCCACGACTCTCCAGGTCCCCAGAGGCTCACATGCACTCAGGAAGGTCTGACCCTGTGGTAGCTACGTCTGGACCTATGTCTCCTGTATCCGTATTTTTTTATTGTTTTACAGTGAAAGTGTATTAGTTTACAGTTTTTTAAAAAAACATATGAATACCTTGAAAACACACTTATAAAAACCATNAGAGGCTCACATGCACTCAGGAAGGTCTGACCCTGTGGTAGCTACGTCTGGACCTATGTCTCCTGTATCCGTATTTTTTTATTGTTTTACAGTGAAAGTGTATTAGTTTACAGTTTTTTAAAAAAACATATGAATACCTTGAAAACACACTTATAAAAACCATCTGAGAAGAATCCCAACCTTTCACAGTTAGAGCCAGAACCATCTCTGGCTTGCAAGAAGTCATTACAAAAGCAAGAAGATACATGACAGATACGAGGACACTTTAAGAAAAGTTGACATAGTAAATTAAATTTTGAGACAGTTGCCCCTACAGATACCCCCAGTTTAGGGTATCCTGAATAGAAAAGCCAGTTAATGGGATGTTTGAATTACCCAACACATGTTCTGGCCCCATTTAAAAAAACAGGGGAATCTTTAGCAGTAGGACCAAGCACTTGTCTTATGGCCACTGGGAGATAAATGGCTTACAATAAAATAAGCTGTATTTGGTAATTAAGATGATGGGCATTGATTCCTACCACTTATCTCTTTTGAAACACCCTTGTAAGAAAGATCAGACAATCAGGCCACTGAGCGGTCAAAAGGGTGTGTGGGCTGGGAAGGAGGAGGACAGGGAGAAAGGTGAGAAGTGTTTGGGTTTTTTTTTTTTTTTTTAAGCGCTGCTAAAATTAACAGTGCTATTTTCACACTTGTAAAGTAGGCAGCTTGATTCTACTGCGAGCAAGGATGCTTCCTCTCCCCAGAGACCAGGGCTTTGATGCAACCGGACAAAGGCAAAAACAATCACCATTTACTCTTGTGGAAGAAGTCAACAGCCTCCTCCAGAAGGACTGGGGCCTCATGCATTAATGCAGGTGTGCTGTTGGTGAGAAACTTCACATCCTGATGGAGTTTTTCTCACAGAGATGCCCTCCCACTGGCCCCATTCACCAATGAACCTCTGGGCAACAAGGCTGGAGCTGGGTCCAGCATGCAACCCAAGAATGTTGCTGAATCAGTGAGGTGCCTGGTGATGACAAGAGGCCAGCAGCTGGTTTCTCAGTCCTCTCTTTAATCCCTAGTATCTATTGGGTTGCAATGTTCAACTCACTGGAGAAAGAATTTGCGGTCCTGTTTAAATCGGGGCTTTGGGGCTTCCCTGGTTGCTCAGATGGTAAAGAATCTGCCTGCAATGCAGGAGACTCAGGTTTGATCTCTAGGTTGGGAAGATTCCCCTGGAGAAGAGAATGGCTACCCACTCTGGTATTCTTGCCTGGAGAATTCCATGGCAGAGGAGCCTGGCAGGCTACAGTCCATGGGGTCGCAAAGAGTTGGACATGACAGCAACTGACACTTTTGGAGGATATTTAAAAGAAAAAAAGCCAAAGTTGTCTTCATGGAAACATTCATTTTACAGAAAGCACATCTCCCACATTTGGGCTTGAACAGGGATGGTGGAGGGGGTTAGATCAGATTCCTGAGTATTGTATATAGATACAATTTTAGGGTCCAGAAATGTAAGAACCCTTATGCTTGAATTTTTAAAAAATATGGACATAAAAACAACAGAAAACAAGTATTTTAAAATCTAAGTTGGAGATAAGATGGAATTTATTTGAGGACAGTAGCAGTGACTGCCCTGCCCCCTCACAACAAAGGCAGGGGTGTAGTACCTCACATGGGAAGTGATCAACAATAATGTGCAAATCCAATAACCTGAATGCTGACAAAATGCAACAGCTATCTGCCTTAGTCATTCTTTACTCACCTGCTCTAGAAGAGATGGTTTGAAAGGATATGAAAAGGACACATGGAGAAGAAAAAGCCCAAAGTGACACAGTCTAAGAGTAGACAACTCCAGTGCGGAAGTCAGTTTCCTAAATGGATTAAAATGAACTATATTCAGAATCAGATGGAAATCCAGGGGAACATGTATTTTCCCCACATTCTTAATGCCTTCCTATAAGCAGGTGTCACACTCATTGATGGCGCTGATCTCTGACTCATCAATTCTTTATTTCAGAGCAAATCCATTTTTTTCATCTTTCTTCTTAAACTAAAGCACTTCTCTGAATTGTGGTTTTTTTTTTTTTCCCCATGTGCGTTTGGCATATGAGGGGTGGGGAGGCGACAGGTGGAGGTTTGCGGGGAGAAATGGGGGTGGGGTGAAGTGTAGAGTTTCAGAGACCACAAAGCCTGCTTTCTCCACAATGCCTCCTTGCCCCGTAGCATCCCCACCCTTACAGTTATTAACCACTGTGGCTAATCAGATTAAGAGTCTTCAAGACAACTCTTTGATCCCCTGTCAAACAAAAGTATGCAAGCAAACAACAAAAAAGCTGGGAAGATGCTAGTGTCGCACATGTGGGATGGTGAGAGAAGCAAATAGGACCGTTCTGTGCACCCAGGTACCTCCGAGACCTCCCTCTACCTGTCAGAGGCCTGAAAGATTTCTTGTGGCCCTGGTAATCAGATTTAATGAAGGCTTGGGGCAATTAGCAAGAAAAACACAGCTGAGGTTCTCTGACCATAGACTGCATCCAAGGAAACACAAGTAGAGCAACGGCAAGGTTCTCTGAGCACTGAAACTGACGACCACAGGGCAGCCTAGCTGCGGAAGGCCTGAGCGCACCGGTGACATCACAGTATACAGTCTGAGCCGACCTTGGGTGCAGCACTGCAAGTCCGGAGAACAGGGTCTGTGCATCACTGCAACACAGAGGGCATGGAGCCCAAAGCCTCATATACATGAAAAATATAATGGGAGAGATTTTTTTCTGCCAGGAATATTTAATTTTCCTGACAGCTCACTATCTGCATATCACAAGGTCCCAATGCATGTGTGTGATTTTCTCTGTTGTCTTTCAAAAGAAAGCAGACCATTTCCTGTGATGCCTTGAAAGTTGCTTCAATGTGCATTGATCCCTTTGATCTAATGAGTGTGTGTATTTTAAAACCAAGTCATCTCTGCCTCCCTCCTCTCTTTGTGGGAAGGAACCAGAACAATGGGGGGAAAACCAGGTTGGTTTCCACTGTTTTCCTGCTGGCCTCTGTCCCTCTTCACGGAGGTTTTGGATGCTGCTTAATTTTTGCTGATGTCCTTTTTATCTTAGGCTTCATGTGAATTTTAAAAGAGTTCCATTGATATGCAACCTACTGTGTATTCTGATACCCTGCCCGCCCTGTGGCACTGCAGAAGCCTGCAGCTGTCTGAAGCTTAATTATGCATGCATGCACGCAAAGCCCAGATGCTCGGCCAAGAGTGCCTCAACGACTACAGTTTCTCACTTGTTTTTGTTTGAATTATAATTGGGCTGATCTCTATTTCTCAGCCCATTTGTAGCTTCAGCATGTTCCTCTTTGCCTCCATCACTGCCTCTGCTTGACTTGGCTCCTTCCAGAAGGAGCCCTTTGCCAATCTGCCATGCCTCTGAAATCTGAGAAGGGTCATTCATGGGTCTGACAAATCCTTTTACCTACATGGCAATTTTAAAAGGTACAAAAATGACCCTAGCCCCAATCAGTTTTCCTCCAGATGGTTGGTAGCTTAGAGGGGGGGGGAAAAAAGTTAACTAAAAGCTGGCATCTGGGTGGAAACAAAGGCGGCTTAGAGCCAGGCATCCACAATGGAATGGAATACCGGGTATAAAGCTTTACACCTGCTGAAAGAAGGTAATGGAGACCAGCAAAGGCAGGTTTGTTAAGCATGCACATCCTCCATTCAAAGCCTTTTGTGACCAGTTTTCCAGCCTACCTAAGGGATCTCAGTCTTTAAGAAGAGCAGAGCTTCATGTCAGAGTGTGAAACTGGGTATGGCATTGCACAAGACACAAACGTATTGTGTTACCCTGACTTCACTAGGAGATGGGCAAATAGAGTAACTCACTCATGAAACATGGTAGTTGCTCGTTAATCCTATTCCTGAAGAATACTCAGGGACACCTGGTGTGATTTTTTAAGTGAAGCGTCAAATTAAGTGTCCAGATTTATCTTGTTGAAAGCCATAGGATTATTTTGCACTACTAAAACTTGAAAGAAAAATGTTATGGAACTATATTGAGGCTTCAAAAGTAAGCAAGAATCTATGATAGCATAATTAACCATGACAATTTTAAGACATAAAAGTCATCAGGTGAGCATTTGCCATTCAATCAGATGATTCCTGTTTGAAGAATAACTCTTAACAACTAACATTTTCATCTAAGACATCTTACTATTGTGTGCCATCGCAATTACTTGAGGCAGATTATATCATGATTCCCATTTTACAGATATGACTGCTGAGATGAAAGGAGACTTTCCTAAGGCTTTTGTGTGGTAGAGCTGGGACTGGGATTATCTCAGTCCAAAACCCATGCACCTAATAGCTACTATGTTTTTCCCACCTAAGAACATTTATTGAATGTATATCAAGTGCCAAACACTGCTATAAACTCTTTAGAACTACTCTACAAGGTAGGTACACTTTTTAACCCCATTTTCTAGAAGACATCTTCACAATTAACCGCTCTTCTATGCTCAAGCTTTTCTCCATAGCCCACCTAGTCTTCCAGCCAAGTGGTCTACCAAACTGACTAGCCCTGTAGGATAAGGATTATAGTATAAGAGGTATGCCTTATACTTAACAACATTGTCATACAATACAAATAAAGAATTATAATTCCCTGGGATGTACAGAATAGTACTACTGTCTTGAAATATTGCTTAGAAAATAAAATTGTCTTATGGATGTCAGCACTGTATAAAATGACAGGATACATCATACAGATAAGAAGATTTTCATGACCAAAGATGCTATTATTGTTAAGAAAAATGTTTGTCAAGACATTAAAAACATCTTTTCTTCTACCAGTGGATGGTGACATAGAAAAGAGGAGAGATGAATATGGTGGCCTCCCAGGGAGCGGATATTTATAGGTATAAAGACTTTTAAGTTTAATTTTCTAAATTGGATAGCTCTAATATTTTTAAGAAGAAATTAAAAGATCACAAGCTTTTTCACCTCTCAATACCAAATTAGCAACACTATCTAAATTATTAGTATTACTCTACTCACAGATGAGTCTGTGTCCTGAAGCGCAAAGAGCACCAGAAAGTGGATTTTCATAGCTCTTTTGCTTGTGTTCTAAGTTTAAGAGGAAGAAAAAGAACCTCAAATTCCATGACAGAGATTTCTATCGACAACATCAGTTAACCTCTTTCCTTTTTTGCCAACTGGAAATTAAATTTATAAGAATCTGTTTATGTAACATGACGCTAACCTATGATCCATTAATATCTGAAGCAATCATATTAAACTCTATTTCTGAAATCACAATTTTATGTAACATTACAGAATGGAATAACCAAATGAGCATTAAATTCTTTGTTGTAATGGAGAGAAGTGGGCTTGGTTTGGGCTTCAGACAAAACTGTATTGGAATATCCTCTTTGTCTCTTACTCCTAGCTTTTCCGTGGATATATATGAGTTAACCTCTCTGAAGGTTATTATCTCTATGTAAGATGGTGATCCTAATACTTACTGCATAAACTGGCCATGAGAACATTTGCAAAGGGTTTGGGGGAATAATGTTTGTTCAGCTTCCCCCAGACTTTGCTATAGGAAAATTGAAGAATGTCCAAAGGGTATGAGGACAGTCTTTGACTATTTTGGTAGGATTCATTTTTCTCATGTCTTTCTCACTTTCTTGTCTGGGAAACAATAGGAATAGAATATCGATCAATGGATAGACATGGAAGGGAGAGATGAATTTTCAAAGCCAAGCATAGAACATTTTACAGTATCAGAGCTTCTAGACAAGTTGTGGCTTTAAGGATGATGTTCTGTTTTATAATTTTATGGACCATTGCTCCACATCTACCTTTCCATTCTTCCCCAAGGAGGGTTTTTCCAAGCCAGTATCATGCTTGGCGCATATCAGATGCTATCCTTTATCAGGGTACATGATACTCCAGATCAATGATAAGGAGTCTAGTTAGAGCTAACCAGGTCAGAAATCAATCTTGAGACCCAGCTCAAAAAGATCCAGTCATCACCAATTCATTCTCATATACTTTGACACCAGTTTACCCAAGGCTGCCAACAATCATCCATTAAGAGAGATATGAATCAGAACTTAGACTAAATATAAAGTATTGGTCTCCCCAGTAGTAGGATGTCTAGCATCCTTGTGATCAGATAAGCCGAGTAAAAAACATCTTTGGTCTTAATTTTGGTGTGTGCATGCTCAGTCGCTTCAGTCACGTCCGACTCTTTGAGACCTGATGGACTGTAGCTTGCCAGGCTTTTCTGTCTATGGGATTCTCCAGATGAGAATACTGGAATGGTTTGCCATTTCCTCCTCCTGGGGATCGAACCCATGTCTTCTGCATCTGCTGCGTTGGCAGGTGAGTTCTTTACCACTGGCGCCCCCTGGAGAAGCCCTAATTTTGGTAATAATGTGTAATGAGTTGCTCTTTTCTGAGTTAATGCAAACTGAAGTATTACAAACTAGTAATTCATTCAGCCAATAAATACTTGCCGGAAGCTTACCAGGTGTTCCTACTGTGCTAGAAGCTGGAGATATAGCAATGACCAAAATACCAAGATACACACTTTCATGAAGCTTATGTTCTGGTGACATTTTAATGAGTTGTGAAGGATATTTTCTTTCTAATAAGAAACAGCAGACATCTGATCTGTAATTGAGCCAGTAGGCTTACTTTTCTAACTGTCAGATCTTGGAGACAGTTCAAGATGGCAAAATAGGAAGATCCCAAACTCACCTCCTCCCACTGAGGCAATGAAGCTACAGCTACATATCGATCAATTCCCTCTGAAAAAGACTTGCAAACTAGCTAAGTCCTCCAGAATGAAGGGTAACTGCACTAAGAAATATACCACAGGGGTTCAACAGTAGACTAGATGATGCAAAGAAAGAATTAATGATCTGGAGAACAAGGTAATAGAACTTAGCCAAAACAAAGCAGGGAAAAGAAAAAAAAATTAAGTGAAAATTTCTTAAGAGACCTATGGGACAATATCAAGCAGAGTAACTTTTGCATCATAGGGGTCCCAGAGAAGAGCGAAGAGAATGAGGCAGAAAACTTATTTGAAGAAGTAATGGCTGAAAACTTTCGTAACCTGGGAAAGGAAATAAATTTCCAGATCTAAGAGGCCTAGAGAGTCCCAAATGATGAATTCAAAGAGACCCACAACAAGTCACATAATTAAAATGTTGTCAACAATTAAACAAAGAATTTTAAAAGCAGTAGGATAAAAACAACTTGCTCCATAGAAGAGAACTCTCAGAATACTATTAGCACATTTCTCAGTAGAAACTTTGCAAGCCAGTAGGGAGTAGCATGATCTATTTTAAGGGATAAAAGGAAAAAAAAAATCTTCAAATCAAGAATACTCTACCCTGCAAGGTTATCATTAGAAACTGAAGGAGAAATAGAGCTCTCCAGACAAATGAAAGCTAAAGGAGTTCATTACCACTAAACTGGCCTCATAAGAAATGTTACAAGAATTTCTATAAGTTGATTAAGACACTAATTAGTAACAAGAACACATATACCTTCAAAAGATAAAAAATTTCACTGGCAAAGTTGAACATACAATAAAGGTAGCAAATTAATCACTTACAAAGTTAGTATGAAGGTTAAAAGATTTTTAAAAAATCTAGAAATACAATAGTTAAGGGATATACAAAATAAAAAGATACAAAATGTGACATCACAAACATAAAACTTGGGAGGAAATGTAAATGTAGAGTTTTAAGTATGTTCAAACTTAACTTGCTATCAACTTAAAATAGACTGATATATACATGTACTTGTGGGTGGGTGTGTGTGTGTGTATAGGCTATTATATGTGAGCCTCATGGTAATCATAAAGCAAGAACCTATAGCAGATACACCAAAAAAAAAAGAAAAAGGAAACTAAGTATAACATTATAGAAAGTCATCAAAACATAAGGGAAGAAAGAAAGTTAAGAATAAAGGGATAGGAACTTCCCTGGTGGTCCAGTGATTAAGAATCTGCCTATCAATGCAGCAGACATGGGTTTGATCCCTGGTCCAGAAGATTCCACATGCTGCAAGGCATCTAAGCCCATGTGCTGCCACAACTGTTGAACCCAAGCTCTAGACAGCATGAGCTGCACCCACTCAGCCCCTGTGCCACAATTACTAAAGCCTGCAAGCCCTAGAGCCTGTGCTCTGCAACAGGAGAAACCACCACAATGAGAAGATCATGCACCATGAGAGAGAAGCTCCACTTGTCACAACTGGAGAAAGCCCATGCGCAGCAACGAAGACCCAGAGCAGTCGATAAATAAATAAAATAAAGAATAAAGGGACAGGACTTCCCTGGCGGTCCAGTGGTTAAAAATTCGCCTGCCAATGCAGGGGGCACAGGAAGATTCCACATGCTGTGGGGCAACGAAGCCTGTGCACCACAACTGCTGAACTCTNAAATAAGATCAGAAATTAAAGAGATGCTACAACTGATATTAAAGAAATACAAAGGACCTATCCTTCTCAAAAACTTCCAAAAAACTGAAGAGGAGGAAATGCTCTCAAATTCATTTTATGACATTAACATTTCCCTGATACTAAAACCAGACAAGGACCCCATCTGCCAAATTAAATCACAGGCTAATATTCCTGATGAACATAGATACAAAAATCCTCAACAAAATATGAGCAAACTGAATCAACCATACATAAAAGGATCATACACCACAATCAAGTGGGATTTATTCTAGGGCTGCAAGGATGGCTCAACATTCAAAAAAATCAACATGATACCTTGAATTAACAAAATGAAGACTATAAAAAAAATCACACAAAGATCTAGATACATTTTGAAAAGTATCTGACAAAATTCAACACCCATTCATAATAAAAATGGCATTTTTTTTTTTTTTTTTAGAGAAGTGGAGCAAATATTTCTAAAATTTGTATGGAATCACAAAAGGTTCTGTGTAGCCAAAACAATTTTGAGAAAGAAGAATGAAGCTGGAGGGATCGTGTGCCCGGATTTTACACTATACTACAAAGTATAGTAATCAAGACAATATGGTACTGGCAAAACAACAGACACATATATCAGTGGAACAGAATAGAGGGCCCAGAAAGAAACCCGGACATATATAGTCAATTATCTACAGCCAAGGAGTCAAGAATATGCAATGGGGAAAGAACAGACTCTTCGATAAATGGTCTCAGAAAACTGGACAATCATATCCAAAAGAATGAAACTGGACCTCTGTCTTTTACCCTACACAAAAGTTTACTCAAATGGATCAAAGACTTAAATATAGAACCAGAGACCATTAAACTCCTATAAGAAAACGTAATTGGAAAGCTCTTTGACGTGAGTCTAGCAATCTGTTTTTTGGAGCTGACTCCAAAGGCAATGGAAGCAAAAGCAAAAACAAACAAGTGTGACTTTATCAAACTAAAGACCTCTCCACAGGAAATGAAATCATCAGCAAAATAAAAAGGCAGTCTACTGAATGGGAGATGGTATTTGCAAATCATATATTCAATGAAGAATTAATATCCAAAATATATGGTTGGCACTTGAACAACATGGGTTTGAACTTCACAGGTCCACTTTTCCATGGAGTTTTTTCAACCAATACATCCTGCAGGACTACAGAATAGGCAGTTGTTTGAATGTGCAGATGGGGAATTGTGGCTGTGGAGGGCCAACTTTAAATTATGTGCCAATTTACAACTGCATGGAGGATTAGTACCTCACCCGGAGTTGTTCAAGGGTCAACATTATAAAGAATTCATATAACTCAATCACAAAAAAACAATTCAATGAAAAAATGGGCAGAGGATCGAAATAGGCGTTTTTCCAAAGAAGACATCCAAATGGTCACTGGGCATATGAAAAGGCTCAACATCATTAATTATCAGGGAAACGCAAGTCAAAGCCACAGCAAAATATTACCTACATCTCTTATAATGGCTATTATCAAAAGGACAA
>SJYA01001197.1:1035756-1065801 GCA_006410615.1 Neotragus moschatus
TGGAGTTTTTTCAACCAATACATCCTGCAGGACTACAGAATAGGCAGTTGTTTGAATGTGCAGATGGGGAATTGTGGCTGTGGAGGGCCAACTTTAAATTATGTGCCAATTTACAACTGCATGGAGGATTAGTACCTCACCCGGAGTTGTTCAAGGGTCAACATTATAAAGAATTCATATAACTCAATCACAAAAAAACAATTCAATGAAAAAATGGGCAGAGGATCGAAATAGGCGTTTTTCCAAAGAAGACATCCAAATGGTCACTGGGCATATGAAAAGGCTCAACATCATTAATTATCAGGGAAACGCAAGTCAAAGCCACAGCAAAATATTACCTACATCTCTTATAATGGCTATTATCAAAAGGACAAAAAACAAGTGTTGGCAAAGATGTGGAGAGAAAGGAACCTTCTTGCACTATTGGTAGGAACGTAAATGAATGCCACCATTAATGTGGAAAATAGTATGGAGATTCCTGAACAAATAAACTACCACATGATTCAGCAACTCCACTTCTGGACACTTAACTAAGGGAAACAAAAACACTTATTCAAAAAAAAATATATATATATATTCGCCCCTGTGTTCATTGCAGCATTATTTACAATAACCAAGATATGGAAGCAATCTAAGTGCCCATCAATGGATGAACAGATAAAGAAGATATATATTTTTTTCCCTATATATATAATATATATTTATAATAGAAGGTTAATCATCCATAAAAAATGAAATCAATTTTTTTAATTTGCAATCACATGGATGGACTTTGAAAATACTATGCTAGAAGTAAGTCAGAAACAAATTCTATATGATTTCACTTACATGCAGAATCTAAAAAACAAAACTCATAGGCCCAGAGAACAGGTTGGTGGTTACCAGAGAGGAGGTGAGTATGGGTGAAGAGGATCAAGAGGTACAAACTTCCAGTTATAAAATGAAAAAGTTACGGTGATGTAAGTATAGTACAGTGATTACCCTCACTGATATCATGTTGCAAATTGGAAAGTTACTATTAAATCTTAAAAGTTCGTATCAGAGAATTTTGTAACTCTGTATTGTGACAGTGACGTCTTATTGCAGTGATTGTTTCACAAGTATATGAACGCCAAAACTAATGTCATGAAACTAATGTCATGTTGCATGTCAATTACACTTCAATTAAGAAAAAAATTCAAATCTTGTCAGCCTCATAAATCATACCCTCCTAATGTTCCCCTGATATTCATCACCCAGCTTATTTCAGTACTTGAGTGACTCAGAGCTCTCTGCTTCACAGTGCAGGCCACTACGTTTCTACATATCCCATATTAATTAGAAAATCCTTTTAAAAAATGATCAAAAATTTCCTTCATCCTAGATTTCCCTCTGAAACTACATAGTGTTGCCACATAAAAGATGGAGGTGCTGTGAGTTCCCAGTCAGCGGTAAGATGTTAGCCTTAAAAGGAGAGCTTGGCTTCCTTCCTGGGGTAGTGGAGAAGAAAAGCCTAGCTTTACATAGCTAAGTGGGCAGCACAGGGTTCCCCAGCTCTCCTACATTCTGTAGGTGATACTTTTTCATTTCCAAGTTTACTTTCTGAGAATCTTGCCAATCAAAGCACTTTTTGTCTTCCACCAATTTCAGAGACTTAAAAAATACCGCGAAGGGAAGCCGTGGAATAGGTACCTGCCTTCTGTAGGTAGCTTTCACAGTGTCTTTTTATGGCATCTAAGAGAATCATTTTTTATTGAATAATGTAGTTCATGACAGTTTTGCAATGTAACCATTCAACACTTGTATTTTAGGTGAGTATACGGTAACAATAAAGAAACACACACGCTCACGCACACACACCATACAGACAGGGTCGATCAAGATTGAATTTTCCCCTAGGATGAAAGTAAGGTGTTTGTGTGGAAACAGGCAGGTCTCTACCCCCAACAAGTCCACAGTTAGAAACGAAGCTTTATCTTTACTGCAAAAAGTTGCTGTTCATTACAGCATCCATGTCAGAGACCAATAAAGAAAAAAAGCACCAGGGAGAGTGATTACTGTACTCCTCCAACACAAACAAATTGTTTTCCACTGAGGATGAACACAACGCTTTGTATCCACTAGATTAAGCACGTTAACTATAACCCTGTCTCTGGGCCACATTGAAGAAGAAAAGGAAGAACAAGAGATTATACACACAACCTACAAATAATATATATATAATGGATATTAGCTACCCCACAGTAAGGTTAATTGTGGCTTCTCTGAACACTTAATCTGCAAGCCGATGATAAATCCCACCCTGAATAGAAGAGGCTCGTATTTAGGTCACACAAAGTCATTGCCGTTTTTTAATTTAAACCACGCACTAGATTAAAACACAAGAGTATTTCAGGAGGACAATTCCGAAGCCACAGCAATAGGCTGTCATTTGGCGTAAAAAGTTTCCACAGCACACCCCAGGGACATGTTAATCAAAGCTTTTTAATGGATTCAGTCTGATCTGTGACAGGCTTTGTTCCAAAGATGGCATTTGCTGGAGAGAGCTGCAAGTTATCAATAAGACACAGTAATTGCGAGGAGTGATGGAGCTGTGTTTCTGGGGCTTTCTACCATCCAGCTCTTTTTTTTTTTTAATCAGTTGAGGCAGAAATGTCTTGCCATAGAAGTCAAGGCATGACTTGGTTTTTCCTTTAATCAACCAACAGAGAATAAAGGGAAATGAAACAATAACAACAATAAAACTGACCTTAACTCTTTAAAAAAAAAAAAAAGAAAGAAAAAAGAACCCTCACACCACCTTCTTCTGTTTCTCCTCCTTGTTAAATCTTTGTCTTAGACTTTTAAGCCCAGGCTGGGTAGCAAGTCTTTTAAACTGATCCAATAAATCTATTTTAACCAGAGGCAGCCTTGGGAAGCTCCTCTGTGGCCTGGTGCAGGGCCTTCTCCACCAAGTTCTCTGTTATCATTCTGAAATCAAAGCAGCCAGAGGCTAAATTAAGGACAGAGGATCACGCTGATCACCTATCAGGGATAGTTAGCTTTTCAGCCACTTAAGAAGGTTAAAATGCTCCCCGATGGATGGAAAGTGTCTTGGTGCCCATTCAAAACGGTCATGTCTTAGGAACTGAACCGTTGCTTTCTTTAGTCAGTCACAACAGTCACTCTGGAAGACCAGAATCACTCCCTGGGTAAGAGATATGAAGGTGGTTAAGTGGGGGCAGGAGGGACACAGTATTCAAGAAGCAACCAGCCTCATTTATAGCGCCTTTTCACAGCCACATGGCCGCCTTTGGTTCCAGTGAAGTCCCTGAGCTCATATGTCACCACTGAAGACTCCCACACCTGCATAGCCGATGTCAACACCTCAGAAAGCAAGGAAAGAACAATCAGACTTCCATCCACAGCTCAGCCTGAGAGGACCTCTTCCTGTTTCCCAGTGTGTTAATGTCTACGCAGCTGTTACCTCGGTTCCCCAGGCAGGAGGTCGGGCAGATTTATCAAACTCTTCAGCTAAATACACACTGCTTGCCTTTCCCCTGTCTTTGACCAGGAAATAAAACAGTCTAGAGATACAAACATGGGATAGAACACTTTTGACGCTGTGCCTCTTATTTACACACTCCACGTTTCCTGAAATAAGCCCAAACTCCTGAGTGGGCTCTTTAGGACTGATGACAAATGACTTTTTCAGTCTCGTTTCTTCTTCTCAGCCCCACTGTTGGACTTCTGTTGCTCACATAACGTGTCTTGTAATTCCATCCCTCTTGTCTTTGTTTATAACATTCCTTCAAGCCTGAAATATCCTTCCCCTCATTCTCCACTTACCAAAATCCTTAGCCCGCAGGCCCCATTCCAATGCCATCACCCTGGCGAGGTCGGAATGAACCAAGACAAGGGACAGAGCCACAGGAGGCAGGGGCACAAGGGTCACGGAACCAGAGACCTGCGCTGTCATAAAGCTTTAGGGAGACGACTCAGCCCCCTAGGCAACAAGTCGTTTGTTCTCAGAAGTCCACAGTCGACTGCTTCCAAGCAAAAGCAAACCTCTAAAACTGAGTGAAGAAAACTAGGAAAGAAAAGAAACTAACCTGGTGTGTGACGGCCGAGCAGGGAGCACATTCAGAGGTCTCAAGAAACCATACGGCTGGCCGTAGGCTAGCATCTAGGGACGCAACAGGGAACGAGGTCCTTGCTGAGATGGTAGGAGACATGGCTTTGCGTTCCAGTGTCCATTTCCCATCTTTGGTTAACAGCTCCTTGATTATCCTTGAAGACAGTGGTATTCAAACTTTGGGGCTTCCCAGGTATCTCAGTGGTAAAGAATCCACCTGCCAAGGCAGGAGACGCAAGAGACACAGGTTGTATCCCTATGCTGGGAAGATTCCCTGGAGAAGAAAATGACAACTTACTCCAGTGTTCTTGCCTGGAGAATTCCATGGACAGGGGAGCTTGGCGGGTTACGGTCCACGGGGTCACAAAGAGCTGGACTGACTGGGTGACTATCCATGCAGTTTAGATCATTAGAATCATCTGAAGGCTTGTCAGACACATTGATACGCCCTCCCGCTTGCCCTTCTACCCAATAGGCCTGGAGTGAGGCTAGATAATTTGCATTTGTAACAAGTCTCAGGTGATGCGCATGATGCTGGCCCCGCCAGAGCACAGGCTGAGAACCTCTGCTTTGGGAAACCACCTGATCTCCCTTCTCTCTGCTGTGTGGAGTGTGGATTTAAGGGCGGCAGGAGAAGAGGAAAGAAAGGAGACTGGTTAAGAGCTGAGTGCTAGGGTATTCAATAGAGATGACGAGGGTCCAGATTAAGAAAGGAGATGGAGGAGTGAAGAGAGAACAGAGAAACTGAACATTGACTGACTAACCAAATTGGTGGATGAGAGAGAGAAAAGAGTCTAGAATGTCCCTACACGTTGGGCTTAAGAAATTAAGAAACTCATATCCCAGAGGGGGTCTGCTTTATAAGAAGAGGCTTGTGCTGGATAATTGCTAAGAGGAAGGAGATGGTGAAGCTGAAAAGTTGATACATGGGGATAAATAAGCAAAGAGTGTGTATGAGGACAAGCCCAGCTCATACCCCGGAACACAGAGAGGGCTGAGGAGGAGGGCGAATGAAGATCATTTGACGGACAGAAAGTTAAGAAACGGGGGGAATTCTCACTTGATATTTTATGAGATAGAAGTTTCTGGGATTAGACATTTGAGGAGAGAAGCTGGTAAGGGAAGCAGAAGATCAAGTTGACTAGAGACAAGTGATGTTTCTGAGAAGCATTGACAGACTCAAGTGACAACCCCAAATCGTATATCTCAGGCCACTAGGCTCATTTGAGCCTTATAACCACCCTTCAAGCTTCCAGTGGAATTTGAGCTCAAGCAAGGTCTCATAGCTCTTAAATGGTGGACCCAAGTAATGAATCCAGGTCTACTGATTTTCACAATAGTTAAATAGTTTCCTGTGTAAGGCAGCTAGTTGTTACCTAAAACAAGAGAACATGCTTTTCTGGGAGGAAGGGAAAGGATTTGGATTCTCTCTCTTGCTCTCTCTCTCCACAGGTGACCAGAGCCTGCTCTGANGTAATGAATCCAGGTCTACTGATTTTCACAATAGTTAAATAGTTTCCTGTGTAAGGCAGCTAGTTGTTACCTAAAACAAGAGAACATGCTTTTCTGGGAGGAAGGGAAAGGATTTGGATTCTCTCTCTTGCTCTCTCTCTCCACAGGTGACCAGAGCCTGCTCTGAGTTGAATGTTTGCATCCCCACTCCCCACACCTGCCCCCCCAACCATCGCCAAATTCATATGTTGAAATCCTAATACTGAGAGGTGATGGTATTAGCAGGCATGGCCTCTGGTTGGTAAAATGGTGAATGGGGTAAATTATTTTTATAAAAGAGACCCCACAGAGCCTCCTGGGCCCCTCTTCCACGTGGGGACACAAGGAGAGGTCTGGGACAGAGCAAAGGGCCCTCTCCTGAGCATGTTGATACCCTGACCTCGGACCTCCACCCTTCAGAACTGTGAGAATTAAGTCTCTGCTGTTTACAAATTACAATGTTATTTTCCTGAAGCAGCCAAAATGGACTAAGAGTCCCAGGGGAAGAAACTTCTTCACACAGGTTTCTTACAGCCCTCTGCACGCACAATGTCACATTTCAGAAGCAGTATGGACCCTGGCCTCATACTCTAAATAACTAACAACCCACCACCAGGGTGCTTCTAGTTTTGTCAATACCTATCATAAAAGTCTCCAAAACAAAATTCACTTTAGCTACTATTTAAAGTCATTTAAAGTCTAAGCCCACCGTCTCCAACCTTTTTGGCGCCAGGGACCGAGTTCACGGCAGACCATTTTTCCACCGACTGAGGGTGAGGGTGGACAGTTTCAGGATGATTTAAGTGTATTACATGTATAGTGCACTTTATTTCTAATCTAAAGCAATTGCTGATCTGATAGGAGGTACCCAGTCTTTAGCCTGGAGGTTGGAAAACCCTGGTCTAAGCAACAGAGCCTCTCTGTGAAACCCTGTCCTTCCACAAAATAAGAGGCTACATTTCCCCAGAGGTAGACAGCATCACTCCGGTCCATTTTAGATGCAGACAGATCCCATTTCAAAGCGTGTCTCATAATGGCTGTTGGATCAAATAAAGGCCCCTCAGCACAATGTTCTCAGCAGCCTGCATGGGCCTGCCATCATAGAGAGTAAGAGAACATATTCAGAGTAGGGTTACACAGCCTTGGTGTAGAAACGCTTCCTGAATGGGTAACCCGAGAAGATAACATATATAGAAACACTCAGCTGTTCTCAGAACCAACCGGATTTGTTTTTGTGTATAGGTGGAAAAATTGGGTTCTGGGAACAGATGCTTTCATTTTCCCAAAGCAAAAACAAGCACCTGCCATTCACCCACCCACCCCCTACCCACCCATACTCACATAGATATGTGCATACGTGATATACCTCACACACATTCTCACAAAACTAGGAGTGGTTAGAAATGTCAAGAAAACTAAAAGTAATGTTGATCAGTTTGCCACAACTAACTGTGATTTTCAGTCTGTTGAAAAAAAAAAAAAACCAAACATGAAAATAACCAACTTGCCATCTTCAGTTATATACAGCAACAAAAATGTTGGCCTCCTTAGGAACTGTGGGACCATGTCTATGACAGTTGCTGGAAGCACAATGTTTCTGGAAGCACACCCTCAGCAGGCTACCTTATCACACAAAGGCCTGCAGGCCCAGTCTTCTACTTGCTCAGAATAAATCGCAACCAACTTTGTCTCCAGTCCCCACTTGGTGTCTATTTCATTTTGCAGCTGGCTAGAACAGCAGCAGTCTAATAGGACCAAAGGATAATCAGTTCTTCCTTAAATTTTAAGAAGAGCTTCCATTAATGCAACTACCACCACGAGACTAACAGTCTTCTAATTCAATCCCTAAGCTTAAAGTTTACGAGAATATCATTAAATTTAATAGTTTAAGAAGATTTCCAGCAACTGAACACAGCAAGAGATCATGCAATTAAATGCAGTGGTCAGATTTTCAGTTCCGGATTGCAAACCTCAGATGGGGTCTCCGAACCTCTTCTTGCCTCTAGCATCCCACACTTCCTTGGCCCTCACTCTCAGCCGACAGCTTTACTGCATACTTCATTAAGAAAACAGAAATGTAACGAGGCCAGTGGTGCAGGGATAGTCACAAAGCACTGTTTTCAACTGTTAAAAAAAAATCAGATGTCCATAACTTGGAGAAGAAATGAATGCATTATGGTATATTAACACAATGGAACGCAGTATAGCAGTAAAAAGGAATGAACAAAATCGACACACATTAACAGGGACAAGTTCATAAACACACCGTTGAATGAACAAAGCAAGCTCCAGTCTTTAAGAAAACAAACAAAGGAAACAGAAATGAAACACAAGTCCTTCATCTTACCACCCCTAGCCCACATTCCCACTCTGCTCTTCTTTCTTCCTGACCATTAAAGACCTCCTCTCACTAAAAGCCAACCTCTCCATTCTCCTATCTTAACACTTCTCCAGGATTTCTCTCCTAAAGTCACCTTCTACTTCTCCTGCATCATCAACCTCCCACTTTCAGATGGGAAATCCACCCCCAACTGGAGTTGCTCCCTCACTGAAAGAAAACAAAACCAAACATCTTCTCCCCACATGTCTGCCCAATCCCTCTACAGTCCTTCCCAGTAAACCCTCTCAAGGGTGGTCTACAAGTGCTATCTCCACATCCTCATCCTAGCACATTCCCAAGACCCCACTCTGCCCTCCTCCCCTCACCCCCACCAAAACGATCCTCATTGAGGTAGCCGTGGAATTCTATTTCACCAACCCAATGGATGCCTCACCAGACTTTTCAGTAGTACTCCAAATACTGACGTTTTCTCCCTCGTGCTTGCCTTTGTTGGTCTTATATTCTCTCAGTTTCCCTCCTATCATATCACATGCTTCTTCTCAGTCTTTTTTCCTGATTTCTCCTCCTACGGCTGACCTTGAGGATCAGCCCTGGATCTTGTCTCCCTTCCCAGATGATACTTATCTACACGTTTCAAAATCATCTTTTGCTGATGACTTGCAAGTTGATGTATTTCGTTGAGACCTCTCCTCTGAGTTCCAGACTTATGATTCTAACTGTCTAACTTATGTCTGTACTTGTATTTCCAATGGACAATTTAAGCTATGTCAGTAACAGAACTCTTGACAGTTTCCCACCAAAACTTTCTCCAACTCCCCTAATAGGTCTTCCTATTTCAGTAATAACAAAAGCTGGTGTGTGTTCAATGCATGCTAAGTTCCATTAAGAAAGCCATCTACTGCTTAACCTCCTTTAATGCTCACAGCATTCCTATGGAATAGATATTTTTATTCTATTTTATACAGAAGAAAACCAAGACACAGAGAGGTTAACTTTGCTAAGGTCAAACAGCTAATAAGAATCTTAGATGAGATTAGGAGCCAGGCATTCTAGCTGAAGGGCCAATGCTTTTAAGCAATACATTATAGTATCTTCTCCCCAGAAACTCTTAAAAGTTTCATTAATTAGTCTTTTCTCTAAATCTCCTTATTCTTAGTCATCAGTAAGTCCAATTAACTCCAGTTCTAAAGGATATTTTGGAACCCTTACTTCTCTTCATATACTCTACCATCATTTTGGTGTTGTGTACAGCCTCCTAACTGATTCAACTTCACTTTTTCTAACTCTGAGCCACTCACCATGTTATTCAACTCAGGTTCATCTGTTAGCCACTCAAAAACCAATAATTGAGGGGCAAGTGTCAGTAGAAAGGAAAGATGGTTCAATCAGCAAAGCTAGTAGTCTTGGGGGAAGGTAGATTCATGTCCCAAGACCAACTCTGAGCATTCTGCTCAGCCATGACAGCTTTTAAAGGGAAAAAGGGGAAAGAATCTCAGTGAATCATTAAGGCATGAGGTTGGATTCTGCATTGTTCTCCCTTGTGTGCACTGACTCTTCAGTTTTTATTTTGCCTGCATGATCCCCCAGCAGGATTCCTAAGGGGACTAGTTGGGGGAGGGAACCAGTCATTCTTTAACTCCTTAATCTTTATCCTTACTTCTTTTAATCTAGGAAAGGACCAACAGGTTAGTCAAGGCATGGTGTGCATTCAGNCCAGGCCTCCCTGTCCATCAGGCCAGGCCTCCCTGTCCATCACCAACTTCCAGAGTTCACTCAGACTTGCGTGTGTCTAAATTGAAAGGAATTCAAAACAAAATATATCTCCTTGACACCTTTGTCTGTCTATGACAGCATAACTTCATTTATACTTTTACATTTTTTTCCTGGTTATCATCTCAAAGATAAAGACAGTAACATCCAATACGAAGAGTTTTAATCATAGAGAACTGCCAGAGGTATGAAACAGAAAATTATGTAACTTAAATTCTCCATTTAAGTGGTTTTGTAGATAAGATTTCATAGTTAAGTATCAACTCTAAGATTTGTCTATTAATAATATCAGCTATTTGTCAGGCATTATAACATGCACTTTAGTTTTCAACATATATTTTCCCTTTATAACTCATCAGATATCGGCACATTTTACAGCGAAGAAGGTTGAAGCATATACAAACACAATGACTTTTTAGGAGTTCCACAGTTCTGAAACCATTATAGAAGTCTTCAAATTGAAAAAGCCTAATTTTTGCCCTTGTCCCCAAAGTGGGGTAATGGCAATGAGTAATCCAGGTCCTCAGAAGAGCCTCACAAAAGCCCATGAGATGAAGCAGCCAATGAAAACAGAGCCTCAGGGTGACACGGCCACAGAGCCAATAGACAGCCAACAATTACTCTTCTGTATCCAGAAATACCAGCTTGTCCAAGAGCACAGATTTCATATGAACCCTGTAATCCCTAGTTAGAATGAAACACACAAAGCCAACTTTGAATGCTTGCTGGGGAATAACATGATCATTAAAAAAAAAAAAAAAGAACTGAAGGACATTCCACTATGCAATCAAAAGTAGAAAGTGAAAGTCACTCAGTCATGTCTGAGTCTTTGCGACCCCAGGGACTGTAGCCTGCCAGGCTCCTCTGTCCAGAGGTATTCTCCAGGCCTGAATACTGGAGTGGGTAGTCAGTTCCTTCTCCAGGGAATCTTCCCAACCCAGGGTTTAAACTCAGGTCTCCTGTATTGCACATGGATTCTTTACCATCTGAGCCACCAGGGAAGCCCATCAAAAGGAGAGAGGAGTGCAAACTTACCAAATCGATATCCTAAAATCACTCCTCAGCTTAACACTCATTGTTTTCCCCGTAAGACCTTTGCCATCATAAAAATGTGTTTCTTGAGACTCAAACCCCATCATCTTCCAGGACAGAAGATCAAAGAGCCTCCTAGTACACTTGGTATTGGAACATTCTTTCTTCCATTTGTAGCTTCTGCATCAACACAGATGCAGCGAGAAAAGCCACATCTCCGTGCATTCGGGACCTGATGAAGCTGGACGTGTCTGGTTGAGTGGAGGTACTGCAGATGCCTCTCCTGTCACGGAGAATAATCTGCCTGCCCAGGGAGGTGGAGCCCAATCACAGCAGAGGATATGTGGAAAGCATTTCCCTGAAGGAGGGGGAACTAATTCACCCTGTTACATTTCTTCCGTCGAGGAAGGCTGGCAATTTGAGAACCTATGTCTAGATCCATTTTCTACGTGAAGAGGAAGCCTTTTGCAATAAAGCAGGCATTTTGTCATCTTTGAACAAGATGTCCATTTTATTTTTAGAAACATACATAAGAGAAGTGAAGACAGGGAAACTTCTAACAGGTCCTCTTCTGTTCAGTAAGGCCAGGAAACAAGACAAAATTATACCAGTACCCACCGGTCCCCTGTAGCTAAAAATATACATGGTTTTTCCTGAGGCTTTTAAGAAATGGCACCAAGCAGCCCTACTGTGAATATTATTTAGTTTAAGATATAGATATAGGGAAAATTTGATTTTATTTAATCCTTCTCTATTTGGAGAAGCACTGATGATTATTGCTATATGCAACAGCTTGTTTTAATTCATTCTTTCAATTTTAAAAGCCATAGGAATATACCAGAAATGGCCAAATCGTGAATAAGTTATTTACATTATTCTAAATGTAACTAGACCTAAGGAGGCTTCGCTAATTACTGGTATCGCAGTGAAGCAGAAATCTGTTCAAATCTCATTCAGGCAGTGGATGAGATAAAACATTAGTTCCATGGAGTTGAGCACTCTGGAGATTTACTCATTTTCCTCAATGCAGTAAATGTCGGCATTTTAGGTCTCCTGAAATATCCTGAAGCTGGCCTAATAACACATCTGCTGTGTTTATTTTTGAACGTAAACGGCACTCAGAAGTATGCTTTGAAAATTAATTTCAGCTGGAATACAATAAACATTAATAAATCCAGATTTTGTTTCTGCTAACAATTACTTCATGAAATTGTCAGATGTGGTGGAAAGCCCTAGTTTACAAATACAGTTTGTAGCAATTAAATCCTTTCCAAGTCAGTCCGCTCCAAACTCAGTGGGTTCCTCTGCGGTGCTGTGAGGGATATCAATATGGACTTGCAGGATTTTTATGACTTCATGATGGGCACATGGAGAGCAAAGGCACGCTTAGGTCAAGGCTGCTGTGGCCATGAAAACAAAGGAAATTTGTCTCTAACAATTGGCTCAAGACAATAGAACACAATTCTTTGATGAAAATGAATTCTCCACTGACGCGGGCAATGAAAACAACGAAGGGGACGCTTCCTACTTCAGTGCTCTAGACGTCTTTTAAGCATGGCAACAAAGGCACGAGGGTGCTTTCTCTTTAAGTCCTGAAGTCTGAGATGATGGAGCTGCCACGAGGGTGTTTTGGCCTACAGTACATGTTAGGGATGCGTTGCTTTGTCCTGATGGTTAAAGGGGCCAGACTGAAGCATTCAGCTGGTTCTCTGAACCACGACCCATCTGTTTACATCCTGTGGTAAAATCACAGTGCTGGGAATTGCAATGGTGACCCTTAGCATGGCCTGCAAGTGATCAATCCTGGAATGTTTGGTTCTGTCTAACCCTCGAGGAGTAAGAAAATAACCCTATCCTGAGCATCCAGAGACCTCCGTTCATTTAGACCCAGCCACAGATCTCAGACCTTTCACCTGGGGCTTTCTATACTCAACTTCAACACCATGAAATAGGAGAACTAACCATCACCTTATCTCCGTTAGACATGCTCACTATACATCTTCACATTTTTGCTCCTTCAAAGAGGTGACTGCAAAACTAAGTAATAAATACAGAAACAGGCAGAAGTTTTATACAAATAAGATGAAAAGGTGGTTCTCTAACATAAACCAAACAACTCTATGAGAATAAAATATGGAATTAAAACAAAAACAGGACACTGATCTAGAGAAAACTAGGTAACTATGTTGAGTTCTGTAACTAAGGCTCCTGGATTATAAGCAACATGCAGGGCTGGGTTGAGTGTGAGGCATCTTTGAGCGGTGGGGATGCTGGTTACCAAAGCAGGTAAACATAATGCCTATCTGTTGACTGAAAAGTGGCTAAATTACATTTTTAAAGGTAAAGTCAAACGTCATTGCTTTCATGAAAATTGCATGACATTTGTGAGTTTACAAAGTTTTAAAGAGTTCAAGAAACAGAAGCTAAAGAATTCCAAGTTAAACCACGTGGCCCTGCCCTCAACCAAGTTGAAGACACCCTGCATGCATGGAACGTGAGGAGATGAGCAGAGATGCAGAAAACGGCACCCATGGATCCTCTCTGGTAATAAGTAGGAGGACTCAGGGACAAAGGAGACACAGCTCCTCTGCTCCACTTAAATTTGCTACTTTAAAATGCGTTTTATTCATATTTCAGATACACAAATATAAAACTGTGAGTTTTCGATATAAAACAGTGAATTTTCTGCTGCATCCCATCTTTTCCTAAGAAAAAAAAGAAATACATTTGGGAGGGGGCTATGCTATGAAAAAAAGAGTTAAAGCAAGAAAACCAGAAAAACCACACTGCCTTATCTAATTTCCTTTTTACCATGCACCTACAAAGTCTACAGAAAAAATAAGGGTCCCACGTTAATTGGTTGTTTACAGTTCCTCAGCAGTCCTGTCTTGGTTCCTGATCACATTGCTGTTCTCATCCCAAGACAAAAATGCCCAGTATGACATCAGCTTCTATTTTAGAAACTGGTTTGTTAATGACATTCTAATGCCGATCATCATATAGCAGGAACTATATTAATTTTTTTTTTTCCTCTCCAGCACTGTTACACAGATGTCAGCTCTAATCCCTACAGAAGGCTGCTACAAGTCAATCTTCAAGGAAATCTATTATCAATGCCTCTGAAGTTTCTAGAGATATAAGAGGTGTGAAAATTATAACTGGAAAAAAGAAACCTTAACAAAAAAAACTTCAGCTGAGCTCGAGATATGTAAAATGATTCAGCTCTGATGACAATAACTGGCCTGCAAAATATTCTAAGACTATGTAATGTAAACTCATAATACAAATATTAAAATCTGTCAAGTTCTCTAAACACATCAACTCTTTAATACAAATCAAGCACAGAAAAGTTCTCTGTTTTGGCTGTAAGTGAGACTAACATTAGACCAAGACTAATATTTCACAATTATAATATTAATTGTAATATTTCACTAATATTAGACCAAGACTAATATTTCAATTATAAATTAAATGAATAAAAAATCAGTTTGTACAAAGTTACTGATGTTTCTCTTTCAACATAACCTTTGTGCTGTGTTCAGAGAGCAGGAAGACAGATGTTTGCAAAACCTGCAGGCTGGGGCAAGCCTGCCTTTTAAGAGCTCGATTGTAAACCGATGAAAGGTGTGTAAACAGATGACAGGGGCAATTACAATGNGTACAAAGTTACTGATGTTTCTCTTTCAACATAACCTTTGTGCTGTGTTCAGAGAGCAGGAAGACAGATGTTTGCAAAACCTGCAGGCTGGGGCAAGCCTGCCTTTTAAGAGCTCGATTGTAAACCGATGAAAGGTGTGTAAACAGATGACAGGGGCAATTACAATGTGGAATTGATTACACTCCCGATTACTAAAAGCACGTTTGTCCACATTATTCTTTTTATGCTGCTCTTTGATGATAAAAAGCATGAATAGTTCATCAGGACTACAGTATGTTTGTATTTTGAATTTCTCTCCATAAGGGAACATCTGCAGCTGTGGGAGGGACTAGAAAAAGAGGATGAGCTGGTACACATGTTTATAGTAAGAGGAACAATGCTTCTATCTCCAACTAGTAGCAGTCACCTTTTGATTTTTCTAAATGCCAAAGAAGAGTAAGCATAGCCCCCCAAACAAATGGAATGTCATGGTGTTAGAGGGGAGAAGTTGGGAAGCGTCAGAGGGAAAGCACAGTGGAAACTGAGACATATTAAGTTAAGAATAGAAGTATGAACTGGAACAGAATCTGTAAATCAATGGTCACTCCTCCTTGAAGATGAATTAATCACTCCTGCTTCAATACACACATGTAACTTCCAGATCTCAGGCCAATTCCTGTCTCAATTCATCCTCTGCCTTTTCAGCTTGTCTTGTAGATGCTGAAGAGGCTCCCAAAGTAATATTAACAGTAGTTGGAATTGTAGTTATAAAGATTGCATGCAGGGCTCAATTCTCAAGCCCCTAGCCTGCCCTAGAAAGGAACAGAACTCTTGGGGTTTAGTCCAAAATTACCCAGCCTCCCAGCGGGCCTCATGACTCATAGGACTCTCCACTGCTCTGCCATTCCTAGACCTGGGCCAAGAAATCTCAAGAATCAAACGAGAAAGCAGCCCATTACTGAGGTCACAAGGGAAGGCTGCCATTCCTCGAGTGGGCTGCTCATCTTAAAAATACCTCTTCTCTGCAGGTTGTTTGTGGGGTTTTGTTTTTGTTTTGAAAGGCAACAAAACTAGCTAGCCTGTGACCAATACCAGAGCTGTTAAACAGAAGGATTAATTCTATACTTGGCCTCAAGTGCTGGCAGCTGTTTGGGAGGATGGAGTTGGGGGATGTTGAAGAACACTGAGAACTCAAGCTTGTCATGTGCAGATGTGGTAAAACTGGAATAAGTTCAGAGAAGTGACAAAGATGATTAAAGGGATAAAGAATGGTTTCTGAGGGAAGGCTAAAGGGACTCTTTTTGCCTTTATCCCAAGAAATGAGAAAATAATGATTATTAACTTCAAAGTCTGTTTGCTCTTCATGTCTGCAACAAACTCCATGAATGAAAATGGGCTTGAATTAAAAGCAGGAGAGAATGTGGTGGCAGAAATAGAAAACTTTCTTGTCCTTCCGAGGGAAAAGCATGACAATCTGATCAAGGAGTCTACATTTGTATGCAGTTTTTAACAAAGGGATACAGCACACGTTTCTCTAAAAACCTAAATCCATTAACAACTTTGTTTTAATGGTTTTTATTTTCTTGGAGCCTTGATTTCGAGGAGCAAAAACTGGAAACATGTAAATATTTCTGTTCCCCCATCCCACACAAGTTCTGCAAGTCCCCTCAGTCCAGTTTTAGGATTGCTCCATAAAAGGAAATTTATGGCTCAATCTCAGCTCTCAGTGGACAATATTTTTCTTGATTTTTACTATTTTCAGCACTTCGCAGAGCACATATGGGGAAAAGGAAATGGAGGATTATGGCTAGTCGGGGAGGCTTTAAAGTAAAGAGAAATAGGAGCAGGTCTGGAAGAAAGCCTATGTCATTGATCTTGTCCACAAGCTAATTGAGAACATTCCCGGGCTTCACAAGGCAATGCTCTGTCTAGACTCGCAGGATTTAAGAAGCACTCAATAGTTCGACATGAGGCGGTGTGCCTGCTAGATACAGAGTCTGGTTAAGCAATAACTCAATCTGCCTTCTGAGCCTCCAGTGCAGAAAAACCTAAGGAAGTGTTTTTCCTGTGCAGAGGCACCTCCGGGCCTGCTATTTAAAAATAATAACGGTTGCTGTATTTAGGTTATTGGTTATTTAGGCTGTTCTTTATTTAGCCCCCAATCATAAATAGTTTGGAGCTTTGTTCTAAACAAACTGGTTCAAGCGGGCCTCTTTGTTTTCCCTTTCAACCCAAATATTCTCTTTCCCAAGACCCTTCCTTTAGCAACCAGTCTATCCCTGTGGGCCAAATGAGGCTCCAACTACATGTAAAAAGAGCAAAAGCCTCTGTCAGTGACCTTCAAGCTGGCTAAAGACCCAGCCAAGACACGTCACCATATGGAGTTTCCATTCCCCTGTGAGAAGCCACAAGGGCACTTGCGTGGCTGACGTGAATGGAGGTATTCGGTTGTAAAATGTTATTCACATGCAAGAGATCATTGTTATTGTTTCCTGTAATTATTCTGCCTAATAACAAAAGGAAAATAACTGATTCTGACACCCAAGTTTTGCTGTAAATAGGCAGAATGTTGTCATGAATATGCAAAATATTATGATCATTGCCATACCTAACTAATTGCATTTGAAACATGCTGGCCATAAAATAATTAATTAGCAGTGCAGAAAGGCATCATGATACTAGCTATAAATACTAAACATAACTAATTATTTCCGTCATGAAATGGTCCTGCCAAGTAATTTATAACAAAACCCAGCATAGAAGGCAGAGCCCAAGCTCTCCAACAGCATGGCATTCAAGGGCTATGTCACCCAAGACTTTCTATTTTGTGATATTGTTGGGATGAGTGGATACCAATTTGAACATAAACTAAAATGAAACTAATCTAGGATTTTCAATGTTCTTTGAGCTCTGGGGTGATTGTTGTGGAAAATTCAGGCAGATCCTTTTGTTGTTGACATCAAAAGTGGTAGGTCACTCTGGACCTGCGGAGTACATTCTGAGCTCAAGCAAAAATTGATTTTCTTTTTTAAAAAGCAGCTGGCATTACAATGAATAGCCTTCTTTCGATTTTTCTTCTCCACTGAAGCATTCAGTGAATGCAGCAGGCATAAAAGGCTGAAGTAAACAGTGTCAGGTTCTGTTATATCAGGAGCTCTTTTAAACCGAGCAGACAAGCTATCATCAGTGCCCGAAACCCTGCAAATCATGGCAGTCGGAAAATGAGTTTGTTTCCTGACCAGTGTGTTGATGACATTTTGAAGAATGGAAGGAGGCGCTTTGCTAATCACTCTGGCTGCCACAAGCTCCGTTATGACGCCATCTCGTTAATGAGCAAAAATAATGTGCCTGGATGAGGCAGTAATAGAATTAGAGGCTCTGGGAGCTGGACTCAGGACCCTCACTTGTGAACATTCTCTGATTTTTTTTGTGCAATGTGAAAGAATCTTGGGATTCATCTCTGAGAATCATTTATCAGAATCCTTTGGCCTCGTTTGTTGTTGTTGTTTTCCTGGTGGTTTGAAAATCAGAAATCGGCCTACATCATAGCAAAGTAACTTGCCCTAGTTTTCAGTCCTTAGGGTGAAGACCTCACAGCCCACTCAAAGATAGCACATCTGAGCTGTGACTTTTTTTTGTTTCTGCTTTTGTTCCCCACCCCAGCCCCACCCTCTGCCTCCCACACCCGCCCTGCTCCACTCAGTGACTATAAAAGCTGATGGTTATAAACAAGGAAGCAGGTGATGGAAATGTTAAAATACATTCATCCCTGGGGAATTAGGCTTGCGATGATTCAGTTGCATACTAAAGAACCTTGGGAGACCAGCATTCATCTTCTTAAAAATATTTCTACATATATAACTGAGTCATTTTGCTGTACACTTGATACTAACACAACATTGTAAATTATGTGCTATGTGTGTGCTTAGTCGCTCAGTTGTGTCAGACTCTTTGTGACCCCATGGACTGCAGCCCACCAGGCTCCTCTGTCCATGGATATTCTCCAGGCAGGAATACTGGAGTGGGTTGCCATGCCGTCCTCCAGGGAATCTTCCCAACTCAGGGACCAAACCCAGGTCTCCAGCATTGCAGGCAAATTCTTTACCACCTGAGCCACCAGGAAAGCCCAAGAATACTGAAGTGGCTAACCTATCCCTTCTCCAGGGAACTTCCTGACCCAGGAATCTAACCTGGGTTTCCTGCATTGCAGGTAGATTCTTTACAACTGAGCTAACAGAGAAGCCCCAAAAATCAACTATATTCCAACATAAAATAAAAATTAAAAAAGAACACCAAATAAATTACTCAACATATCAAAAGGAAATATATCTCTTCTAAGTACATAGTCTGCTCACCTACAGAGCAGTGATGGTGAGGCTAGGGCCCACTCAATCCGCCTTCTTTCCATCCTGGGGACAGAAGGAGAGCTAAGAGCCTTCAGAGAGACCCTGGAATTCAGTCTGAGTGCTATTCACATCCAGTCAAGGAAGCTTTCTCCTGAATGCTCCTGCCCACTGCTCTCAAGATGAGAGGCAGCCACTGGGATGGGAGGGACTCCGGAGGCACCCCGATGGGTAAGTGCCCAAGGGAAAGCAGGGAAAATAACTACTTGCTGTGTGGTGCTGGGGACCCCTTCTTCCTCATCCCTGCCAGAATCAAAAAGCTTTTTCCGCCAGGAGGGTATTTCTAAGCAATCGCACCTCTAAATAGAAAGTAATTACTGAGGAAATTAACTTCACAGCTAAAGATTGTGTTGTCATGATAATTTAGAAGAGTGGGAAGGATGTTTTCTGAGCAATCCCTAATCTTTTTTTCTTCTCTTCTTTTTGGTTATCACTTAATGGTATTCATTAAAACCGATAACAGAAATTGCTTCTCTTTAAATTTCCTACTGAGGCTAGATTTAGTTGAGTTAGACTTTCCTTGAAACAATACATTAGTGTCATGGCCAATTGACTTCTGCTGTAAAAGAAATAAATCCCTCATGTGACTTTGTTGCTTGCCATCTGGAAATGGTTAAAAATGTGCACTGTCAGCCCATTGTTTAAAGAACAACCTGGATTTCCTTGTCCCCTAATCTCTGTGTACCTGTCACCCTCTGTCCCCTGCTGAACATGAACTTATGACAGGCCTTCTTTCAGCTCAAAGCAATATTTACCTTCGGAGATAATTCATGCTTGGAACCTAGTAACGCTTTACCTTCGATGGTTAGCCTACGGATCACTGCTCTTTCACTCACACTGGCCCTGTGTTCCTGCAGATCAACCCAGAAGCTTCCCAGAGAGGCAAGGCCATCTTTCCCCCAAGATGTTCAAACTAAAGATTCGGAAGGTGCTAACAAAATTATAGCAAACACTGATGTCCTTGGAAATTGTGTTTCATCTTCAAGCCATTAATACAGAACACAGTATCTTCTGCCTTCACTCTTGAAATACTAAGTATACTTCTTAGGTTCATTAGATAGAGCCCCTAGGTGTGTGTGCATGCTCGGTTGCTCAGTCATATCCATTTCTTTGTGACCCATGGACAGCAGCCTGCCAGGACCCCCTGCCCTCGGGGTGTTTCAGGCAAGAATACTGGAGTGGGCTGCCATTTCCTCCTTCAGGAGATCTTCCCTACCCAGGGATCAAACCCACATCTCCTGTGTCTCCTGCTTTGGCAGGAGGATTCTTTATGACTACAACAAAGCCCTCAGGCACATGACATCATATATATCCTTCACCAGATATCCTCAAGGAAGGAGGTTGCATTGAAAAGTAGTATAAAGTTTGTAAAAAATAACTAATGCTACTGTTGGTCTTGGCCACATGTTTATCAACCTAGAGATTCTGTAACTGAATCAGTTCAGTCGCTCAGTCATGTCAGACTCTTTGTGACCCCATGGACTGCAGTGCCCCAGGCTTCCCTGTCCTTCACCATCTCCCAGAGCTTGCTCAAACTCACGTCCATGGAGTCAGTGATGCCATCCAACCTCTGTTGTTTCATCCTCATCCAACCATCTCATCCTCTGTCGTCCCCTTCTCCTCCTGCCTTCAGTCTTTCCTGGCATCAGAGTCTTTTCCACTGAGTCAGCTCCTCCCATCAGGTGGCCAAAGTATTGGAGTTTCTGCTTCAGCATCAGTTCTTCCAATGAACATTCAGGACTGATTTTCTTTAGGATTGGCTAGTTTGATCTCCTTGCATTCTAATATGCTGTCTGGGTTGGTCATAATTNTGGTCTTGGCCACATGTTTATCAACCTAGAGATTCTGTAACTGAATCAGTTCAGTCGCTCAGTCATGTCAGACTCTTTGTGACCCCATGGACTGCAGTGCCCCAGGCTTCCCTGTCCTTCACCATCTCCCAGAGCTTGCTCAAACTCACGTCCATGGAGTCAGTGATGCCATCCAACCTCTGTTGTTTCATCCTCATCCAACCATCTCATCCTCTGTCGTCCCCTTCTCCTCCTGCCTTCAGTCTTTCCTGGCATCAGAGTCTTTTCCACTGAGTCAGCTCCTCCCATCAGGTGGCCAAAGTATTGGAGTTTCTGCTTCAGCATCAGTTCTTCCAATGAACATTCAGGACTGATTTTCTTTAGGATTGGCTAGTTTGATCTCCTTGCATTCTAATATGCTGTCTGGGTTGGTCATAATTTTTCTTCCAAGGAGTAAGCGTCTTTTAATTCCACGGCTGCAGTCACCATCTGCAGTGATTTTGGAGCCCAAGAAAATAAAGTCTCTTACTGTTTCCATTGTTTCCCCATATATTTGCCACGTGACTGAATAGCTGGGTCTCAATCTGTGATCTTCAAGGCCACAATCCAACAGAGAATCCTGGCCTAAAAGGAAACTTCTAGGGACACACAGTAGACAGTGTGGTTGAGCCCCTACTATGTGCAAAACATTCCAATCACTTGATAAGCACGGTACTTTATTTAACCTTTATGATTCTTCCGGGTAAGAGAATTCCTAGAATTTGTCTTATTAGAATTTCTATTTTATGGTTGAAGAAATTAAGACTTGGAGAGGTTAAAGTCATCCAGTTAGTGACTGGGAGGATCAGGATCTAAATCCTGGTGTTTTGGTCTCCTGGAACCAATATAATTCAATATATTTCATGTCTGTTTGATTTAACCACTGTGTGGTCTGGCATCAGTTTCAGAAAAGATACTACCACTACTTTTCCACTAGCTAATACTTGCAGCAATCATTGTAACTAACTCTACTTTAGAGATGTGAGTGAACATGAAAAAAAAATGTTACTTCACCCTTTCTAAAGGAGAGTAGGAAGGGAGCCAACATTGGATGAATCTCCTATACTCATATACACAGCAACCTTTCATAAAAATGGCGGGCATTTTTATCTACCTTTTATAGATGAAGAAACTCATGTTCAGATAATGATTTCTTAATTTGATACAACTCAAGAGTACGGAAGCCTGACTCAAACCAAGATCTGGTTTGTCCCATCTGTCATTCTGAAATTTAGCTTGAGATAAGAACATCAAATCTATGCGGTTGATTATGTGAATGAATGAGCAGAACGACTCCAAATGCAACTGTTGTATTTAGAGACATCATCATTTAAAGCCTCGTTTTCTAAGTCTTCCAAAGAAAAGAGAATGAAGTAACCTTAAAAGCATTTTCTCAACTCCTCGTGGGAGAAAGCAGAATAAATATGCTGGATTTCCTCATGAGGTTATTTGGGGTTTCATGTAAACCATGATGTCACTCTGTATGGACAATAAGGAACTTAAACAAGCAAACCAGGAAGTACAGTGATAAGACTTGGGAATGAATTATAGAGTTCAGCACCTTTCACTGAGGGATTTCTCACTATTCAAGGTCAGAGTGCCCTCCAAAATCTCCCTGCCTTTTCTGCAAGCTAAGCAAATCTGCAAGTGTTGCATAGCTCCTCATTGGAGCTTCTTTTTCTCTTTGTTATTAGAACATTTCCTGAGAACAAAGTCAGTGGCAGATGCAAAAGTGATATAATGTTCAGCTTTGCAGAAACAGACAGAGTGCTGTGGAATACATATCGAGCAGACACCACAGCAAGCCAACAAGCGTCACATGAATACACGAGATGAATAAACAGTGAATAACATTTTGCATTTATAAGTTGTTTTTTATTGAAGCTGTAAACAGTCACATGACCTTGAATGTAGCCCTTAGGATTGCAGTACAGCCAGCTTTGATGGTAATCCAAAAATATTGCTGCCCTAGAGAGACGGAAAAGTACTAAAGTTGATTAATGCCTTTGGCAGAGTTGATGAAAGTTTTACCTAAGAAGAAATACCCATTTCAATCTGAATATCATATGTAAAAGTTCATGCCAACTGTCTAAACTAGCCGCTTTATCAAAATGGAGAGTTGACTTGGTCATGAATTATAACGCCTTTATCTTGTCATTGGCTACAAGATGTAACATCAAGTATTACCTTCCACATAAAGGTGATAGTCACTGAGGGAGCTGAAAAATGATACCAAACTCCAAAATCTAGAATGCCTAGCAGCAAGGAACACGATTTTGACATGTACACTTGCACTATTCATAGTAAATGGCTTCACAAATGCACTAGCTGTGAAAACAAATAAAGTCTAGACATACTTGCCTCTGGTTTGGAAAGCGTGCAACATTTTAAATACGTTATGCTGTTGTGGTCACAAGTATACCTGTCATGGAGCCAGCATAGCTGGAAGATGAATTCTTAAACTAATGTGGCAAAAGTCTACTAGCATGAGCAATTTTACATCTCATTCAAATAAATTTTATTAGCATATATGCCCTCTAAAATGGCAGAAAAACTGTTATGTACAGTCTGCTTTTGAACTCGTAAGACTGAATGGTGGATGTCTTAACACTTTAAGAATAAACTTTCTCATTTTCTTTCCTATATGATCTGCTTTTTTACTCATTTGCACTAACATAAGATAGTACATGCAAGAAAACACAGTCACAAAAGGCTTAGATTAGCTCTTATTCAGAGAGCCCAGTGAAGCCAGTTTCTAGGGCAGAGCTGTTTCCTCTTATAGAAAACTCAATCTTATTTTAATTTTTAAAGAGTAGTCCTACTGGGCAGTAGCCTATTGAATCACCATTGTGTATGCGAGAATTTCATGCTTTCAAAGATATACACATGAGAATCTTCTGGGCTGGTTTGTTTATTGGCAGCACAAGTACTGCCAGTAAGAGCATTCCTACTGAGTCCTCCAAGTCCTTGCTCCTCCTCTTTCTAGTGCATGACCTCTGCAGAGAAGAGAGAGAGTTAAACCTTTGGCCATTATGCAGAATCTCTGCATTCAACATCCCGTTCTTTCAGGAGGCAAAGCTACAAATTCCAGTCCCTGGATGCCCCCTCTAAAAAGCTTTTGAAAGGCAACTTTGTTTTTCTGGATTGAGGCTTCCCTGCTTTTATGATGGAGGTGATGGATAATTCTGACCTACAGAAATTAATTAGTATAATTCACTTGAAGGCTTATTGCTAACAGCATTATAATTCATTCCCACAGGACTCATTTGATTATTGCCTTTCTTGCCAATAAGAATTAAAACAGCTAGTTACTAGTTGCAGATCATTAATCCATTCAATCTCTGCTATCACACAGGACTGCTCTATGGAGGACATCAGGACCCTGACATTTCCCTGTGGCCTCTCTTTTCTTCCTGTATAGAAATGCAGTCTAGGATATCTGTGAGCCCAGGCTTCAGCAATACGTGAACTGTGAACTTCCAGATGTTCAAGCTGGTTTTAGAAAAGGCAGAGGAACCAGAGATCAAATTGCCAACATCCGCTGGATCATGGAAAAAGCAAGAGAGTTCCAGAAAAAACATCTATTTCTGCTTTATTGACTATGCCAAAGCCTTTNTCAACCAAACCGAAGTAAGTTCAGCTCCAATAGTGAGAGCACTCATTAGAGATGTGTGAAAAAACAATAAATGAATGACTTTTCTTTTTCAATCTTCCAGGATAAATTACAGTGTGGATTTGACACTAAAATCTTTAACTATGTTTTCTACTCAAAACAAGGCTTTTTTTTTTAAGAGAGAGCACGGTGACCTCATTTTCCTTCTGCGTCTTCATTGTTGCTCTGTTCTGTGAAACAAAAATCCATTCACACTTGTTTGGCAGTTCTCCTAATCAAACCTCAGCTGGAATGAGGCCTTCACTTTGGTTGTGCTGTGAATTTACTGTCAGTTTTTTCTTTAACAGTCTCCTCATGTCTTGAGGGGGAAAATGCATTTCAGATTTCCATGTCGAGAGGCAATAACGTTATGCTCTTCTGTAACCCATCACAAAAACCATAGAAAGTGACTTCCATGGGTTGTGTCAAATGTACTTATGTCATCAATCCATCGACACTGGGGAATATTTCTTGAAATAGACCCTTTTACTAAAGAGGATTATGCAGAATGCTCTTTCTCCTTTTGTTTTTTTTCCCATGTTTTCAAATAAGAAACTGTGCTTTATTCACAGGACCACCTGGTTTTAATAAAATTTATATTTTTCTTAAGCCTTCTTACCTTGTTATAAAGTTATTCATTGTCAAACAATTGTGTGCACCCCCAAAGAGGCAACATGAGCAGTTTCACAGTCAGGAATACCCCTGGCCATCACGGGTGACACCCACTTTTCAAGAGCCTCTGGGAAGTGCTAATTGAGTAGAGTAACCTGGCTCTTTCAGCAGCAACAGACTAGTTACCAAATGTCCTAATCATTCCCAGTTTGGTAATATTTTAGACACCTACAGAACACAGGTTAACAACATGCTAGCCTTGCATAGTGGTGATATCACAACCCTTCCCCCTATTACTTGAATGAACAAAACCCAGGAATTGCCTTTATATCTCATTGGGTTAACAAAACCATATCCTAGATTTCCATGAGAAAGGTCATTGCTAGGAAAAAAGAGCAGAGAGACAATAGCCAGGCGTTCCTTCCAGAATTTGTATGTAGGAGATGATATTCACTAAATTTGTCTCTTCAGCTGGTCACCGTTCAGATCCTATCCATATTTAGATAACAAGGGTTGGAGACCACTATCTACGTTTACACAATAAGGATTATAATGACAACAAAGCAAATCTGTTACAAGCAAACAATCTGTACTGTATATTGAATTGTTTCTTACAATAAGGTTTGACCATCTGCACAAACTTCATTAACAGAATTATTACCAAAAGACTGAGCCAAAAGGTGTGCTATGTAGCCAAGCATCTCACTTGCACCTGAATATAAGAAACATGTAAAGAGGGACCAAGGGGACTTCCCTGGAAGTCCAGAGGTTAAGATTTCACCTTCTAGTGCAGGGTGGGGTTCAATCCCTGGTCAAGGAGATAAGATCCCACATACTTTGGAGCCAAAACTATAAGACATAAAACAGAAGCAATACTGTAACAAACTCAATAAAGTCTTTTTAAAAAATGGTTCACGTGGAAAAAAAAAAAATCTTAAAAAAAAAGAGGGGCTGAGAATTAATAGTTTGCCTCAGAAAGTTATTTTAAAAATAATCTTTAATGATCTCCTCATTCAACCAGGCAAATTGTTTATATTTATTTTAACATCATTTCTTTCCAAAATCTTCTTAAATTAGCTTCTAAAATAGTTTTAGTCATTTCCCCCCATGTGCTACTATTTCTCATGACTAAAAATGATTAGAATATTTGTTTATGATTATCTCTGTTCAGCCTGGAGAAAGTTTCTAAAAGAACAAAGTTGTAGTTTAATTTGAAATAGATGTTAAAGAAAACAAACTTTTCTTCATTTTCTATAAGTTTCTGAAGTTTGTTATTTTAAGATGAATATAAAAATAACTTGTCTATAGATCTGCTGCTGCTGCTGCTAAGTCGCTTCAGCAACTTAGTGTCCTACTCTGTGCAACTCCATAGACGCCAGCCCACCAGGCTCCCCCGTCCCTGGGATCCTCCAGGCAAGAACACTGGAGTGGGTTGCCATTTCCTTCTCTCATGCATGAAAGTGAAAAGTGAAAGTGAAGTCGCTCAGTCGTGTCCGACTCTTAGCGACCCCAAGGACTGCAGCCGACCAGGCTCCTCCATCCATGGGATTTTCCAGGCGAGAGTAAAAGAGTGGGGTGCCACTGCCTTCTCCGGTCTACAGATCTATTAATTATCAAAGATAGCCCCAGTTTGGAAAGGGTATATTTCATGAGAGACACTTTGCTGAATACTGGATTTTGTTTTGTAGTCTTAACAATTAGCCAAACAATTCTTCCTTTCCCCACTTTCTCACCAGAAATTGCTTCTTACAGTAAACAGTTTTGACCAGTAACTAAGCTCAGTGAATTAGGTTGGGCACATAGCCCAACATATGTTAGCCCTTACCATACATTCAGCACTATTATAAGCAAAATCTAACCTCTTAATCACTTACTGACTTCTTCAACCAAATTGGATACAAATATATACCAATGAAGTAAATATTCTAAGTGTGTTACTAAAAAGATGACATTGGATGGGGAGAGGGATTGGGAATGAGATAAAATAAAGAGAGAGAATCAAGACGTCAAAACTACTAGGTATAAAATTTAAAAGATACAAGGGTGTGATTTACAGCCCAAGGAATATCAAATCACTATGTTGTACATCTGAAACTAGCATAACATTACAAATAAACTACAATTTTTTAAAATGACATTGGGATATCCATCAACAGCAGAAAACGTAAATACATACATCTCTATAGTAGAATACTATACTGCAATAAATGAGAACTATTGATATACTCAGAAATGTGGATAAGTCTCAAAGATATAATGTTGAGTAAAGTGTCAGGCACGAGTATATACTTCATGATTTTTTTTTTTTTTTCCATATCAGGGCTTTTCAACCTGGACACTATTAATATTTTGAGCCAGATTTAATTCTTTGATGTGAGGCCTTATCCTGTGTATCTTAAGTTGTTTAGAAGCATCCCTGGTCTCCACCTATCAGATGCTGACACCACCAGTACATCCCTCCAACCCCACCGCTCACTCATTGTGACAACCAAAACTGGGTCCAGATATTGCCAAATGTCTTCTGGGAGACAAAATTACCCTCAGGTGAAAGACACTGAGTTACATTTAAAAAAAAAAAAAGCAAAGCTCATCTATGGTGCTAGAAGTTAAAATAGTGCTTACGCTGCAGGGGCTGGAAGAGAACTGACTTGAGTGGGGGCATATTGGAGCCTTTTCAAAATATTCTAGATCGCGATTTGAATGGTGGCTATATTTAAACTTCATCAAATTGCACACTTAAGATATGTGAATTTTAGGATATCAAGTCATATAACAGTTTTTAAAAAACCGTTTGCTTGAATGTGGGTGCAAACAAGATACTTGAGGAACTGAGAGGAAGAAACAATTCTGATGGGAAATGAAGGATCCTTCAGGGCTACCAGAAGGGCAGGGTCCTGAGAAGGAAGAACTGGAGGAGCAGAACTAGCAGAAAAGGGGAAAGCATTCCAGTCACAGGAAACAGCAAGAGCAAAAGGCGGAGAAGCAGGACAATTTGCTATTATAAACATTTCATCAGGTGCTGTTTTCCTGTGAATATAGCCGAAGGCAATTTAAAGTGCCTGCTGGCAGAATCCGCTCCTAGGTGGTAGTATTTAGGTCAATGCTGTGTTCACAAGGGGAAGTAATAATCACCATTTGGTAATAGTGAAAATTAAACCTTTGAAATAGAATTAAAAAAAAAAAAAAAAACAGTTGGGTCTTTCAGCTCATTAGCTCACTATTGCAGAATTCCCCACTGTCATCTATTCGTGCTATTTGTCCAGCCTTGTTCTATCCCAGGTGGATGATGCTTCCGCTACATTTTTCATCTGGCTAGTCGAATTAGGGATAAAATTCTCTGGGGAAGTTCCCTACTGTTTTTTTCAGCCGTCATTTTCTTTCAGGCTACTAATTACTTTTGGTTGCATTATTCGTCATCATCCTTAATTGAGCATGAACAATGGCACAACACTGTAAAGAAAATGTTAGAAGAGAGTCATTTTATTGAAGCCAGAGGATTTGGAGCTGAATTAAAGAGGAAGAATAATGAGAAAGAGAAATTCTTCCAAGGATAAGGTGGCCACCGTTACAGCTCTATGGAAGGCAGACCTCCCTGTGCAGAGAGGAAAGTTCGGTCAGCTCTGACTGTAGAAGGACTATCAGGTCAACCCCTGGCCAGGCACAGCCAGCACCAGGACCAGTACCAATGGAGCACACTCTTGTGTGAGGGGCAGCAGGCCGAGGCTGAATGTAACTAGAACGTGGAGGATGGTGCAACACTACTAACTACGTTGCTTCATAATATCTTATATTCTATGCAGAGATCTAAAACCCTCGAAGACCATGGAGAGTGAGAGACTCAATCCTCAGACTTTGAGATTGTAAATGATCCCCAAGCTTCCTTCTCAAGAATAGCTAGCTATTCACTTTCCCTGAAGAAAATAGTTACAGTTGAGGTTTATTTGAGTCATGGCTGTGGCTTCATTTTCTCATGTCCTCTGAATCAGTGACAATAATTTTCGCCAGTGAAGAGTGGTCTAAGCAATACAAACCTTCATCATCTCACTTATTGGGAAATCCACGGGCAAGGGCAGCAGCCATTCCTGCGTTTCTGCCCAGATATTCTCGGAAGTCAGGGGTGCTTCCTTCATGGCTATAGGTGGTGCTTCAAGCTTGAAGCATCACATCACCCATAAGAAATATCCAAAATGAGGAGCAAGGAGGAGGGCAAATGAGGCGCTTTTCTCTGTACCACCCACTGTTTTATGAGGGTAGAAAAATCGTTCCAGAAGTTTTCTTGTATCATGGATTAGAGCTGCCCAAGTTTAGTCACTGGGCAAAGAGGAATGAGATTTTTGTGGCTGCCTTAAGTTAATCACAAACCATATGGGTGCTGGATGGGATTCATTAGAGTAGTCATAAAGTTGGAAGTCTTTGACCTAGAAAGAAGGGGAAATAGCTGTTGGGTGAGCGATCAATTGCCCTTGACCAGATCCTGACTTTTTGCTGCTTATATTTCTTGAACAGCTTCTGTTCCATACGGTATGTTCCATTACAAAAACCTTGATCCCAGTTCTAGATTATAAATTCAGGTAGTCACAAAGAACAGACCTGACGATAGAATCTACATACAGGTTAGATTTTTAAAATAGTCAAAGTGGCCACAGTGCCATTTGTATACATTCTACTAAAAGCAATTAACCCCCTCCTACATGCTAAGCACTTCTTTGGATGTTGAGGATATAGCCGTGAACAAAAAAGACAATCATTTTTTCTTCTGGGGAATGTCTACTAGAGCAGCAAGAAACAGATGTTAAGAAAAAGGATATCATATTGCATATCAGACTGTGGAAAGTGCCAAGGAGAATGGCAAGGAAAAGACAAGGAGTGCAGGGGTGGGAACTGCATTTTAGATTGGGGGCTTGGAGAATGTCTCTTGGAGAAGATGACATTTCAATAATAATGGGAAATAGCCACGTGGTTATCTGGGGAAATATGGTCAAGGTCCAGGATGCAAAGGCTCCAAGGTGGGAGTGAGGTTGGTACTTTTGAATGGCAATAGTGGAGCTGTGTGGCTGGAGAAGAGTCCAAGAAGGGGGATGAGAGACATAAGGGATGTAGCCAGAAGGTAGTGTGGTCGGTTCATGGAGAGTTTTGAAGGTCAATGTAAGGACTTTGTTTTGCCTTGAAAGTGAAAGTGAAGTCG
>SJYA01001197.1:1067308-1078388 GCA_006410615.1 Neotragus moschatus
GTGTCTGACTCTTGCAACCCCATGGACTGTAGCCCACCAGGCTCCTCCATCCATGGGATTCTCCAGGCAAGAATACTGGAGTGGGTTGCCATTTCCTTCTCCAGGGGATCTTCCTGACCCAAGGATCAAACCCAGGTCTCCTGCAATGCAGGCAGACGCTTTAACCTCTGAGCCACCAGGGAAGCCCTGTTTTGCCTTGAGTGATATGGCAAATGACTGGAAGTTTGGGGGAGAGAGGAGAGACTTGCTCTCCCTTTTAAAAGAATCACTCTGATTGCTTTTAGAGAAATAACTATAGGGTGGGCAGGAGAGGAAACAGGGAAATAGTTTAGGAGGCCACTGAATAATACCAGTAAGTTCACTGTTTAGATCAGGTGGATAAAACTGGAGGTGAATTGGATGTATTATAAGAATAAGAAAGGATTATTATTGGGGTATCTAGAAATTGTGCAAATGAAAGGATGGAAGTTTTAAGTTACTAAAATAGAGACGTTTCTAGGAGCAAGCATGTGGGAAAGTAGGCATTCAGTTTTGCAAGTATTAAGCATGAAATGCTCATTAGCACCCAGACGGAGATGTTGAGTATGTAGTTGTATGTATAAGTCTGGAGCTCAGGAGTGAAGCCAATGTAATTCACATATCCACGGTGTTTAAAGTTAGAAGGTTCAGTGAGTAAACAAAATCATCAATGCATGAAGTCAAACAGAGGATAAGTGATCCAAGAACTAAGCCTAAATACTCCAACATTGAGATATAACCAGAAAAGGAGATGAAGATGGAACAGTCAGTGAGACCTGAAGAATTCTAAGAGAGAGTGATGTTTTAAGAATATTTCAAGCAGGAAGAAGCAATAATTGTAAAATAAATAAATAAATAAATTCTTCAGATCAGTCAAAATACGAACTGGGCATCTAGAAACCTGGGCTTGAGGAAGAGAAAATTTACGTGGTTGCCAGTTCTTGGGAAGATGAAACACTCATAAAATCTTGTTTAGATTTTATTGACTAAGATTTGAATCATTCATGATTTCCTACGGTTTTCTTTTCTCTTGGTCATTCTAGTATTTTGACAGACATTTAAGTTGCTTTTGACAATGTTTTTAATGCTTTTCCCAAGTAAAATCAGATTTAGAAAATCTAATCAGATATTTTAGGCCTAATCATTGACATTACAAATGGACTCTTGGTTTTACAAAATGATGAACCACAAATGACAAGCACACTGATTTAATTTACAAAAATTTTACTTATCTGTTGCCTTTCAAAATCCATCTGTTGCATAAATCGAGGCACAAAGGCCTTCCTAATAGATGACATTGAATTTCTAATGGGAACTTCTGCAAAAACAAATTCATCATGTCCAAAGCTTGCCCCCGCAATATTTCACTTAGTCATCAGTTAACTTTTCTAAGCTCAGTGATGCTTGCAAAAGTCAAAGGGTACCATTTTCCCTGAATCAAGAGCTATAGTTTCAAAGAAGAAAGAGAATGTCAAATGCCTGCTTAAATTTAATAATCCACACCCATCACATTTTTTGTTTTAGTAGGTACTTATTATTCACTGTTATATTTTTCCTAAAACATTCAATTTTTTTAGTAACTTTACCATCACTTAACAAAATTAAACTGATATCATGATCAAAACACTTACACATATAGCATGTTCTGGGAACTATTTGAGATAATCTCCTGTTTTATGTTATCCTCTTTCTCAAGTCTGGTCTCTGTGATGTAGCTNTTTCCTAAAACATTCAATTTTTTTAGTAACTTTACCATCACTTAACAAAATTAAACTGATATCATGATCAAAACACTTACACATATAGCATGTTCTGGGAACTATTTGAGATAATCTCCTGTTTTATGTTATCCTCTTTCTCAAGTCTGGTCTCTGTGATGTAGCTATTTTTCTGCTGCTGCTGATATAACATTTATGTAGGGGGAGATTTCTAATTTTACTTTGCTGGTGTATAAATGTGTCATTTCATACAACTTGCTGTTTTTCTTTGTTGTAACTTCTTTCTTTCTGTTTTAGCCTGAGGCTCTCCTCTTTATTTGATCAGTATAGTTTATATCATATTCTAGGCAGCACTCCTTCCCAAGAGAAAACAGGGTTTCAAATTGCTACTCATGATTCCTAAGGCAAACTGAAAGGGCACTGCCTGAATTAATGTTTTCTTTGCTGTTTTTGGTGCTTATTGGTTTTATTTCCATTAGCTGATAGATAAATTTATTTTCTAGTTTTTAATATTGTCTCTCCCTACAACTGCCAGGTTTTGTGTTTTTCATTTTTTGGTTTGTTTGTTTTGGCTTGTTTATTTGCCATGAGTGGTTAGATAAAAAATAATAAATGTGATGACTTGGTAGCAAAAATTTAAATTAACTTCTCAATAAATAACTAAAAAGTGCTTGGGGTGTGCCATGTTCAATTTTCTTTTGGTTGGCTTCTAGATGAATGTTTCATTTAAGGAAAGAAAGTTGGATTGTATGTTTTCTATCATTACTAGAGCTGAGAGGGATTACACTTGCCATTAAAATACAGGATCTATTTTAAACAGTATTTCTGCACATGGCTTTTTGACAAAACAATGAATTAGCTAGACTTAAATATTCCTTTACGCATGTTCATCCTCAAATTTTAAAAAGTATGTGCCATTGCAGACCATGGTGGGGACATTCAACTACCTCTGATAGGACTTTAGATACCCTTCGTAGCCAAAAATAAAAGAAGTACTTCAAAATGCACTCTCACAATAATAATCCCTCCAACAGAAATAACTTAAAAAGTAAAAAGTTAAATTTTCATCAAATGTGAATAGGAACTGAAACAAAAAGGAGCAATATCGACATCCTCAGAGTCAGATGTGGTCAAGAGTGGAACCAAGAATAGGGGCCAGGATCTGGAACTCTCTTCATAAGGGAGAGACAAAGATCATGACAAGGGAGATGGTGAGTTCATGCGGAACCATTTCTATTGCCTTCTCCAGGGGAACCTTGAGTATAAAGTTCTAGTTCCTCTTTCATGACAACCTTTGGTCATCTATACTATTAACTGTACTGATTCTTTAAAATGTTTTTATGTTAGTTCATTATTTTACCCTTTCGTCAAAATCTGCCATTGGACTAAAACAATTGTCCGAAGTTCTTAATATTTCCATTATGGCTTTCTGGCCTCGGCTCGCGGTGGGGACATTGCTCTCCTAGAGGTTCGGGTGGCTCGGGTCGTCCTGCAGCCAGCCCTCTGAGGGCCCGGGCGCCGGGCAGGATCCTGCGGCCTCCCTGAGTCTTGGGAGGCTGCTGCCGCAACCGGGCCGGGCAAGATGCTCCCGGGACCTGAACGCGTGGAGGTCAGCGGCCTGCTCTGGCCTCCGCCACGTTGTCGTTGAGACCTCAGGAGGCTCCAAGCGGCCTCGAGTCTGCTTTTCCGGGCCAGGAGACGGGGCAATGGGGGTGGGGGCTTTTTAGTTCATCGACTGTGTGTCAGGCAATTTCTAATGAGGGGATTTTGTGCGTGTGAAAGGGAAAGGCTTCACCGTGTAACAGCACGTATGCCGACCATGTGGGGTGAAATCAGGGCAATGCGAGAGTGCCATTTCAGGTGTAGATCTTGATAACTATGTCATGGTGCAGAATTTGGTGGAAATGAGCATCACCATCCTTGCAGGTGAAAGGTGGATACTGGAAGCATAGACTGCTGACAACTGAATACTTAACTATCTGGAAGCGTGAAGATGACCTAAGGCTGTCCTTAGTGAGGAATTTGACAACATGATCTTCAGGAGCTGCTTAGAGTATTTAAAATTTCCAGGATTGCTTTTAAAAAAAAGTGCTTTTGGACAGCCTATAAATGTACATAGAAAACAGTGGGGCTGTAAATAAAATAATATGCTTCTTGAAAAAAAAAATTTCCATTATGCCTGAGTAATTATTCCTAGAATATTAACTAAACCGTTAATGTTCAACCAAAGTCTATTTGGTCTATGCAGCCATAGACGGCCAACAAAGTGTAAGGATACCTTAATCTTGTATCCAATGCTAAGCTCCAGAAGGAAGCTAGGGTAGTATCATCTCATTATAACACATTTTGCAGTATGGATTTGGATGTAACTTGTCTCAGTACCAAATACCACTGATTCATAGGTGAGAAGGCCAGAGAGATACCTGTTTCAAGAGAATCCATTTAACCCCACCACCCACATAAGTTAAGATTTAATTTAAAGGATGGATGAATTGGTCCTAACCTTTTCTCTTTAATGTACTGTAATTCATAACTACATTGAAAATGTGAGTATATCTTCCTTGGTTACCTTAAAATGAAATGCATTGCTAGAGATGTGCTATTGTTTCAGTGGTTGTACATTAAAATGATAAAATTAATGTCAAATGTCATTTCAGCATATACTTTATTACCATGGTAACCCACAGGTAACTGAGTTGGTAAAATTTCAAATTACATATTCAGCTCTTTAAAGACTAAAGTCATTTAATCAAGCTTCTCGTTGCTTGTGCTGTGTAATCAAGACAAGCCGATTAAAGTTAAAGTCAGAAAGCCACAAGTTTTCCTCTCCTGTCTGGCATGTCAGCCTGGCCCATGGCTATAGGTTATATTTTGTGAGCATGTTAATAGAGATTTGTTTCCTCAAGGGGATGGTACAAAGTAATTTTACTCATAAAATACAAAACAGAGAAGGTTGAATGAAGACATTTATGTCTCAAATGCAAATACTGCAAGAGCCAAAGCAAATCTGCTTCCCACAGAGTGGGACTGGTTGAACCTTTCAACTATTTACCTCCAATCTACCCAACCCTCCATATTAAGTCACAGGCATCCATTACAGACTGTCTATGGTCAGTTGGACTCAAGACACAATTGGACTCCTGTGGTTTGTTTCTTCCAGGTTGAGTACAGAGCACAGGGCCATCTCCAGCCCCCTTTCATGACCCAGTGCCCCATCTCAACCCTGGATTAGTCTACCCAACCCAACATATTAAGTCACAGGCCTTTTCCTAAGGTCAACCCAGGGTCTCCTCGATGCCTATCAAATAACGCTTTCTTTCATGACCCCAACTAAGAGTCCACATGTGACCAGAAGCATATTAAGTGCCCCTTCACTGGATTCCTCATGGATTCACACTTCTCCAGACTGTCTTCAACAGCCACTTAAACCAAACTGGACTGTACTTTCAGAGGACAGGGTGTAAGTGAAGTGACTTAACCTATTTGTCTTTTAAGAGTTGAGCATGGTGCATGAGCACAGAAGCAGAGAATTCTGCATTTGGAAATATGTAAGCAGAGCCCAAGAATTTCTGTTTGCCTGTGAGATTTACTTGAGTAATGCTTATTAATAGGATCTTAATAAGAAACAAATTGACATAAGGCCTCTCTCTTATTCCCAAGTAGCTTTACCGGCAGATGGAGAGAGCTCTTCAGGCACTTCTGAAATACCTTAAAAAGCCACAGGCATTGTTGCCCTGGCAACATTTGATAAGAACAAATCTTGACCCAGATGAGAGGGTAAGGCAGGTCAGGTGAAATTTACAAAGCAGAATGAAGCCTATCCAGAAAAAGACAGTCTAACTGTGTTTCTCTCTCTGGGCAATCCTCAAAGCAGTTCTAAACCCCGACCTGAGTTGCTATGGTATTTACACGTGGTTGTGCTTCCTCTACTCACCATCAGCAGGCATGGTGATACAGCCCTGCTTAGCAAGATGTCCACTACAGGAGGGGAGTAGAGTCCTGGCTCCCCAAGGTCCAGGCATGCAGCACAAGGCAGCCAGAGTCAGTGATGGTGGGACACAGGGACGAGAGTTCTCTGAAGGACAGGAGGGCTGCAGCCCAGAGGGACTTTGTAATATAAAGACAGAAAAGGAGACTCTAATTAGAACACCAGAATTGGAAGTGATTCTTTCCGGATAATGAGTTTATGGGAAAGTTTTAGTTTTTTCTTTCTCCTGACTCATATTTTCTAAATTTAATATAAGAAACCTATTTTTAATATTATATAATTTCCTCGATAAAAACAAGTATTTTTAAAAATAAATCAATGAGACTACACTGCTTCCTGAAGGGCATCTCTCTTTGTACTTTACACAGCCACNTGAGTTTATGGGAAAGTTTTAGTTTTTTCTTTCTCCTGACTCATATTTTCTAAATTTAATATAAGAAACCTATTTTTAATATTATATAATTTCCTCGATAAAAACAAGTATTTTTAAAAATAAATCAATGAGACTACACTGCTTCCTGAAGGGCATCTCTCTTTGTACTTTACACAGCCACCCAAACTTCCACGTGATGCACTCTGCAAAGCACCAAGGATGAAAGGTCAGTTTCTCTGGTTCACCAGGACCCCTGACCTACAATTTGCCACATATAACCTTGGGCATTAAAGTGAAGGTTTAAAATCACATTAGCTCAGCTCATGCAAATATAACAATAGCCTATATCTCCATTTATCTTGCTGAACTTTACTGTTTCCCAAATTATCAAATTTTATCTAAGCACAATCTCCCACTACATGTCCACGCATCTTCATGAAGTTCGCTTTGCTAAAAGAAATACGTGAGGGAAATGACTGCACTCTGAGCCTACCCAAAATATTCCACCAGACAGCAGAGGCCCACAGGTTAATAGTCCTAAACGTGCACACAGTACCATTCCGGAGTCAAGAGTGAAAGGAATGAAGATAATTTTGCACTGTTTCTCCAATTCAGTGCTCCACCAAGCTCTCACACATTCCCAGTCACAGTCTTAAAATCTGACCAGCCGAGAGACAGAAGGTGCCGTATTTCTAACATCTATCCTACGTTTATGATAGAATCAAGGCTGTCATCACATGCGTAGAGATTTCAACCCAACAGAATGGGCAGGGCAGAGCATTCAGAAAAAAATCAGATGGTTTTATGTTATGGACTTACTTTCATCTTCTCTGTCAACAGAGCCATAGCCCAACAGATTCCAGAAAATATATATCTAAGATGAAATTTGAGCCAAGTGCCATCAATCCCTGAACACACAAACATTGTGAAAGATAACGTGCAACACCTCCTTCCAAGTAATTAAAGCTTATTGGGACCTGCCTTGATCCTAGCACTGGAGAATCCAAAGCTCTTATCTGACAGGTTAATGAGGATTTGAAATGAATAGTCTTACTAATGAGGGTCTTTAGAAATTAATCATATCACATTATTATTAACAACTGCAACAGCTAAACTTCTAGAGATTAGATTACATAGGCTGATTTTAAAATGTGAGCAAGCCAATATTAAAGTGACAGAAGGCTATTTCCAAGTGGGAATAACAAGACATAATGCAGAGAATAAAAATTAAGAATGGGTAAGGCAATTAAGATGTGCCTTCACTTGAATGTCTCTATGTATTTGGAAAATGTAAAATTTTATTTAATAAAAGTTGGTGGTGTTGCTTTCATCATCTTCTAGTTTACAAACTATGAAAGAAGAAATAAATGAATGCTGGGAGAATATTCTGATATTAGGAAAAATAAAGTATAAAATAGAGCAATTCTATTTACTCAGGAAATTTTACTGCAACATAAGGCATCACATACCTTTCCCAGATCCTCAAATGGCTTATTTCTCTTGGATTCATATTCTGAGTCAAGACTGAGAATGCCATTCTAGAATGAGGTTTGGCAAGTCTTCATGAGCAGAGCATCAACATGGCCACTAACCCTGTCCTTCAACTGTGTGGTGCGTTAAGTCCAATGATGGAAGACCAGATACTGAGCATATACTTTGAATCCCAACACAGTTCTGAGATGGGCTCTTTCCCATCAGGGAACAAGGGTCAGATTTTACTAAATAGGCACTGTCATTCATTTGGGAACAGTGAATGAGCCTCCAGGGTACTGGAGATACAATGATGAAGAAAATAGGCACAGACCCTGAGTTCACAGAGCTCAGCTTCTAGTGATGGGAGCGACATGAAATAAGCAAAAAGGAAAAACAGTTTCAAACAACTGAAAAAAGGCAAAGGGCTGTGAAAGTCAAAATTTAAGTGGTGGGTGGGCAAGGGCCAGGCCATGTTTCATCATTATCCTAAGATCTGTGTGAAGCTATTTAAGGATTATGTGTGCTGCATGTAGGGGGCAGGGAGGTGGTATGTGTAATCTGACCAGATATGCATTTTGAGAATATCCCTGCCTGCACTGTGAACAGTGTGAACACTCTGGAAAGAATGATGGGTAGATATAGGGAGACCATTTCAGAGCCTATAGCAAGTAGTTCAGGGAGGTAGGGCTTTAGTACTTGGTATCTTGGACAAGTGACAAAGAAAGCTCAAACTACCGCACAACTGCACTCATCTCACATGCTAGTAAAGTAATGCTCAAAATTCTCCAAGCCAGGCTTCAACAGTAAGTGAACTGTGAACTTCCAGATGTTCAAGCTGATTNAAAAAACATTTTGTAAAAGCCTCTGTCCTAATTCAGCCTTCAAAACCTTTTGTACAAAACTGTCTATTAAGAAGGGAGAAAGGGAAAATCCACAACCAGAATAAAAGATGTTCTAAGGCCAGAGAAGATATGAAACAATAATGACAGGTAAGAAATTAAATGGATCCATCACATCACCTGTTTCCCCGGTCTAGCTGCTGCTAAGTCGCTTCAGTCTTGTCCGACTCTATGCGACCCCAGAGACGGCAGCCCACCAGGCTCCCCCATCCCTGGGATTCTCCAGGCAAGAACACTGGAGTGGGTTGCCATTTCCTTCTCCAATGTGTGAAAGTGAAGTCGCTCAGTTGTGTCCGACTCTTAGCGACCTGATGGACTGCAGCCTACCAGGCTTCTCTGCCCATGGGATTTTCCAGGCAAGAGTACTGGAGTGGGGTGCCATCGCCTTCCCCTGGTCTTAGGGTAACAGAATTTGGGTGTCAGAATGTTCATTTCTTCTTAAATGTTCTCTCTGAAAGAACTATTTAGATGGCAAAGACTGTACAGAAGTATGTATTTGTTTCCTGAATAATGAAGTAAAACCAAGAAATAAGCCTAATGATTATTGATGCCCTTCTTTTAATAAAAGCCTTTATTAAGCTATGCAGGAGACACAGGAGATGTGGGTTCGATCCCTGGGTTGGGAAGATCCTCTGGAGGAGGGCACAGCAATCCACTCCAGTATCCTGGAGAATCGCACGGAAAGAGGAGCCTGGCAAGCTACAGTCCATTGGGTCACAGAGAGTCTGACACGACTAGAGCGACATAGCACAAACTATTTGTAAAAGAAATCTCATAGAGAAGGAGAAAACAGGATCTGTCCTCCTTTCATCTTCTAGACTCCTCCACATTTCTCAGAGAAGCAAACCAAGAACCACAGATTTTTATGAGCGTGCCCAAGTTAGAGCCTGGACTGGATTCAGACTCAGTCCCATTGCCAAGCCAGATGTTTTCTTTTTCAGCAATGATTTTGCATCCCTTATCTTTCTCTCCCATTCATAAGCGGGATAATTAAAATTGATTAAGCACCTACCGGACATAAAGTAATGAATTCAGTGCTTCTTCCAAAAATCTCTTATCTTCTTTTTGCCATAAAGTGAAGACTAGAAATACAGTTGTCTACTCTGGTATTTGTTTATGGACTGCAAATAAGTGTTAAAAGGCAGTTAGGAAGGTCACAAATGTGTTTAGTGTAGACTGCTCCTATGTTTCTTCCGTCTCACCTGTACATGGCTCCTGTGGACCGTTTCTGCACAGTGGCAGCATATTCTAAGAATAGTTTAGAACATATCTCAGTGTGCATCTATACTTTACATTACCTCTTTCTGTCTGGGTACATCTTTTTCTTCTGTTTTTTAATGCACTGCATGGCTTGCAAGATCTTAATTCCCTGACTAGGGATTTAACCTGGGCCATAGCAACAAAAATGCCAAGTCTTAACCACTGAATTGCCAGGGAATTCCCTCTCCAGGTTTATCTTCTCCTTTGAAAAATGGCCCTTTTTGGACTTAGTGGAACTGTTCCTGCATTCTTGGACTCGGGCATATGACCCAGGCAAATCAAAGTAACTACTCTATCCCCTAGCCATAAAGAAGTTAGCCTCAGATCATGCTGGGAGAATTGCACTTCTTTTCCAGAGTCTATATGGATTCTTGGGAAAAGAAGATCTCTCTCATCAGGGCAGTATAAGGTAGGAACTCCCAGGGGTATCTCTGCTGCATGTGAGATAATCCAGCCAAAGAAAAAAGCCAATGCAGAGAAAGGTAGTGTTGAGACCTGGAAAGAGGTAGAGTTCTGTGATATCATTTGAACCTCTGCTTCTACCCATGTCTAAAGCCACTATACCGCCAGACTTTTCAATTACATGAGCCAATAAATCCACCACACACACCCCTTGCTTTTTTAGTTACTTTTATTTGGGTTTCTGTCATTTGCAGCTATAAAGTCCAGATGACTACACAACTGTGTGTATGCTCAGTTGGTCAGTCATATCTGACTCTTTCTAATCCCATGGATTGTAGCCTGCCAGGCTCCTCTGTCCATGGCATTTTCCTGGCAAGAATACTGGAGTGGGTTGCCATTTCCTCCTCCAGGGGGTCTTCCCAACCTAGAGATCCAGCCCATGTCTCCTGTGTATCATGCATGTTTGCATTCGGTCAAACCAAAGCATCCCACTTACATAACAGGACAATCAGCAAAGACCTAGAGGGATCCATCATTTTGGCACTATCACAGTTTGCCAAAAATCTACAGTCAACAGAGCTACTGGAACACTTCAGTTACCATGTTAGTAAAATAGTTTGGACATTTAAGAGTCTCTTTCTCCTACCTGTACACCCTTGTTATCACCCAGAGTCCCAGGGTCCTGGGTCCCAAGACCCAACCCATATGGTTTCAGTAATTGTATTTCAGTGGGAAAATTCTGAAAGAGATGGGAATACCAGACCACCTGACCTGCCTCTTGAGAAATCTGTATGCAGGTCAGGAAGCAACAGTTAGAACTGGACATGGAACAACAGACTGGTTCCAAATAAGAAAAGGAGTACGTCAAGGCTGTGTATTGTCACCCTGCTTATTTAACTTCTATGCAGTGTACATCATGAGAAAGGCTGGACTGGAAGAAACACAAGCT
>SJYA01001197.1:1078744-1090495 GCA_006410615.1 Neotragus moschatus
TCCCATCACTTCATGGGAATAGACAGGGAAACAGTGGAAACAGTGTCAGACTTTACTTGTTTGGGCTCCCAAATCTCTGCAGATGGTGACTGCAGCCATGAAATTAAAAGATGCTTATTCCTTGGAAGAAAAGTTATGACCAACCTAGATAGCATATTCAAAAGCAGAGACATTACTTTGCCCACTAAGGTCCGTCTAGTCAAGGCTATGGTTTTTCCAGTAGTCACGTATGGATGTGAGAGTTGGACTGTGAAGAAGGGTGAGCGCCGAAGAATTGATGCTTTTGAACTGTGGTGTTGGAGAAGACTGTTGAGAGTCCCTTGGACTGCAAGGAGATTCAACCAATCCATTCTGAAGGAGATTAGCCCTGGGATTTTGTTGGAGGGAATGATGCTAAAGCTGAAGCTCCAGTACTTTGGCCACCTCATATGAAGAGTTGACTCACTGGAAAAGACTCTGATGCTGGGAGGGATTGGGGGCAGGAGGAGAAGGAGAGGACCGAGGATGAGATGGCTGGATGGCATCACTGACTTGATGGACATGAGTCTGAGTGAACTCCGGGAGTTGGTGATGGACAGGGAGGCCTGGTGTGCTACAATTCATGGGGTCGCAAAGAGTTGGACACGACTGAGCGACTGAACTGAACTGAACTGATTACTTATCAGCCTTTCCTGATGGCTCAGACTAAAGCGTCTGCCTGCAATGCGGGAGACCTGGGTTCAATCCCTGGGTTGGGAAGATCCCCTGGAGAAGGAAATGGCAACCCACTCCAGTATTCTTGCCTGGAAAATCCCATGGACGGAGGAGCCTGGTAGGCCACAGTCCATGGGGTCGCCAAGAGTCAGACATGACTGAGCGACGTCACTTTCACTTTTCAAAGTGATTACGTACAGAGAAGGATGCAGGATTAACAAGGGATGGGGAGCCCAGAGACTACTAACAATTGAGAAGGCTTCAGCACCCCTGTGTTACCACTGCTCAGACAGAGCTGGAGTCCTCTTGGGGCTGCGGCCATGGAGGGATGCATGAGAGAGACACAGCCCCAAGGCAGACAGGAAATAAGGAAGAATCCACCTAACGTTCCCCTTTCTGCCCTCTGATCTCCAACCAGTGCCTCTTACTGACCCAACCAAATTGAAAGCCAGCCAGCCACAGAGCCCAAAAATGCAATATAAAGCAGCCCTCACTGGGCAGACAGCAGTGCAAACTAAGAATCTGGCTTAGGACAAAACAAAACAACCCAGAACCTAGTCACCTCCTCTATTTTGATAGTATTATATATGGCTCTTAAAGAATCATTAGGAAAAGGGGTAAAAACACTTTGTGACTTTACATGTTTGTGTACTATAATATTCACTTCCCAGAATTTTTCTCTTGTGCATAGGAATCAGTACCATCTCTTCTGAAATGATTTTAAAATGTAGACTATATCATTCTCTCTGATCATTTCCACATAAACCTTTTTTGCCCTATATTTTCTCACTTGTTCCTCAGATAGCTTTATATACCGAAGATACAGAAAGAAATAGAAAAGGACCACTGAAGCTCTNGTACTATAATATTCACTTCCCAGAATTTTTCTCTTGTGCATAGGAATCAGTACCATCTCTTCTGAAATGATTTTAAAATGTAGACTATATCACTCTCTCTGATCATTTCCACATAAACCTTTTTTGCCCTATATTTTCTCACTTGTTCCTCAGATAGCTTTATATACCGAAGATACAGAAAGAAATAGAAAAGGACCACTGAAGCTCTGGAGGCAGGGTCGGGAATGACAAAGAACTTTAAATGTTTGATGTTCCTCACACTCTTTGCAGAACAAATGCACCCAAGTGTATGGCCTTTAACGAGATGAATGCACGAGCTAGGATGTTTTGCTTTGTTTTTACACCTTCTCAGTATAAATCTTAAGCAGACATTTCTCCTTAACACATCCAGTATCCGGGAAATTGTTTTTTGGCCATAAAAATGCATTAACAGCTCCAAAGGACCAATTACACCGGGTATTGTAAATGCACATTAAGACTAACACACCACACTTATCTAAACCTCAGTGAATTCAGGGCTGTGGTACCTCTAGTACAAAAGGTGACTCCGATTAGTTCAAGAAATAAGATCCCAGGGGGAAAGGACTTCCCTCTGTTGTGTCAATTACAATGATACAGGTATAAAGCAGGAAACTGATCCCATTTTGTTGCTTCTTAAAGAAGCCCTAGCATCGAGAATGAGGCTGTATGCACAAAGGCATGTTTATGTCGGTATATTACCATGGTGAATTTCTGCAAGCCCTCAAATGCGGGTGAGCCCCTCGCATTCGGAAATCATTGTGTCTCATGCAGACAGCAAGTCAATTACTGAGGCTAGATGCCTGGTTTTAGAGTAGACTTTATTTATTACCCTTGTTATGGCTGGGATATGGAGGACCCTAACTGTAATGTGTGAAATCAGATTCTTCTACTGTTGCATTACAAATCTCATTGGATGCAGTGAATTTGCTTTATTCAGGTCCATTCTGGATTAACGGGAAGGGAAGTATGGATTTTTTTTCATCCACATAAACAATGAGGACTTGTTAGAGACTTGTTTCTGATGTTTATGGATTTCTCTTTAGTGCATACAGCCTATGGAAAATTGTTTTTAAGCAATAAACAATAATTATATTTGGGGACACAGAGGTACCACGGCTGTATTGCATTCAGCCTGCTGATAAATTTCTCTGGCTAATTTTTTTTTCTTATGCGGACATAAAAATACAAAGACAAACAATAAATTTTCCTTCATCCGCTGAAACCTTTTTTCTTCCATTTTATTTCCACTACATTTCTCAATTGATATTACCTTTTTAAATTGCTAAATATAAATATTCCACAATGAATGCCTGTAATTAGGTTGTCTGCTCTCCTTCAAGGACTTGTTAGAAAGAGAAAGGGCTTTAATCTAAAGCAAACTAACAGAGTTAGAAGTTAATTAGAAATTAGCCATATATCCTGGGTAAATTATTTATGCTAAGCCATGTGTTACTGTAAAAATAATATACATTTACACTGACTATTGTAAACATAAAATAATTAACAATAAAAGGGAAGATATTATCCCTTAATAGAATCCTTTTGCCAAGACCAATTTAATTTTCTCCCTCGTAATACTGAATGATAACCCAGGGTCTCTGCTTTGTATATAAAGCATTAAGGTTCTTTCACAATCTTCCTTCTGTTCCTTTTTCTCTCTTTTCACCCCCTCCCCTTCCCCTCCCTNCCCTCCCTTCCTCCTCTGCACGCAGACTTGTTTTCTGACTTATCTGTCCTTTCACTATGTCTTTTCCTTCTCTTCATTTCTCTCCCTTTTTTTCTCTTCTCTCTATTCCCACTTTTTTTTCTTTGAATCAAAACTGGGTCAACACCTAAAATCTTACTACACATGCTTCTCTTCCTTCCCACCCTGCTCTCTGGTCCCTTTCTCTCCTTTTTTGTCTTACTCTCTTCAGTATGTAGCCTTTTTACAAAAAGCCCTAAGATGCAGACAGAAAATGCAGTGTGTTTTCATTCTGTCTCACTTTCCTTCCTGTTCTANGGGTCAACACCTAAAATCTTACTACACATGCTTCTCTTCCTTCCCACCCTGCTCTCTGGTCCCTTTCTCTCCTTTTTTGTCTTACTCTCTTCAGTATGTAGCCTTTTTACAAAAAGCCCTAAGATGCAGACAGAAAATGCAGTGTGTTTTCATTCTGTCTCACTTTCCTTCCTGTTCTAGCAAGGACATCCAGGTGAAAAAGAACCAACCCTGGAATATCCTCTTAACCCATTTAGGGACCTTTGAATTCAACTCAGATGCTGACATATATGTTTGCTTTCTTCAGTGAACACGTATGTCTTGTTGGATTTCACATCATCCCTTTTGGGGATAGGGCATCTGTATTCATCTACCTCTGCATGCATAATCACTATTAAATATAATCTAATGAAGTGTCTTTGTGTCTCAAATGCAGTTACCTGAAGACTGCAGGTCTTTGTAACTGCAGTTACAAAACATTCATTGATTTTTCTTCCCATTCATGTCTGTAACAACAAATACTGTGCAGCGTTTACATGGTTGGTGTAGGTGCTGTCAATGTACTCTCCACATCCATTTAAATGCAAATCTTCATGCAAATAATCACTTGGAGGAAAGGGGGGGGAAAAGAGAATGTGTTTAGCTGAAGACAAAGCTAGAAGGATAATAGAAAGCATGAATAGGGTGTCAGTGGAGGGCTACACAACAAAAGCCTCCTCCACACTTAAATGAAATCACATTAATGACAGCTCCAAGGATTTCTCAATAGATTCTTATAGTACTGGTGTATGTAAACATGATTCTCAGCAGGTGAAACAAAATGAATGAAATTGGAAGAAATTTACACGTGTCTCCAGGGGAAGCCAAAGGTCGAACTGGTTGTACAGACCAGGCCCTCCTTGATCAATACGCAAAATATCAACTGTGAACAAATATTTACACTTCCTTCAGAAATTAAAATTTGGAACCAAACAATTCATTGTCCAAATGACTTGACTGTTAAGTAAGGCTGTGGGGCTGATGTTTCAACAGAAAAGTAGGAAATGAGCTGAGACTGAGTAAGTATCATTATACTTGAGAGCAGCAACTTTGAGGCTGAATTTGGCTCTGGGGAGGGCTGGACTGCGATCTTAGGGAAATTTCCAATTTGCACTATTTGCAAAGAAAACGTTACATCAACAAAGGTTAAGTGCTGGCATTAAGAAAAGTAGAATGTCCTGAGAGTTTCCCAGTTATTTCTATTTTAAGTACTTCTCCAAGTTTTCCTGGGATGCAGTCAAAGGAGTTGAGGAGAAACCAAGGAAGCTACAAAATAACAATGCCAAAGGGCTGATAATGGGGTAAGGAGGGAAAAAAGTATCTGTTCGTCTCATATAATTCCAAAGGAATAAACCTATTTGTGATATATGTTGTTATTTGGGGGGAAAAAATTAAAACTTCAGTTTTCTTGCAGGTTTCATGATTTGCAAGCGCTCTGTTTGAGGACACCAATAGAGCAATGAAACTTGGAAGACTTAATTTGGGCATATTTTGGAAGGAGTTTAGTAGACTTCAGGCAGTATTATGTGCTTTTTAACTTGGAGTGATTTCACTTTCTTGGAGAGTACAACTGGCTGGAATCATCACTGCTGATTTCCTTGGCTTCATATAGTCCAACAATCTTCCCAACCCCCACCACCACATTGCCAAAAGGAAAAAGGGAGTAACAGAAAAAAATTTTTTTAAACTTTGCAAAAATTAACTCCATGAGTTTCATTTTTTCCACAACAAAATGTTTTGATCATTTACATGAATATTCTTTTTGACAGCAATTCTCTTGTTCATATTATTTTGTTAAGTTAGTTATTTTTGCTCTTTGAGGCATTAGGAATCCTGAGCTTGTTCCCTACTTCTTCACTCACGCAACCTGAACCATCTATATTTATTTGCATACTTTGCGCCCATCAGCTTCAAACTCTTAGACTACAGAGTTGAATGATTCTATAAAAGACTTAGCTGTATGTAAGAATATCAGGTGGTTAATAGTGAACGGGGAAAATGCAATTCTTTTTCTAAATATACACAAACAGTTAAGGTTAGGGGAAGGAGAGAAAGAGAGACAACCTAGACTTTGAGCAGAACCTTAATTTTCCAAGTATTAAGTTGTTCGTGGTAATAAATAATATACGTTCCAATATACGCAGAGAAAGATTTTAATTATTACTTTATATTTAAGCTATTAAATAGATTTAATAATTCTTTTAACTATTGTTTAAATTATTAAATATATATTTGCTTATATACACTTTTTTTTTTTTTACTTACATAGCAAGTTTTTCATAACCAATAGGCCAGGATGAAGGTACAGTAGTCAGGATAAACTGGATAATGCCATACCAAAAAAGTCTAAAATTCTCAGTGGTACAATCCAACAAAGGTTTATTCTCATTCACAAAATATCCACTGTGGGTTCAGGAGACTTTCCAGGGACTCTGATCCCCATGCAGTGACTCAGCCATCCAGTCTCACGAATGATTCACTTTATTATAGCTACACTATCTGAGGCTATAGCCTGTCCGTTACCTCAGTGGGTGAAAAGAGCTATTACTGCAATGAAACACTTGGGCTNGATCGGTGTTAGGTTGTTTCCATGTCTTGACTTGCAAATAATGCTGCCACAAGCACTGGGAATCTTTTCAAATCAATTTTCTCTGGCTATATGAATAGGAGTGGCTCTATTTTCAGTTTTTTTAAGGAGACTCCATACTGTTTCTCCATAGTGACTGCATCAATTTACATTCCCACCAACATTGCAGGAGGGTTCCTTTTCCCAGGAGTATAAAATTTTCAAAATGCAATCAGAGTCTTATCTGTTGTCTAAATTCCCACCTGTCTAAATCTGCTCTTTACACTTCCTCTAGTCTAAACACATGTTTGGAAACTTGGCTTCTTAAAAGAATGAACAGACCTGAATACTCTGATGTCCTGGCAAAGAAAAGTAGAGAAAAATAGTTGTATGAACTATGCAACTCTGCGGAACCAGTTCAAAAGCCAGGGCCCCAGTTGCGAGCAGTTTGTGAGTGACTGAGAGGGTAGACTGGACTAGTAAAGGAGGATAAGGATGGCTTAAGTGGCTGGTTGCAAGGTGAGATAAGGAGGGCAGAAGAGGCAACATGACACCAGGATCACCGATACATTTGTTTCTCTTGATACATAATTGAGCCAGTACAGTCTGAAATTATAGATGCAATCACCAGGGTGCTTCACTCAATAGAAGATATGACCTTAAGGAATACCATCCCTGGGATTTAAAGAGGTCATGATAGGGTGAGGTTAGGTTTACCTAAGAAGTATGTGAAAAAAGGGACTAGTAGTGTGCAACTCTAGTTCTTGTTACAGTTCCCTGTGGGCAGGGAACAGCTCCTATGAAAATTCACCAAGGAAACCTAAATGCCTGCCATCCACTGGGTTTGCAAGCAGCCTCGCTTTGCTTTTTATCATGACTAGTGACAAGTTATGGGCTTCCAAGGTGGCACTAGTGGTAAAAACCTGTCTGCCGATGCAGGAGACATAGGAGACGTGGGTTCAATCCCTGGATCGGGAAGATCCCCTGGAGGAGGGCACAACAACCCACTTCAGTATTCTCGCCCGGAGAATTCCATGGACAGAGGAGCCTGGCGGGCTACAGTCCACAGGGTAACATAGAGTAAGACACGACTGAAGCACACACACACAGTGACAAGTAGCATAAAATGGATACGGGTTTATTGGGTCAAGGACACATAAACATTAACATTATTTTCTTACAATAATGTCCTAAGAATTAGACCACAAAAAAATAAAGATAATGACAGCTAGAAAGAAAAAAGGTGTGCAGGCCACATCCCTGGGGCCAGTAGTAAGAGTGGAAGAGAAACAGGGAGGAAGTGTGATCTTCCAAAAGCCTGCAGAGATTGTACTATCAAGACTTTCCAAAGAGGTTTACTCTTATCAGTCAATGTTTTGTGTTGCAGACTACAGAATCCATTGCAGATACTATGAAGAGAAACGGAATTATTACAGGATAGAAGAGAGCCCACAAAATCATTGTCTGATTTGAAAGAATAGGTTTTAAATTCAACTTTCAAGGAATAACTTCAGAACTACTCTTGAGAACTGGTATATTAAAGAACGTATAGTGTGGGCCTCGGTTGCAATTAGAAAATGCTGAATCGAGTGGCTGCTTCGGCAGCTGCCTGCCCCAGAATCACACTGCTCTGTCCTCCTTGGTTAGATCTCATGCACACAGCCCCCACTTCTTGCACTTTTTCTCCTTCTAAATGTCATCTGAGTGTGTGTACTTGGAGAAGGGAGGTCAGAGGCACACCTAACTGAAAAGGAAATCTGTTGCACACAGTTTTTCTAGCTTTTCAGGCGAGCATGTCTGGGAGGACATGCTAGAAAGAATGCGTCTCGGTGAGACAATGAGCAGGATCGGCCTCATTTTATACCTCTGTTTGCATGTTCACTGGTCTTTAAACCAAAGGCATGGCTACATGCGTGTTTGCTTGTCATAAAGTAATACGCCTGCTCTTAGGAAATTATAATACAGATTTCATCTTAAACACATAAATCAAGCTCCCACTAGAACTCCTTTCCTCTTCAAGCAAAGATCATCAGGAAAAACTGGCAAGAAAAAAATGTCTCTGAAAGAAAACAGGAAGCCTTGCCCAGGAACTGCCCTTCTGAATTTTCTAGTGATGTGGACTGGCACAAAGATCAGGAAAATCATCAAGCTCATAAAACAGAATATCTGTTACATTTTCAAGGCACAACCAAAGGCTTTATCTCAGAGGCAGGACCTTTAACTAGGTGTTCTAAGAGTTCAGTAACAAAACCACCTGGTTGGCAAGATTTCTTCTAAGTCCCTTAAAATGTACGTGGAGTATCCAGGATTGCCAATGGGAGAAAAGCTTGATGTCAGGGGAGCAATACAACTAAGAAGGCAAGAAGCTGAGTTTGCGTGTTTAATTCCTAATCTAGACTCAGGTGTTTGGTTTCTACTCTGAGGTCGTTTTGACGGTTTACAACCATCAGACCCCTATGTACACACATATCTAACTGGTTACTGTACTTTTGTTCCAGTTTTGCTCCAGTTTTCCTGTAATTAACAAGATATAAGTAATAAATTAATGGCTTTCCCACGTAAAGCTTAAAGAGCTATTTGTTTGTTTGCTTATTCTATCATCAAAGACCTTCAGCAAAGACACAAATCCTAGTATTAATTCTCATGAAAATTCATAACAACATTGGATGTTTTTATCTCGAAGAGAAGTGGAACGTGCAACTCTGAGCACTGCCCTGCCCTTTCAGATACAGCTGACCCTCTGCTAATCATGGTTGTTAGTCATTAAGCCAGAGTTATCATCAAGTAATATGTTTGTTAATTGGAAATTAGAATCCTAAACGAAAGCTGCCTTCATCTTGAAAATCATAAGAATCCGGATATAAATCAAGCCTCCACTGGAAGCTGCTGTGGGTAACCATGAAATTCAAAATGACATTGTCATCCTAGAAAAATCTTCAGCCTACTTTTGGTTAAGAATGATCAGAAGAGAGCTTATTTTCTGTTTGAAAGGGTGAGTTCTCCTGTTAACAGAAAGATTCCAGGAATACAGCTATAATTTAGAAGTATAAATAATCTGTTGCACATTATAACCATTTCTTCCTGGAGTCTGATTCATCTAAAAATTTGAGGAACTTGAACAAAAGATTTGGGATAGGTGGGTCTCCCAAGGGCTGTCAAGGTCCACTCGTCTTGTTTCTCTTCATTTAACTTCAGTGTGACTACTTAATTCAGAAGAAGCACAAGGCGGGTGCTTTCCTGGTGATCTAGTGGTTAAGAATCCACCTGCCAATGCAGGGGATACCAGGGTTTGATGCCTGGTCTGGGAAGATCCCAAAGGCCATGGCACCACTAAGCCTGTGCACCACAACACTAAACCAGTGCTCCAGAGCCCGTGCTCCACCATAAGAGAAGCAACTGCAATGAGAAGCCCCCATACCACAAGGAAGAGTAGCCCCTGCTCACCACTACTAGAGAAAGCCCGTGCACAGCAGCGAAGATCGACTGCAGCCAAAAAAAAAAAAAAAAGATATGAATAAACAACTCAGAAAAGGGAAGGCACCGGGCTTTACCGTGGGCTGGGACTGAAGCACGCCTGGTCTTGAGAGCTATACGTTCACCATTATTGTACCCTCAGAGAGGACAGACCCTTTCACTGTCACAGGAATGCTGAGATGATCCCTTTCTGACCACCAGGAAGGACTCCTTCTGCAAATGTGGACCAGCAGCTGACACCGTCTGTGAGGCTAGCACTGTCCTCTCTGGAAGTGAGGAAGCCTCTAGTTGGAGCCAGCATGGCCGGGTGTCTTGACTGTGCATCAGTTTTGCCTTCCTTGTCTAGCTCTTCAGGTTCTCCAGCTTTCTCCGTTGTGGACTACCTGCTCAGACTTTATAACCTCGTGTTGCTTTCCCTTTGGTATCTACTTCCTCCTGATGCCAATCTGCTAAATTCTTCCCAGAGACCTAAGCCCTGCTGTCAATTTATACTTTAACCTTCTCACCTGGCCCCTGGCCCTCCACTTCTATTTTGACTATAAGCTCTTTCCCCTGTTTCCAGTTCGACCTTAAGTATTCTACCTCCATGCCAACATTCCAGTCCATGCCAGGCCAGCATGTCCTGGCCTTGGTCTCTCAATGTGAACTAAAATCCCCATCTCTTTTCAGTATTTCTCTAAGTGGCTTTTCATCTAGCTTAACCTATACAGTTTTCACTGACTTAAGGATACGATTATATCTTTAAAAGAGTTTATACTATTCTGCACTGAGCACCCAGGGGTGGAATATAAGTAAAATGAAAGAGAGCTGTAGCTAGATGCTCACAACACGCTGTTATTTTTTGATAGATCAGATGCATCTCTAAGAACACTTGTGCTTTAGATTTAGTGACTCAAGGAAATGATAAGACTTCAAATTACCTTTCCTTAGTTATACCAGTACCAAAATAGAAAAATCCGTGCTGAGGTCCAGGCATGAGACTACATATTCCTATACCTCACCCGCCCTCACCTACAGGCAAGGGGAACCAGGGAGTGTAAGGTACCTGGGCAGCCTTTATGCAGAGATACAAAAGTGATTTTAGTGGAAGCCAGCAGTCTCCTTCACAACTTGTTAACTATTTGGTATCAAATGTATCAGTAATGCTGACTTCTATGGATGTCGTTCACTGGAATACAGATTATTATATAAATCTTATTTTTGTGCAATTGATAGGATTAAAAATGTTTTGATACTGGCCCATTTTCTTCTCTCACTGCATTGGCTAATGGAATCTGGAGATGCAACATGGCCTCATATTTTCCATTGAAAAATGGCTGTTGAAACCAGTGTAATTTTAGGGTGGCCCACAGGAAGGAAAAAAGTTATGCACCCAACAGCCCTCACCACCAAATGTGGTCTTTAAAAATGCTTCCTTTAAGACCATCAGGAATTCAGGTCTTTTTAACGTGAGCCACCCATTCTTCCATTTAATTTTTACACATAAAAAGACAACTTACAAAATGACAACCCAAACTTACTGCAAACAGTGTTGATTATATTCAACAGCTAAAGCTCAACTGAGTCTCAGCAAGCTAGATTTCCAAGTTCATCTCCTGCATATAGGCTTTAGTCTGTTCTATCTCTAACTCTAAAAATAGTCTTCNGTCTTCTTAACGTGAGCCACCCATTCTTCCATTTAATTTTTACACATAAAAAGACAACTTACAAAATGACAACCCAAACTTACTGCAAACAGTGTTGATTATATTCAACAGCTAAAGCTCAACTGAGTCTCAGCAAGCTAGATTTCCAAGTTCATCTCCTGCATATAGGCTTTAGTCTGTTCTATCTCTAACTCTAAAAATAGTCTTCTGGGAGGAAATCTGGAGAAACAGGAAGGCTTTTTTGTCTTTCTATCTCAGACCAGCCCCAGTGTTTTATGGCAACCCATGTGCTAACTCAGCCATCAAATACTGGAACAAGCTAAGGATTAAGAAATCAGGTTGGAAGCAATCTGTAGCACCAGGCAGTATTTACTGCCAGGCAGCTTATATCAAATGTGCCAGTAAAAAAAAAAAAAAAAAAAAAGAGCCAGCACATCTATTACAGAAAAAAAATCCTGGAAGAGAGATGAAGAG
>SJYA01001197.1:1094729-1105547 GCA_006410615.1 Neotragus moschatus
GGAGAAGGGGACGACCGAGGATGAGATGGCTGGATGGCATCACTGACTCGACAGAGGTAAGTCTGAGTGAACTCCAGGAGTTGGTGATGGACAGGGAGCCCTGGCTTGCTGTGATTCATGGGGTCACAAAGAGTCAGACACGACTGAGCGACTGAACTGAACTGAATTAGTTTCTTTATAATTAGACTCACCCACAGGTGCCATGATAGTTCCAAGATCAAGCATAAAAGGCTAAAAAATTGGTGGTGGCCCAATTCCTAGAAATCTCTGCCCCCTTCATCAAAATAGTTGGAATAATCCTCCCATTTGTTAGCTTATGAAATTACCCAGCCCATAAAAACTAATCATCCATACTTGGGGCCTCTTGCTTTCTGAGATGGCCCACACTCTGTCTATAGAGTGTGTGTATCCCCAAACAAACCTGATTTCTCACTTGGTTCTCCAGGCAGAGCCTTCTTGCCTGAATACGTGTATCCTTCCCAAGAGTCCTCGGGTAATAAATTTACTTCTTGCCTATCACTTTGCCGCTCATTAAATTCCTTCTGTGCTGAGATATGAAGAGCATGAGCCTCAGTATAAGTCCTGATGGCAGCTGAGTGATTTTAATAAAACAACAGTGGGCTCAAGTCCATTCTGTGGGTTCAGCTCCCCATCTGAGTTTCATCTGAGCTGCTAGTGGGTTGGAGTCCTAATCTGAGGTGTGCTGTTTCAGGTGTGTTCACACCAAAAGGCATCAACACCTTCAGCTAAACTTAGTTCATTTTTGCTTGCCTTTATATTCAGATTTCCATTCTAATTTCATACCCAAATGTCAAACGGTATTAAGGATTTCATCTAAAATGAAATATTGTTTGAAAATCCACAAGATGCTTTGACAGCAGAAGTGTGGAACATATACCAATTTAGTGAGAATCGAATGTGTTACATACATTTATCTCTCACGTGAACATAAGCTTGAAAAGGAGGAGAATCCCTTCTACCTGTCAAACAGAGATTAAAGGGGAAAGATTTAAATGCTGGTTTTTGTCATTCTTATTTAATAAGCAAGAACAAGCAATTGGAAACATCTAAGGTACTTTCTGTATTACACAGAGGTTAAATATTCTCTGTTTTAGCCACACTATACTCTTCTTTCAATATGTCAAGAAACAAATTTGCCAATAGAATACAATCACCTTCATGAANAGGGGAAAGATTTAAATGCTGGTTTTTGTCATTCTTATTTAATAAGCAAGAACAAGCAATTGGAAACATCTAAGGTACTTTCTGTATTACACAGAGGTTAAATATTCTCTGTTTTAGCCACACTATACTCTTCTTTCAATATGTCAAGAAACAAATTTGCTAATAGAATACAATCACCTTCATGAAATCTAGTACTTGTTTATTTTTGCCAATAATGTTAGGCTTTTCTGAAAGCTTTCATCCAAGCTTAAGAGGAGAAAAGAGGCAGTACAAGATTGGTATATAGAAGCCCGAGCTTCCTGATTATCTCAGAATTAAAAAAAAAAAAAGTACAAAGTGAAAAGAATAAGCTGTTTAAATTCTAGCACCAGGCATGCCTGGAAAATGTGCTGAAAAGTAGGAGCCCTTTTCTGGGCACATCATCTCAGGTACCTTGAGGAGGTATCATCCCCAGCCTGCAAAATTTCTCAGAACCCTCTCAGATTGCATGGCTCCTTCCCCATCTATCCAGTGTCCTGAGAGGTGGCTCCATCAACCCTACATTTGGAAAGAAGATAGGTGAGGAGGTCCTCAGAGAAAGAGAACCAGGCAAGACTTTTTTGACACAAAAGAAACCACTTTGGCCTAAGGCATTTTGGCCCAATCCTGGCCGCAATGCTTGCCCTTGAATNGTCCTGAGAGGTGGCTCCATCAACCCTACATTTGGAAAGAAGATAGGTGAGGAGGTCCTCAGAGAAAGAGAACCAGGCAAGACTTTTTTGACACAAAAGAAACCACTTTGGCCTAAGGCTTTTGGGCCCAATCCTGGCCGCAATGCTTGCCCTTGAATGGGTCTCAGTCATCAGTGATCTTAAGGGAAGTGAAGGAAGGCAAAAACAAAGGAAAAGCAGTAAAGAAACAATACTTCTGCAATAAAAGAGTCCTAGTTCTTCCTCAAGGAATGTATGTAGTCTGATACACATCTTTGAGTTCTATAGGAATTCGGTCCTCCACCCAGGTGGCAGACGGAATGATGACATTGAATCTCCTGATTTCAACCCACTAAAGTTTGGACTCTGTTGAACTGGTTCCAATTCTATGCTGAATTCTCCTCTGCTCAAGCTCCTTCATGAACATGTATGTACCCTCAGCTTAAAAACTTGCCCAACTTTTACTGTTTGGGGAGACACTGCTTTGGGAAAGATATCCAGTGTCCTCCTTACTTGCTGTAAATAATAAAGCCTTCCTTCTCCCCATCTTTGGCTTGACGTATCTTTGGACTCAATGCAAGAGATGAACCTAGTTTTCAGGGAACAATTTCTCAAGCTACAAAATCAGCATGCCTCATACTCCTGTTCTTTTGTAACACCGTCATCCAATTAGTGATCAGGCTCTGTTTCATTTTCTCCCTAAATATCTTTCCAGTTATCAATATTATACCCTACTCTACCTCACCCCTGGGGCTGCCATGCTCATTGAGGCTTTTGTTGTGTGTTAAATGGAACATTGGGGTAGCTCCTAATTAGTCTTCCTCCTCATCTCCCCTCCTTTAAATTCACAGGTCACAATTCAGTTCAGTCAGTTCAGTTGCTCAGTTGTGTCCGAGTCTTTGCGATCCCATGAATTGCAGCATGCCAGGCCTCCCTGTCCATCACCAACTCTGGAGTTCACTCAGACTCATGTCCATCAAGTCAGTNACAGCTTTGACATACTCCTTTTCCTATTTGGAACCAGTCTGTTTTTCCATGTCCAGTTCTAACTGTTACCCCACCGTGATCTTTCTAAATCACAAATCTGATTAGGTCTCTGCTTATCATCTTTACTTGCCTTCCCATTGCCTTTAAAATACAGTGCAAAGTTCTAAACACTGCCTCCAAATTAGCCTCACCCTTGCCTACCTTTCTGATCTTTTGTTCAATGACTGCCACATTTAAGTTCCCTCTGGCCAGCCTGCCTCTCAGTTCTGTGATTCCTCCCTACCTTTCATTCCCATGGGCATGCTCACCCTACCCTCTCAACAGAAAAGACCCTCTCTGCTTTGTTCACCTGGCAGAATTTTAATCATTCTCCAAGATTCACTTCAACTGTTACTTTCCCTAAGGAATCCCTGCACATCCTGTATGTGTCTCATTTTGAACACTCATGTCAAGACACCTGAATCACTCATTGAGATGTCTGTCTCCCCAGCCTCATGATGCCCTTCAAGACAAAGGCTGTTATGCCATAAATACACCCTGCATGGTACAGTGTTTGGCATAAAATGATGGCCTTCAAAATGCTGACATACTGGAGGGCTTAAATGTCTACAGAAATTTTCACTACACCAGAAGCCAAGGGTCCAGGCTCCTATTATCACTGTTGCAACATTCAATTCAACATTACTGTGGCCCAGAGTCTTTAAGAACAAAATTATGAATAATTCGTCAGATGGGCTTTAATCTTTGCAGCTTCAAAATTAAATTCTATAATGGCACTAAGCACAGGCGGCCGTGGAGCCGGCTCACTAAGCGCAGCCGAGAGGAGCCAACCTGCGTCCGAGGTCAGGGGCGGCAGCCGGGAGGAGTCATCCTGCGTCCAGGAGACAATGGCGGAGAGTCCCGGGCTGTGACAGCGCAGGAACATCTGAGAGGAGCCATCCCACTTCCCACTCAGTGCAATGGAGAGGAGCTACCCCACGTCAGAGGACAGAGACAGGGGCTGAGAGTCCCGGGCTATGGCGGCACAGGAACAGCTGAGAGGAACCACCCCACTTCTGAGGTCAGGGGCAGCAGCGGAGAGTGCCAGGCTGCGTCGGCGAGGGAACAGTTGAGAGGAACCCCACCGTGTCTGAGGTCAGGGTCAGGGGCTGGGAAGAACCACCCCGTGTCCGAGGTCAGGGGCGGCGACCGGTAGGAGCCACCCTGTGCCTGAGGCCAGGGTCGGGGGCCGGGAGGAGCCACCCCACATCTGAGGCCAGGATCTGGGGCCGGGAGGGCCTCCCTACGTCTGAGGCCAGGGTCGGGGGCTGGGAAGAGCCACTGATTGAATAGCACTCAGCACCGGTGGCTGCGACGACCAGCGCACTCAGCCTGCCTGAGAGGAGTTACCCCACGTTCCCATGTCCAAGTGCAGGGTCGGGGACTGGGAAGATCAACTCGCATCCAAGATCGGTGGCTGCGCTGACGCGGGAGGGCCNGGGGGGAGAAACAGATAACATTCATTTGCCCTGCTGTGACAGCCTTCGTTTTCTCTGAAAATGATGCTGGCCTTCCTCACATCGTGGTCCAGAATCCTTGATGCTCCTCTCTTCAGTACAAATCCCGAGTGCTGCCATCAGCACACTGAAGGCATCTACTCTGGGAGCCAGCAGCCCGTGGAAAGCCATTACCGATGTGTTCATCAGCACCCTCTTTAGTTGCAAAAGAAATAAATGCCATCTCATGCTGGCTTAAAGCAAAAGGGGCATTAGTGGCTCAAAACTATCAGGGACCTCCCATTCATCTCTCAAGTCTGCTTCCCTCTGCATCACCCAAGAGGACCTTCCATGTCATGGCACAGATGCCCCCCTAAAGCCCCCGGCTTACATACTCTCAGTCAAACCACCTACCTTCCAGGACAAGGTCTCAGGCAAAACTTTCTGTTCTTAGATCCAAGAATATTTGAGATCTCGACAATCATCAACTTATCATTGGAGCCAGTGAGGTCTGATGCTCTGACTGCCAGGCTGTGGTTGCCTGGGGGCTCCTGAAACCAGAAAGTGCTAAGAATGAAGAGGGCAGCTCCCCAACAAAAAAGCAAGATGTGTGGCCAGAGGAAGGAGAGGAAAGATGAGACAGCAAAAGTAACCAATGTTACCCGTAAAATGAAGCCAAGCTCTTTGGCTCCAAGATATGTATCAGTTTCCTACACAAAAATAAGAAAAAAGAACAAAAACTAAAAGCAAATGTAGGTAATATACTGTTTTTCTCAACAAATCCAATCTCCTGGACTCAATGTTCAACAGCTCTTGCCATTTCACCATAGAGCCTGTCCTCCAAGAAGATGGGGAAAGGCTTAACCTTCCACTTTTCATGTCCACCTGTGGGACCCACAGGCACTTCAACCTGAACTTGTCCAAAGCCGACCTCACTGTATTCCCTCTTGGACCTACTCCCAGAATCTCTATTTTAAGAGGTGCCGCCACCCTCACCCTTCTCCTGTGACCTCAGAGTCACCAACCCACTTCCACTGCTCTCTTTTCATCTCCCACCTCCATCCCGCCTGCCACGAAGGGATCACCGAGCCCTGCTGAGTCCCCGTCCTGCAGGGACCCTTGTCAAAAGTGCTCCCTCTGCTTTAATTCCAGTCCCACCGTCAGGGACGTCATCATGTCCCACGCGGGGTCCCCTGGTGATTCTATGAGGCTTTTCTGGCCCTGGGCTTGCTTCCTTCTTGAGCAGGTGCTGGAAGGATTGCCCCTCAAATTCTATCTCCTCACTCCCTACATGAGGAGCCTGCCTGTGGGTCACCCCTCCCTCAGCCTCCCCTGTGGTTGGCCGATGAAATCTTACAGCGAAGCCGCGTGAACTCGTTTCCTGGGCCTCCTGCTACTGCTGCTGCTGCTAAGTCGCTTCAGTCGTGTCCGACTCTGTGTGACCCCATAGACGGCAGCCCACCAGGCTCCCCTGTCCCTGGGATTCTCCAGGGAAGAACACTGGAGTGGGTTGCCATTTTCTTCTCCAATGCATGAAAGTGAAAACTGAAAGTGAAGTCCCTCAGTCGTGTCCGACTCTTAGCGACCCCATGGACTGCAGCCTACCAGGCTCCTCCGCCCATGGGATTTTCCATGCAAGAGTACTGGAGTGGGATACCATTTCCTTCTCCTGCGGTAACAAATTACACCACTGACTTGTCGGCTTGAAACAACAGAAATCCTCACACTTCTGAAAGCCAGAATCCGAAATCAAGATGTGGGCAGGTTGGCTCCTGGTGGAGGCCCTGAGGGCGGGCCCTTCCCTGCCTCTTGCCTGGCTTCCAGAGGCTCCAGCAAACCTTGACGTTCCTGCTGAGTAGCCTGTCACCACGGCAGGCTCCGCTTTCTCTCCTGTTTTTCCCTCAGGGTCTGTGTGTCCCCGTCTCCCTTTCCCTTTACCTGTAAGGGCAGCAGTCATTGGACTTAGGGCCCAATTAATCCAAGATTATGCTCTCTCCAGAGCCTTAATTTAATGACATCAGCAAAGACTCTCTTTCCAAGTAATATCACATTCACAGGTATCAGGGGTTAGGATTTAGGCTCAGATGGTAAAGAATCTCCCAGCAATTCAGGAGTCCCAGGTTTGCTCCCTGGGTCAGGAAGACGCCCTGCAGAAGGGAATGGCAGCCCACTCCAGTATTCTTGCCTGGAGAATTCTATGGGCAGGCTACAGTCCATTGGGGTCACAGAGTTGGACACAGTGAGTGACTAACACTTTCACTTTGGGGACACAATTCAGTCCACTACATCCAACACAGGCAATGATGCTTCCCTACAAGGTAACGTGCCAGATTTCAGAAGCCATGATGCCATGCTCTTCATGACCTGGGCCCTATCACCCTTGGGTCTGGCTCCCACACCCCTGTCTTCCCATGCCCCCCTGCCCCCCACTTCTCACGCTGGTGTCCTCTGCTGCCTCCCTAGTCACTGTGCCCAGGCCCTCTATGTGCTCCGGGTTCTGGTCATGCCCTCGCTTCTCCTTTGCCCTCCTGTCTCAGCCAATGTGGATGTCTCTTCTGAGATGTGCTCTTTCCCCTGCTGCTGTATCACACAACTATGAACAGGATAAAACTAGGTCAGAGGTCCAAGGCAGAGGTGCCACTGGGAGTTATAAGTAGAATTTCACACCATGTCTTTATTTGGCTATTGTGATGTTTAAGGAAAAATTTAACCAACTGCCAAGTTTTAAAAATCAGATAGTTGATATAAAAATCCGTATTGCTAGCATCTCCTTGGCATTCCAGCCTGAGACTGGAGACGCATGTTAGCAAGGCTCACATGGGCTTTCCTAGTCACTCCCAGCCGGTGACACTCACCCCCATTACCATCCCGAGTTCTCACCCTGTCTAAAGGTTTAGAGCCTAAACCGAGTTGCATTTATCCAGGGAAACTTCTGCCAACTCCGGTCTTTTGCAGGCTCCTGTTAGTCTGCTCAGGCCCAGCCTCCTGCCCTGAGGAGGGGGCCACCTCAAACACCTACACACAGACTTTGTCCGCTTGGGTTATAACAAAATATTGAAGACTGGGTGGCTCAACCACAGAAATTTATTTCTCATGGATGTTGAGACTGAGAAGCCCAAGATCAAGGTGCCAACCCTCCTCCTGGCTCAAGCAGCTGCCTTCTCACTTTGTCTTTGCATGGCAGAGACAAGCACTTGCTGTCTTTTCTTCTTATAAGGACAATATACCCATGACCACTACCATGCTGTCATCTAAACGTAATTATCTCCCAAGCCCCACCTTCAAATGCCATCACACTGGGGGACAGGCCTTCAACATATGATTTGGCGGGGGGTGGGGGGGACTGTAGGCAGTCCCATAATACACACACACACACACACACACAAATCCCTCAATAGCCAGACTCTCCATTGTTTCTTTCTACCTCTTTCTTTCACAATGTATTTTACAACCTATAAATACAATTCATCTATAAGCCACATCACAAAAGTCAAAGCAGGGTACAACTGTCCAGGTGCTAAGGCCTACCCTGTAAACCATAAGCTATATCATTGTTATGCTTACTTTTCCATTTTAAGGCTATTTTAGCCATTCTTTTTTAACCTACTATTTCTCCTACTAAAATAGCACTGATGTTGGAAAAAACAGTAAGATTTGTCTGATGCCATACATGCCAAGAAATGATTCTTTATGGACATGACTGATGTTCGGAGCCCCCTGATCCAGGTTTAGGTCACGTGACGTATCTGCAGCCCTTTATGTTCGTATGACTTAAACCATCAACTAATTGTAGGATCAAGGGTTCAAAGTAAAAAACTGCATTAAAATGAGATTTGATAATGCATCTGGCCAAGCTCAGCTTTCCCTCTAAGGTAACTCATGGACGCTTCCTTACATGGAGATGACTAAAAGAGCAATCTCTGAGTGTGGGAGGTTGGCAAAGTTACTTTATTGCCCTTGACCTTCATGTTTTTATTGTCAAATGGAGGCTGGCGACAGTAATTCCCTAAGAGATTGTTGCAAGGGTTAAATAAGTGAAGCTGTGCGATGTAATTAGGACAAAGCCTGGTATCAGATAATATTAGCTATTTTTTAAATTTCTAGTGGAGGAAACAGAGTCCTAAAGACAGGACTTCAAAATTCAGATGTTTACAGGGACCATCCAAAGGTATGGAGAAAACACAGGCCTCATCTAGGGAGCAACTGGTACTAAGTTTCAGAAACAGTGAGTGATCGGGGACTTCCCTGGTGGTCCAGTGTTTAGGACCCTATGCTTTCACTGATGAGGGCAGGGGTTCAGTCTCTGGCCAGGGAACTAAAATCCACAAGCCTCACAGCACAGCCCCCTCCACCCCACAAAAAAAAGCACTGGTCTCTCAGAAACAATGAGTGTCCCATGTGGCCTTATCCTCCAGCGATTCAAGAGAATCAAAACGCAGGTTTTTACATGAAATGTTTTAGATTTTAACTTCTAAATCATCGCACAACTCGATCAGAAGACAGCAGTGGACCACCAGTGTATGTGTTCCCTCCAGGGCGGCAAGGGCCACCACCTCTTGCTAATGTGTCCCTGCGTTAATCTTATTCATGAGCCCATCCCAGACCCCTCCCTGCAATTCCCCACTTGCTGCTTCTGTATTGACTTACTCCATCTGGTAATCCATCCATTTGTCACTTTCTCCTAAATTACTGAAAAAAGATTGAAACCAGCAGCCAGCCACCCAGTCAAATTTTAATTGAAAGGGTAAATTGCTGCGATTACTCCTCTGCCTTGCATACCTGTGCTCTGGAAGTACGAGAGGACCCTAGAACCTCTGCAACATTTTCAACCAAGCACACTGCTGAACCCAATCCTGAAAGAAGCCCATCTGTAAGCCTCAGCATGCCCAAATCTGTGCAATAAAAAACCCAAGCTAGATTCCATATGCCAAAGCGTTAAAATGCCACCCTGGAACCATTTGGTTTTTTTCCCAGCTTCCTCGTGTGCAATGCCCTGGTGTGCAATATTTCAGGCTTCTAAGAGCACCATTCCTTTTTCCAGAATTGAGCCTCACACATTCACAGAACCACTTAAACTTCCCATCCCCACCTATATGGGATCCATAGCCAAGAAAACAAGCAGGAATGATTGGGAGGCATCTTCTGCTCAGATTCCACATCAACAAAGATCAGGAAGTTAATGTTATTTAAACGGGAGACAATAGTTCCTCTTAAAAACAATGGAGCCCAGAAAATAACTCCAACCTCATCATTTTATTACTTTACTGTTGTGCTTCTCATTTTTAAACGACTGCATTGTGCTTTTTGCACCTCTATGGTACTTTACTATACCCTGAAGGTGTCATTTAAGTGTATTTTTATTCTCATCTTAGGGCATATGGTTTGCAGTTTTGTAACAATTGAAACAAGTTGGAGTTGCAATAAAGTAATTTGAGAAGAGGCCAGTCTTTGAAGCTTGTACTTTTAAGGGCTTTGAATTAAGAAGGAAAAAAAAATACAACATTTGTTTTACTTATTTACTGTGGTTAAAAGGACCATTTCATTTGCTTGTAAATCAGTCATAATTTGAGAAAGGATGGTTTCTTTAGAGCCTCAGAAAATTGCCCACTTGCCACCAGTATATTTTCCATCTTGGCTCAGTAATAAAAAAGTATTCAGTAAATGAAAGACATTGGATTTTGTTTGGATTTCTTTTTTGAACTTTTTATATAAAACACTTCTGTTCCATTAGGATAATCCTATTTGACTTGCTTCTCTCAGTCAAAGAAAAGGAAAAAGCTATTATGAGAGAGCCAGGAACAAAGGATTTCCCACCCCTGGTCGGGCTTTTGATCCTTACTTGGTCATAACAGGCCTCCGGCCGTAGCCAATAACTTCCGGCTTCAAAGGAAGGAAAACAGGCTTAAAACGAATGCACCTCCCAGTGATGCCGTGGGGTTTGTGGCCAGCAGATTGCTCTCCTGACCTCCGTATACAATCACTTTCTGCCCTCAAGTGATGGATACAATTGCCACTGTTTTACCTACAGAGAAACTCCCACTATCATTTTATGGCCGCTGAATTCACCTGCCCGTGTCTAATACAGTCATTTGTTGAACTCCACCATCTCACACTACCCTTGTGTTATGATAATCAGAGAATGGGAAGCACTGAATCCCTTTTATATTCTTTGTAAAAACACAAGAATAGCAACTATTCTATAAAACCACTCACTATAGCAAGATCTTTATAAATGAGTTGTTCTGCTGATATAGCGTCACAGAGGAGAAAAGGAAAATATAAATTTGATGTTGCCCTATATCTATGCAAATAACCAAAAACACTCATAATTTTGAAAATTATCCATCTCGGCAACTCCATCAACTTTCAGTTAACCTCAGAAGTACCAGTACTGCTTCCAGACCAGCTCAAGAACTCTCCAGCACCCATTGATTCTTTACAGCGGACATTCCCATGTTTATTTATCTCTTTATTCCCTCCCT